>CM060618.1:4577500-4955000 GCA_030578275.1 Meda fulgida
ATTCGTTATCCTAAAAATTAATCACGCACAGAAACCTTGCACACCGAGTCCGATGAGTATTGATTAATCCGTTACGGGGGAAAAAAAAGCAATTGGATGATTTTGTTGCCCTCTCTTCTTAAAAAGAAAGATGAAATATTGGGTCAATCCATATAATCCTGAGATTTGCGTAGAGAAGGAGAGTTCACTGCGGGATTATCCCGAGAGATTCAAAGTTTACTTCAGGATGTCAGTGGCTCAGTTTGATGCTTTGCTAGTGATACTGGACACACATATTTAAACAAGACTAGCAATTTCCGTGAACCAATTGATCCTGAAGAGTTCTGGATTTTGGCGTTCGCTTGTAATGTACGGTGGCTCCGAATTGTCAAAACACCTCTAAAAATGCGAAAAGTGCAGAAAATCGAACCTGATGCACATTTTTTAAGACGGAAAAGAGTTTCGTAGGCAGTGTGTAAACGTGATTAACGTGAGGTCGTATTTATTTTTTAACTTGCGAAAATTTCAAACTTTTACACCGTGTCCTAGTACCGTAATTCCTCAAATAAAAACCAGTAGTCAATTAAACGGCGGGCCTCTGATAGTGGCCGGGGCGTGGTCAACATGGACAAATAAAGGCCGGTCTTAAATAAAGTCAGAGGGAATATTACCACAACCACAACCACATAATGTTTATTTTAGGTTTCAGACATTTAAATACATATAATTTATAGCAAAACAATACATTTATAGTTTGTAAAATTCACAATGGTGTCTATGGAAGCAGCAATAACAATACATTCAAATATATTTGCCGACGTGTTTTATTCATATCAGATACACAGAGTAAGTAACTTTAAATTTACCCTATTCTTCTCCCAGTTCACCGGCCACTTACTTTCATGTATTTCGGGAGAAACTGAAGAATTCACGTGCTGTAATAAATCCAACAGACAGGAATCTCTGAACTGCGGTGCCCATCTCACGTTACAGATCAAGATCATTTATAAAGGGTTTTAAACGACAAAACAAACTCACTTACATGTGTTTGAGAGTCAGAATAGAAGATAGTTGATGACATGGTAAGCAAGTTTGTTAATATTTAGAAATAAAAGCGCTACATCTGTCATACAGGGCTATTTAGGCTGTGGTGAACGTGCCAAGCATGACGCGTCACCATGGAAACATGGCTGGCGGACGGGCGGGGATCGTGAATTAGAAATAAAGGCCTGCCTCTAATAAAAGCCTGCTTCAAATAAAAGCCTGCTACCATCTGCAGTTCAGGTAAATAAAGGCCCCGGTTTTTATTTAAGGAATTACGGTATGTTCAATCGTGTGTCCAAGTTTCCATTGACGAGATTACGTCGTTTGTTTGCACTCACAAGATTTTACACCAATGCAGTACATGTTCACACCAAGGACAGTAACAATAACGATAACTAGTTTTGATGATCATCGTAATTCTGTAAATATAGGAAAGTCCAAACCACAGCTATGGCGATAACGAGGAATGATGTCGCTTTCAGCTCGATTCTTACAGCCAATCTGAATCCACTCGACTTAAAAGAGCTCAAGCTTTTAAAACGGCCGACGACTTATAATACACAGAACATTTCCGTCAGTTGGTATGGATGCTAATGTCGTTATCTTTATAGTAGCTGTTCTTGTGAGGCAGAGTTGATACTTAAATGAAACACAACTGAGATCTCCATTATGTCTCCTGAGCTGTTTAAAAAGCAAACTCAGAGCAAAACAGCATTTCCCCCTGGGACTACATAAGCAGAAGCACACCACAGCAAACAAAATCTCAATTAGGTTTCCACAAAGACAGCCTCTCCAGAGATGTCTGACAGCGATTAAACGGCTCATGTGAGTGACGGCACACTAGCGCTCGGCTCTTTTGCTGGAGGATGGAAGGGAATCTTTTGTCCTGTGTGCCGTCGGTCTTGCGTTCGGTCTGTCGGGCAGGTTTCCAGGGAAATTCAAGGGCATTCGCTCCAAGCCTGCGTTCAGAGCCACGCTGATATGGAAACACAACTGCAAGGGCTCTGATGTTCACCAAGAACAATACCGTCAAACATGCAGTGCCCTCAAATGGCTCGCTCTGTCTTTTCAAAGCAACCGGCCCTTTTTGTTGCAGGAATCCCCCCTGATAATTCACACTGGGCCTTTTTTATCCGGCAACTGCCCGTGAACAGTGGATGGCGGTCTGATCACAGTTCCTCAAGCGTGAGGTGTGGAGACAATGCGTTTTTCTTCTTCACTGTTTCAATACTCATCAGAGGATTTGTTCTGATCTCTCCTTGTTTCCTCATGTCATTACCGACACTGCCTGAGCTATAGGGGCGTATTTTAAGTGAACAAATCGTCTTGTATTTTTTAGTTTGTTTGCTGAAGTCTCCTGTGAAGCACCTGACTTCAAGGCTGATTATTGCACACGCACACAGCAATATAATGTGCTTTCTGAAGGAGAATTTAATTGGTTGGACCTGCTGAGCAAATACACCCATCACTGAATGAGACGGTTTTAAATCTGGATGACGGAGCAGCGCTGAAGGAATTGGGACATTTTTGTGGACGAGGATCTTCTGACTGAACGATACAGGCCATGAATTATGAATTAATCGGGCTATGTTCAGACTGTGAGTCCCAATTCGATTTTTGTGCATTTCCGGTTGAAATCCGATCAGAATTAACTTGTGAACAGCAAAAAATCACATGAAATGCGATTTTTACAAATCTGTTTTAAACTACATCCGTAAGTGGATTGAAATCCTATTCAAATCACATTTATGTGAACCAGTTTCTGACCGCTCTGATTGGATTTCGTGTTGTTTATGTGACTTTCTCACGCCACTTAAAATGTAAACGTCAGATGTCGTTATAGGAAAGTCACTTCCAAAACTTTGTTGAAAATAAGCTGTGTTGTTTCAAAGTGCCGAACAAGCAGAAAAGATCCGATTCCAATCGGACACGCAAACAATGGGATTTGGACTGACAGTGTGAACGTAGCCTCAGTTTAACACAGACAGAAAATGGCTGAATAATTATCCTAATTTGTGTATGGTGTTGTTAAAATTCAAGCTCAAAAGCTCTCAAAATAAAATAAAAAAAAGCTTTTGTTGTCATTTGTGGAGAAAATCAGGATACTAAAGGATTTTACTAAAGGATAATAAGACTTTATTTTGTCACAAAACACTTTTGAACAAATCTGCTGAGTAAGTGATTCAATGACACAAAAAGACGCTGCGGTAATGACAGGATCATTCATTCAGTAACACAAAAAGAGAATGGCAGAGGAATTATCCTAATTTGTGAATTGTTCTATCTAAAGTTTAATAAAATTCAAGCTCAAAAGCTGACAAAATAAGTTGTTTTGTTGTCATTAGTGCAGAAATCAGTTTTATTAAATGAAATTAAGACTTGATTTTGTCACAAAACACTTTTGAACAAATAAACTGAGTGAATGATTCAATGACACAAAAAGACGCTGCAGTAATCACGTTACGGAAATGAATAAATAGATTACGGGAAGAATCAAAATATCCAGCACTACTGAGCGGCACTGTCTGGAACAGCCTCTTTTGTTGTTTGATTGACAGGTTGGTGGGGGCGGGGCTAAGTCCACTAGCAGAGGAGCATCGGGGAGGCGGAGACTCGCAGAAGAAGAAGAAAAAACTGTCCAATCGAGGGTTTGGCCGTCTCAGCTCTTCACAGGTCAGTCCTCTAAACATGAGCGTCTTTGTCCTTTCTTCTCTTGCTCCCATAGGATTCATTTGGATGGAGATGTGAACCAGGGTTTGAAATGAACACTCGCCAACTCGCCAAATGCGGGTAAAAATCAACTGTGTCGGGTAACGCTGTCAAATCACGAGCCAATTTGTCGTGTTACTTATTATGTTACTCACTTTCCTGGGGAAGTTCATGTAGTCAAATCTGCCAGATTTAGTGCAAATACTAGTGAGTCCTCATGATATATTAAATACAGCGTATTGTGCAGAATCTGCTCATATCTAGCTTACCTGAACACACACTTCACTACCAATAAATAACGGCGCGCTTTTTCATTTGCATTGAAGCAATAGCGAAGATTATAAAGCATTTGGTGAACAGAAAAGACATTGTTATTTTCCAACATCCTATATTTGATGTTCTGATGTTCTTTGTGCTGTATTGATCTGTCCACTTTAAACACATTTATGGTGAAAAGGATGAAAGAGGAAGGGAGGAGATGCTGGATGACTGGATTTAGTTTGAATAAGAAATTTAGTAGCCAAATTGGCCGGTGAGTGAAAAAGTGAATTTCAAACCCTGATGTGAACAGTGTGTAAACAGTATAATTTTTAGGAATCAGAAAGTAGCCCAGAACAAGTCTTGATGTTGGTCTCAAAATGTCTACCCCCCTCCTATTGTTCTCTCTTAGATGAAGTCACAGTGTTATAGGAAGAATAGCACCCTTGATCAACAGATAACTCATCTCAAGCAGAAGGTCTCCGCTGGACGACACACATCTGGAGCTGCTTCCAGGGACCCAGAGTTTTCCTTGTCCTCCAAGAGCCTGTACTCTGGCCACAGTAACTCTAAGAGAGCCAACGAGTCCGAGAGCCTGAGCGATACAGGTGAAACACATCTTCAGTGATGGCCCTGTGTCATATCATGTGTCATTTGGCTTTAACAGACACAGCTAAGATTATGTAACAATGAAGAACAAAATATCACCATCCCAGAATATCAGGAGAACATTTCAAAAATAGAAGTCAGTACAATCTACATTTGTTTTGTAATTTTTTTTTTTTTTTGTCATTTAGAATTTACAGCTTAGACTTTTTTTTTTTTTTTTTAAATTATGCGATGCAAATTTGATAACTATAACTGATATATTGGCCTATAAATCTAAATCCAATTTTTGTAAATAATTTTTAAGAGCCTGCTTAAAAAAAATAAGTCACACAATTATAATATTCTATAATTAATTATATGTTAATTTTTAATGTAGCCGATATGACAGACTGTTGCACTGAACCGTATTTTCCTTTTTTTAAAGTGATTTCAATCATATTTCAAGCAATTCAAAACCATCATGATGAACATGAGCATCTAAAGTGCCTCAGCTGAAGGAAATAAATTATTTATCGGCTTTAATGTATCAGATAAATTTCTTTTCGGGCCGATAACAATAACATTCAAAATGCACATTTATCGTCCGATACCGATATGGTGGACGATATATCGTGCACCCCTACTTGAATTCATCTTAAAAATGCAACATCATTCCACAGGATCCCCAAAAGTGATGAAGTCTATCTGTCAGGTACTTGAGTAGTCAGAATAACCAAAATGCACACTCTTAGTATTGAAACTTTCTGCCTAATGCAATCAATGGGACATGCTTTGTTTTCATTTTCATTTTCATTTATGTATTCTCTATTCATGGTAATGCAACACAAAATGCCACAATAGCAATTTAACAAATCCAACAAACACAACAAAAGTACATTCCATGACAAGAAGAACAGGAGTAGGAAGAAGAAAAAAAATCGTATAAACTCCTACCCCATTCTTATAATTAAAAAAAAATACAAATGAGATGACCTCACCGACATGACAAAAGATAACAACAACAAAAAATAACAAAATAGCCCAGACCAGATATAATCTACTTTCAATTTTAACAATTTTCCTTTTTTTGGTTTTATAATTTTTTTTTTATTATTAATTCTGCTTACACAACACTAAACAAACAAAAACAACAACGAGACCATTGTTGTTGTAATTTGATCAATTTTCACATTCATCTTTATATAAATTAAGTATCTTCTGTTTATAATTGTATTTAAATTGTAGAATGTTTGAACAACATTTTAGATCATTTGCTAAAAAATTCCATTTTTTCACACCCGAAACTGAAACAAACATTTGTTTTCAGATATAGTATAAAGTTGTGTATTCATGGAAGTGATTGTGTCTTGCGCTCTTTCGCAGCCACGAGTGGGGACAGCGGGACACAGGAGTGCTGGAAGAGGCACGAGCCAGTGACAGTGAAGAGGGAAAGGAAGAAAAGTCCTGGATCTGAGGCTTGTTTGCCAGGGTCCAGGATCCCGCAGGCCAGGGGACCGGGAGTGGACGAGGACGGAGAGACGTCTCCTCTGGAGAGCGAGTCCTCTGAGCAAGGTGAGAGTCTCTCTCATCTCAGAAAAGTAAGAAAAGCTATGGCTGGTATTCAGATGCGTTTTGGCCGATCGGATCACAAGTGGACGAGGGAGACACATTCCCGTTCACACCTGGTGTTTTAATCCGTCTCTTTTGTCCACTTTCAAACTCTTCTGTCCTGATTTCTTCGAGGGGAGGGTCTATGGGCGGGTAAATGTGTGGGGTTTTTCAGATCTTTGGATCTTATGGACAAATAAGCTCACACAATTTACACGGAGACGACAGAAAAGCATCAGCTTTAGTTTCTGCTCTGACAGACACCAGAGCAGCCGAACGCTGTGAGTGTGTGTTAGAAATCAGGAATGGTGAGAGAACATTGTGTTTGGTTTGTTTGCTTCTTCAAAAAAAACCTGGGTCTCCAGCCGTCAAAGTTTAAACCCGTCTGTCTAGAGCTCTTCCCGTAATGTTCACGCATGAGGTCAGTAGACGGAGAGAAGGCGGTCTTTTGCGATGTTTTGACCACATGAGTGTTTACACTATGAAAGCAATCCGGTTGAATTTGTTTTTAACTCCCTCTGGAAGTGTTTGAAAGTGAACAAGCTCAAAATGTTTAAACCCCATTTACACCAATTGTTTTGCTGATGGAAATTCAGAATATGAAGTCGTTCTCATGGATGTCTAGTTAACTTGCTACTTAAGCGCCTCAGAAACCCTGACAGCGACACTGCAACTCCTTATTTCATATGGTCTACAAATGTTTGCACGGGAACATTTCCCAGTTAGATCAAGATGTAGTTGTACTGCAACTATTTCTTTCTAGTGATTCCAATATATTATGTTTGCATATTTATAAATATTAAAGTCAGATGTGAACAGCCACTCTGAAATGCCATGTTCTCGAAACAGAGGAAGATGAAGAGGAAGGCAGTTACGCCAGCGAGGAGGGCCGCGAGATCAAGGTTTCGGCGCTGAGGGATCTCTCGGTCACAGGCCCGTCCCCTTTCTCTCTGGTCAAACTGGAAGCCAATCAGAAGGCGAAGATTAAGCGGGAACGACAAGAACTTTATGGTAAAGGCCATCAAAAGCCGAGTGATAGACACTCCTCAGCTGTGCTTTTGGTTTCACTTTATTTTGAAGGTCCCTTTAACACATTTTATAACTATAATGTACCTATACTATAAGTACTATAAGACTATAAGTAGCATCTTCATGTCTACTAATTCTCATTAAAGTATTAGTAGAGTGTTTGTTAGTAGAGTATTAGTAGTGTTAGTAGTGTTTGTTAGTAGAGTGTTTATTAGTAGTGTTTATTAGTAGAGTATTAGTGTTTGTAGAGTGTTTGTTAGTAGCGTATTAGTAGCGTATTAGTAGAGTATTAGTAGTATTAGTAGTGTTTGTTAGTAGAGTGTTTATTAGTAGAGTATTAGTAGAGTATTAGTAGTGTTTGTTAGTAGAGTGTTTGTTAGTAGAGTGTTTGTTAGTAGTGTGTTTGTTAGTAGAGTGTTTGTTAGTAGAGTGTTTGTTAGTAGAGTGTTTGTTAGTAGTGTTTATTAGTAGAGTATTAGTAGAGTATTAGTAGAGTGTTTATTAGTAGAGTGTTTATTAGTAGAGTGTTTGTTAGTAGAGTGTTTATTAGTAGAGTGTTTATTAGTAGAGTGTTTGTTAGTAGAGTGTTTGTTAGTAGAGTGTTTATTAGTAGAGTGTTTATTAGTAGAGTGTTTATTAGTAGAGTGTTTATTGTTAGTAGAGTGTTTGTTAGTAGAGTGTTTGTTAGTAGAGTGTTTGTAGAGTCTTTGTAGAGTCTTTGTAGAGTTTGTTAGTAGAGTTTTTTTAGTAGAGTATTAGTAGTGTTTGTTAGTAGAGTGCTAGTAGAGTGTTAGTAGTGTTTGTTAGTAGAGTGCTAGTAGAGTGTTAGTAGAGTGCTAGTAGAGTGTTAGTAGAGTGTTAGTAGAGTGCTAGTAGAGTGTTAGTAGTGTTTGTTAGCAGAGTGTTTGTTAGTAGAGTGTTACTCGAGTGTTAGTAGAGTGTTAGTAGAGTGTTAGTAGAGTGTTAGTAGAGTGTTAGTAGAGTGTTAGTTAGTAGAGTGTTAGTAGAGTGTTAGTAGAGTGTTAGTAGAGTGTTAGTAGAGTGTTAGTAGAGTGTTAGTAGAGTGTTTGTTAGTAGAGTGTTAGTAGAGTGTTACTCGAGTGTTATTAGAGTGTTTGTTAGTAGAGTGTTAGTAGAGTGTTAGTAGAGTGTTAGTCGAGTGTTAGTAGAGTGTTAGTAGAGTGTTAGTAGAGTGTTTGAAGAGTGTTAGTAGAGTGTTAGTAGAGTGTTAGTAGAGTGTTAGTAGAGTGTTTGAAGAGTGTTAGTAGAGGGTTAGTAGAGTGTTAGTAGAGTGTTAGTAGAGTGTTAGTAGAGTGTTAGTAGAGTGTTTGTTAGTAGAGTGTTAGTAGAGTGTTACTCGAGTGTTAGTAGAGTGTTTGAAGTGTTACTCGAGTGTTAGTAGTGTTGTCACGGTACCAAAATTTCAGTATTCGGTACCAATACCAGTGAAAATCCACGCTTCTCGGTACCAATTTCGGTACAAACGCTTAATTTAGATTAAATTTACATATATTATTAAAGTGTATATCACAGTTACAAAGATGGAAACTCTAGTATTAAAAACACTTTACAATAAGATTATATTTGTTAGATAACATTAGATAAAATGACCTAACAATAAACAATAGTTATATACTGTAGCAATTATTCTCCTTGGGGTTAGTTTAAGAATGTAGGCTTCTAATACATTTTTAAAATCAAAAGTTTTATCTGTTAACATTATTTAATGCACAATGAATGAAGTAAACAAACATGAACAATAAAGTGTTTGTATAAAATAACATTAACAAACATTGATTAATGTTTATTGTATATTGTTCACTCAAGTGTTGATAGATAAAGCATTAAGTAATGTTAATGAATGGTATCTTATTGTAGTGTTACCAAACTATACAGGAGATAAAACATGTTTTATTTGACCAAAACTGCCAAAAATGTCACAAAAATGCCTCTCTTCAAAACTTGAGAACGCTGTAGCTGATTTCTAATGCAAGGGCTAGAAATCAGTTAATTCTTTGCTGATACTTCCTCGTCATCATGAAGAGCGCAGTTCGCACCGCTTTCTCCTTCTTTCCACAAGCGCTTGCTCTCTCGTGTCTCCGCTGTGCAACCATGAACAGCGGCGCGCCTGGAGAAACAAGCTCGCACGTCGCTTCTATTATGAGCGCACTTGCCTACATTTGAAATAACGAATTTGCACGCGCTATGTGAACGGCCCCTTATGGCAACGTGACATTAGCCTAATTCAAAATATTTCCATATGTGGCTCTTTCCTCCTTTCTTGTCAAGAAGTGGATTCAGAGCTACCGCATTAGCAGCGCCACCGGTCGCCACGTCTCAGTGTTTTTATGAAAAGGATGCACCTTTCGGACAGCGCATCAAGAACCGGATTGACCCGGTACTTCGGTACTACCGGTACTTAAGAAAAGCTGGTACCGTAACCGTTTAATTTTTTTTGTACCGACTTGGTACCGAAGTACCGAGTTTTTTTGACAACACTAAATGTTAGTTAATAGTGTTAGTAGACTGTTAGTAGAGTGTTAGTAGAGTGTTAGTGTTAATAGTGTTAGTAGAGTATTAGTAGAGTGTTAGTAGAGTATTAGTAGAGTGTTAGTAGAGTATTAGTTGAGTGTTAGTGTTAATAGTGTTAGTAGAGTATTAGTAGAGTGTTAGTAGAGTGTTATAGTGTTAATAGTGTTAGTAGAGTGTTAGTGTTAATAGTGTTAGTAGAGTGTTAGTAGAGTGTTAGTAGAGTATTAGTTGAGTGTTAGTGTTAATAGTGTTAGTAGAGTATTAGTAGAGTGTTAGTAGAGTGTTATAGTGTTATAGTGTTAATAGTGTTAATAGAGTGTTAGTAGAGTGTTAGTAGAGTGTTATAGTGTTAATAGTGTTAGTAGAGTGTTAGCAGAGTGTTAGCGGAGTGTTAGTGGAGTGTTAGTGGAGTGTTAGTAGAGTGTTAGTAGAGTGTTAGTAGAGTGTTAGTAGAGTGTTAGTAGAGTGTTAGTAGAGTGTTAGTTGAGTGTTATAGTGTTAGTAGAGTGTTAGTAGAGTGTTAGTAGTGTGTTAGTAGAGTGTTAGTAGTGTTAATAGAGTGTTAGTTGAGTGTTAGTGTTAATAGTGTCAGTAGAGTATTAGTAGAGTGTTAGTAGAGTGTTAGTGGAGTGTTAGTGTTAATAGTGTTAATAGAGTGTTAGAGTATTAGTAGAGTGTTAGTTGAGTGTTATAGTGTTAGTAGAGTGTTAGTAGTGTTAATAGAGTGTCAGTAGAGTGTCAGTAGAGTGTTAGTTGAGTGTTAGTGTTAATAGTGTTAATAGAGTGTTAGAGTATTAGTAGAGTGTTAGTTGAGTGTTATAGTGTCAGTAGAGTGTCAGTAGAGTGTCAGTAGAGTGTTAGTGTTAATAGTGTTAATAGTGTTAATAGTGTTAATAGTGTTAATAGTGTTAGTAGAGTGTTAGTTGAGTGTTATAGTGTTAGTAGTGTGTTAGTAGAGTGTTAGTAGTGTTAATAGAGTGTCAGTAGAGTGTTAGTAGAGTGTTAGTGGAGTGTTAGTGTTAATAGTGTTAATAGAGTGTTAGAGTATTAGTAGAGTGTTAGTTGAGTGTTATAGTGTTAGTAGAGTGTTAGTAGTGTTAATAGAGTGTCAGTAGAGTGTCAGTAGAGTGTTAGTTGAGTGTTAGTGTTAATAGTGTTAATAGAGTGTTAATAGTGTTAGTAGAGTGTTAGTTGAGTGTTATAGTGTCAGTAGAGTGTCAGTAGAGTGTTAGTTGAGTGTTAGTGTTAATAGTGTTAATAGTATTAATAGTGTTAATAGTGTTAGTAGAGTGTTAGTTGAGTGTTATAGTGTCAGTAGAGTGTCAGTAGAGTGTTAGTTGAGTGTTAGTGTTAATAGTGTCAGTAGAGTGTTAGTAGAGTGTTAGTGGAGTGTTAGTGGAGTGTTAGTGTTAATAGAGTGTTAGAGTATTAGTAGAGTGTTAGTTGAGTGTTATAGTGTTAGTAGAGTGTTAGTAGTGTTAATAGAGTGTTAGTAGAGTGTTAGTTGAGTGTTAGTGTTAATAGTGTTAATAGTGTTAGTAGAGTGTTAGTTGAGTGTTATAGTGTTAGTAGAGTGTTAGTAGTGTTAATAGAGTGTTAGTAGAGTGTTAGTAGAGTGTTAGTTGAGTGTTAGTGTTAATAGTGTTAATAGTGTTAGTAGAGTGTTAGTGGAGTGTTAGTGGAGTGTTAGTGGAGTGTTAGTGGAGTGTTAGTGTTAATAGTGTTAGTAGAGTGTTAGAGTTTTAGTTGAGTGTTATAGTGTTAGTAGAGTGTTAGTAGAGTGTCAGTAGAGTGTTAGTAGAGTATTAGTAGACTGGTAGGGTTAGAATAAGTTGACATGTAGTTGCAAAGTTACTTATAGTCAGTAGAAAGTCTTTTGGCAGAGCTTAAAAAATTAAGAGTTGCAAAGTTAAGCCGCGCTTCCACCGAAATTACCAGGAACAATTTGTCACAGGAACTTTTTTCCCCGCCAGACCTGTTGCTGTCTGCGCTTCCACCATGATCTTAAAGTACCGTGAAGATAAGGCAAATTAGTCTGGTGACAGAGGACCGCGCGCTTCTTTACAGTTCCCTCTGGATTTCATGCTCTGAATTTAAGCTTAATGAAACCTGAACCTCGTCGACGGTCCATCGGTCGTGTTTTTTAAACTCCATTGTTGATTCGAATAGCAAACAACTGTTACTGCACGCACCGCAACAGATTGAAAATAAAATGCTGCGTAGTCAACCAATCAAAATGCGGCATGAACTAGACCAATCAGCATGTTCCCACCGCTGAAAGTTCCTGAACTTTGAAAAAAGTCCTACAGTACCTCACGATCAGGGACTTTGGGGGGGGGAAATAGTTACTCAGAACTACATTTAGACCCTTAACACATCGAATACAAGCCCCTAGTTCCTGCTTGAGAAACATGGCTTTACTTACAGTCCACAGCATGTTCAAAAGGGACCATCAAAATAAAGTGTTACTGTGTTTTTTTATTCTAACTCTTTCTACGTGGTGAAACCCGTTCAGGATCTCAGTTGCGTGCCGTAACAGAAGGGGACGTGAAGGTGAAGCGACGGGCCCCCTGTAGACCCGGGCCCGTCCCCAAGCCCCTCGGGGTCAGGAGGAGGCCAGGCAGGCCCCGACTGCAGGACAAACACTGGCCGGGTCACTACAGAAAGACTAGCAGCCTTCTCTCGTTTCCCAGCAGCAGCGAGAGGTTGAAGAGAGCCACGAGGAAGAGCTCAATGCTCAGAGCTACGGTGAGCTGTGACAACAATATTTTTCAAAGAATGTTTGCACATTTATTCGTCGTACAGATCTTCACAACAAGCATGCATGCCACTCTCTCCACAGAGATGTATGGTAACTAGGGGTGTCACAATATATCGTGTCACAATATATTGCAATACAAAATGCAACAAAATGTATGTTGGATAGTGAGAATATGTAGTTACTGTGTACAAAAATTACTATGTGAGAAAAAAAATTAAGTTTGCAGAGTTTTAGTGTCAGTACTACATTAAACTGCTATATAATGTTGAATATAATTTATAATAATGCACTGGGGAATATTTGTAGGTCCTGATAATGCCAAATGTTACCAGTAAAAAGTGGCCTACGTTATTTTAAATATATCTAGTCAGTGAAAGAGTCGGTAACACTTTCGTTAATGAATAACTACACAGGAACAAATGAGTAACACAATATTAAGAATTAAGACTTGACTTGTTCTGGGGAAAATACTGATTACGAACAAGTAGGTGTTTTCAGACTTACTGACTGGTTGCATGCAATTGAACTGTGCAACTAATCTGAAGTTTTGGTTATCGTAGAGGAGAAGTTTGTTGTCGACCGAGGCCCAGTCGGCAGACAGCGATGAAAACAGCAGTACTCGCAGAACCCGGCTTCGAGAGGTAGACATACAAACGTACAAGCATTCACGTACATTAAACACTCTCTTGCGGAGTAAGAATTAACGTCATGTAAAAGTGATGTTCACACGCTCTGACATGCGAGGAGAGTTTTTGCTGACGGTGGAGAATGAGTTTTCTCAGTGCCTGTGCTGTGTGTGTGTGTGTGTTTCAGTCGAAGGGTCGAGCGGTCAGCCGTCTGATGGAGAGTTTTGCAGCGGACGAGGGCTTCCACCTGGGGGAGGACAGTAGCTTCTCTGAGGAGGATGAGGAGAGAAACGTCTCGTCAAATGGCAGATTTGCTCCAGGTGTGAACAATTGTTTAACCTCTTCCACTCTGATCGCCCGTGGGCGGGCCATAGAGCTACGTCATTATATTTAAACTTGTTTTTTTTATGTTTCTGGAGATACTATAACCCCATATATAGTATCATTTTAAGTCTTAAAATCTAATCTTTACACAGAATATAATGATATGTGTGTATATGGAACAAATAGTTCATATAAAGCTTTAAAAAAACAATCGTCACAAAATCGCTCCTCCCCCAAAATGGCGATGCAGAAATGTAAATATGAATATGTATTTTTTTACGTATCTCACAAAACAGAAAAATCATATCAAAAGAAAGCTCTCATTCTCAGAAATGGGACTATGTAGTTTGTTTTATTGTTTTAACATCATAGTTCACATTATCTCCACAAGAATTGGGCAGTAAAATATGATTTCTGTGAAAAAACAAAGACAAACGTCTCATTTCTACTTCGATTACAGGTGCTCTAAGCTCAAATCAGCCACAAACTCTATATAATCTTTTACCTTAGGATGTTATCTATCAAATGAGCCCATTTGTACTTTTCTGTGATCTCCTCTAAGTAAATAATCCACTGTTATGTCGCGGATGTCCAGAACACAAAACGCGCTAGACGGGAGAAATACGCGATCTACACATCATCATCAAAACGTGCAAGAGTCCTCTAATCATGACGATGATATACATATCAGGCACGTGTTCAAAGCTGAGGTTGTCAGCTCTCCAATCACATGTCAATCATTTATCTAGTCCAGTCACATGCTGAATAATCCAACGAATCAGTGGAGTAGGTGGGCGGGATCACGGGATCCTTTATTTACATCACGACGTTGTTGATGATAGGCGCGCCGCGAGTAGATATAAGTGAATGACAAGTGACGAAGACGACTGGAGTCACTGGACTGACAGAAAATTATTGGATATTTTTGTATTTTTCGAGCGTTTTGATAAAAAAATGGCTTCTGTAGAGGGAAAAGAAGCCAAAAAGGTATTCTCTTGCGTTGAAGCAATATTAAAAGAGCTTGAAAGAGAAAGTGATGGTGCATCGTGTAGCGGGCATCTTAGGCCTAACGTTATATACTTTCATATTTCTATAGTCTCTCATTTTTATTTAAGTTTCAATTTTTACAAGTGGTGTGTTTTAGACCACATAAATTCTACAAGACAGTTTTTATTTAATTGATTAGTGTCTCCTGAAAGGAGAATACATTTGTTGTGCTTTTATTCATAAAACACAATGTTATTTGGTCTCATTCCTTTATACTATTTTGCGTTTCTCAGATTAAACCTGAATGAAAATGAAGAAAATCAATAGATAATTAAGTAAAGTGCTTTAGTATGTATTAAAGGTAGGATTTTGGGGGTAATATTAGTAAAAAAATAAATAAATAAATTGCATTAGAGTATTAGAAAAATCCAAAGGACACATACAGTCGTGCTCAGAATTAATGGTACCCCTGGTAAATATGATAAAAAATTGCTGTAAAAAATAAATCTGCATCATTTATCCTTTTGATCTTTCATTCAAAATATTGGCAAAAATCTAAACTTTCATTGAAGTAAAAGAATAGAAAGTGGGGGGGAAATCACATTATGAAATAAATGTTTATCTCCAAAACACGTTGGCCACAATTATTGGTACCCTTTTATTAAATACTTTTTGCAATCTCCTTGTGCCAAGATAACAGCTCTGAGTTTTATCCTATGATGCCTGATGAGTTCGGAGAACACCTGACAAGAGATCAGAGACCATTCCTACAGAATCTCTCCAGATCCTTCAGATTCCCAGATCCATGTTGGTGCTTCTTCTCTTCAGTTCACTCCACTCATCAGGTCTGGGACGCTCATGGCAGAAGCTTCATTTTGTGCTACTTAATACATTTTTGTGTTGATTTTGATGTTTGTTTTGGATCGTTGTCCTGATGGAAGATCCAAGCACGGCCCATTATAAGATTTCTAGCAGAGGCTGTCAGGTTTAGATTTTTTATCTGTTGGTATTTGATAGAATCCACGATGCCATGCATGTATCTGAACAAGAAGTCCAGGACCTCCGGCAGAAAAATATGACCGCAACATTAAAGATGGTATATTAAATTGTACACATGGGGTACTTTTTATCCTTGTGTGCACCAAACCCATCTTGCATGTTTGCTGCCAAAAAACTATGTTTTAGTTTCATCTGACCACAGAACCCTGTGCTGTTTGAAGGTCCAGTCATGTCTGACAACTGAATTTGCTGGGGTTTGTTTTTGGATGAGCAAGGAGGATTTTTCTTGAAAACCTCCCAAACAACATGTGGTGATGTAGGGGTTGTTCAATTATTTTTTTAATAGGCTTTCTGAACCGAAGACTCAACTAATCTCTGCAATTCTCCATCTGTGATTCTTGAAGAGTCTTTGGCCACTCAAACTTTCATCCTCACCATGCATTAAGACAATATAGACACACGTCCTCTTCCTGGCAGATTTGTAACATCTTTAGTTGATTGGAAGTGCTTAATTATTGCCCTGATGGTCAAAATGGGGATTTTCAATGCTTTAGCTATTTTCTTACAGCCACTTTCTATTTTGTGATGCTCAACAATCTTTTGATGCACATCAGAACTATATTCTTTGGTTTTACTCATTGTAATGGATGATTAAGGGAATTTGGCCTTTGTGTTTCCCCATATTTAAACTCTTGTAAAACAAGAAGTCATGGCTGGACAATTTCATGTTCCTAGTCACTCTGGTGTGCAAAAAAAAGGTAAATATGAATGGGAATATACTAAGAGATATTTTACTGGTAAACAATTCTAGGGGTACCAATAATTGTGGCCAACTTGTTTTGGAGAAAAACATTTATTTCATAATGTGATTTCCCCTCCACTTTAAATTATTTTACTTCAATGAAAGGTTCGATTTTTGCCAATTTTTTGAATGAAATATCAAAAGGATAAACGATGCAGAATTATTTTTTACAGCCATTTTTCATCATATTTACCAGGGGTACCATTAATTCTGAGCACGACTGTATATGCACTAAAAATGATACTTTACCTCCCTTCGGTTATATTTGAATAACTCTTGCTCAGAATGTGATAAAGAAAAAATCTTTTTATTCTGGTGGATACTGTCACCTAGTATAGTCAAACAATATAATCAGCAGGTCCCCAGAGCAAACAGTACCTGAATCACAGATTTTCAAAGACAGGATTCTGTAAAAAATACAAAAGTCCTATTTTATTTTGTTTCTCGTAATATTTTAAAAGCATACAATGCTATTTATGAAGTTTTGCAATCTGATTTAATACATTTGAAGGGTTTTCTATACAATGACACTAGCTTTTTAAATTTCCTACACTGTATGTGTCTAGGTCGAATATTTAAACTTGGGTATGTTAAATTCAGGCGGAATTCCAAAATATGGCTTAGAGTGGAAAAGGTTAACAGAACTTCATTTATAAAACGGATAGTTCCGGTCCTAGATTCTGATTGGTTGAGCCGCGTTCGAAGCTGTTGTAAATTACTCCACAAACACACACCTGTGAGCGCATTACATTAGTGTTAGCATTAAACTGCTGTTTGTGAATCTTTGTTGCTCCATGTGTTGCTTAGCAACCTCTGTGTTGCTGCATGTGTTGCTTAGCAACCTCTTTGGAACTACATTGCTTGGTGGAGGAATACATGTGTTATATCGTTATATTTTTTGTTGCTGGTGTTTATTTTATGAATTAAATGAATATTAAAATGAATATTTTTATGGAGTGACCATTTTATAAAAGCAATAAGCCCGTTTCGTGCCTAACAACGTCCCTTGGCTGTTCTAAATCCACTGTAAAACACGACTTCAAGGGGCTTATTGCTTTATTAAGAAATGGATAGTTGAACTTAAATGATTAGTTAAATTACTAAAGGATTAGTAATGTCTTGATCATTTACTCTCTCCCACGTCACCCAAGATGTTCTTGTCTTTCTTTCTTCAGTCGAAAAGAAATGAAGGTTTTTGAGGAAAACGTTCCAGGATTTTCTCCATATAGTGACTTCAATGGGGTCCAACGGGTCGAAGGTCCAAATGTGAGTTTGAGTGCAGCTTCGAAGTCTCGACACGATCCAGCCGAGGAATAAGAGTCTTATCTAGACAAACCAGCGGACATTTTATAAAAAACATGAACATTTATATACTTTGTAACCACAAATGCTCGTCTTGCACTAGCTGTGATGCGCCACGCTTCACGTAATCACGTTGAAAGGTCACGCGGAAGTACAGACCTAGTGTTTACAAAGAGAATGTGCAAATAAGTCAAACACCATTTACAAAATAAATAAATAAATAACTGGACCTTCGACCCGTTGGACCCCATTGAAGTCACTATATGGAGAAAATCCTGGAAACCTTTCCTCAAAAAAACTTGATTTCTTTTCGACTGAAGAAAGAAAGACATGAACATCTTGGATGATGTGGGGGAGAGTAAATTATCAGGATATTTTCATTCCGAAGTGAACTAATCCTAAATTACGACTGTGCGTTACAGTCGTTTTATCATGACAGGCGTCAGGTGGTGTTTGCCATGACATTAAGTCCTCGTTTGTTATGTAATCTGTATTTTGAGTTGATGTTTTTCATCTTTCAGCTCCTCCGAACTGTGTTCTGACCAAAGAGCTTCTGACCGTTGGACTCAAGGTTCTGATCACCAAAGAAGATGAACTACTGTATGCTGCCCGTGTGCAACCTTTGGAGTCGCCCGATGTGTAAGTGCATAACCTCACAAACACCCTTACGGCATATTTACTGTTTTTGAGCTGTTTTGGCTGTTTTCAGACTTTTTTCATATTTGGATTTTGTAAGGAAATCTGTGGAATTCAGTGCAATTGTTTTAACCATGATTAAATGGCACAAATTCATAATAAAATAAACCCCAAGTGGATCAGGACAAAGCAGAGGGGTCTTGAATGATCCTATATTAATGTATTTTGCATTGACATGATTGACTGTACATTATCTTGCTTATTAAACAGCTACTTATCAAATAAATTAATGGACGTATTAAATTAAGGTTCAATTATGTTTAATTATTATAATTATAATGTATAATTATTCCATTTATTTTATTTAACACGTGTAACAGTATATTGGATCCGTGCATTAGCTCTTAAAGTGACAGTAGCCTAATAAACCTGTTGCAGTCTGTCATATATGATAATCAAATGACAAAAGAAAATCAGTCTCTGATCTTGACTGAATAACTTTAGTTGCTTTAATAAGGATTAATCTATATTTAATGTGTTTAGTAAGACTATGCAGTGTTATTTTACATTTGATTTTTTTTTTTTGGCTATTACTTCTATCTGAATAGCACTGTTAGTACATCTTCCTTAAAAGCTTAAATCTGCTTATTTAATTTGTATTTTCATCCTGTTGTATTTTTTTGTCCTTTTTGTTTATAATTAGTTTCTTTATTCTTATTGTAGTTATTGTATCATGAAATAAGACTTTGATCATATCGCCCACCAATAATTGTTAAATAATCATGATATAGTCCAAAAATAATATTGATTGTGATTTTTGCCATAATCGAGTAGCCCTACATAAAAAAATACCACTATTAAAGGGATATTCCACTCCAAAATGAAAATTCACTTGTAATTTACCCCCAGATGAACATGACTTTCTTCAGATGAACAGAAACAAAGATTTGTAGGAAATGATTCCGTCTCTGAGTCCGTTTTATGCAAGTTTAAGAGTCCTTTAAAGTTGACGCTTCAAAAACTACACACAGTGTAGTCCAGTTGGTGAATCAATGTCTTCTGAAATGAAATGATGTGCATGAGAAAAATACTAATATTTTATACTTTTTAAACCACGAACCGTCACTTCCAGCCTACTGTCATGCATGGCTTCATGAGAGCACCGTAAGAGCGTTGTGAAATTCGTGCAAAGCGCAATGGCGAAACACAGAGGACCGTCCCTTGTACGTTTCACAACGTATACGTCAAGCGAGAATTCATGAACCTGCGTTGACAGTTAGCCAGAAGCAATATATTCATATTTTTCGTACACAAACCTATCGTTTCACTTCAGAAGACATTGATTCATCAACTGGGGTCGTATGGATTACTGCTGTGTTCACTTTGTGTGGTTTCTGGAGCGCCAACTGTGAGGGTCCCGTCGACTTGTATTATATGGAATCACAGATATAGATTACTTTTCTAAAAAAATCTCTGCTTGTGTTCCACAGATGAAAGTCATATACTGTACATTTGGGATGGCATTATGGAGAGTGAACGATGAGAGAATTTCGATTTTTGGGTGAAGAATCCCTTTAACCACTAGATTCAAGTGTTTAACTGTGTATGAAGTAAGGGATAATGTACATCCAGCCGGTTGTTATCTCAGAATAAACCCTGACAGGGTGATCAGGACAGTCTTGCTTCAGCCTGAAGGGGTTTATTCTGAGATAACAACCGGCTGGATGCACATGATCCCGCTTATTACACGCCTACTTGCCACAAAAGTAAATATTTAGACACAAAATATTGATCTGAGTATCTCATAATCCAACAGTGTACAAAACAATAGTCACAAAATGGCAGCAACTGCGTTTGTGTGAAACAAGAGAGAGCGAGTCCACGATACTGGATGGCATAATTAAATAACTTTTTATTAACATTATTAGCTCACCAAACGCAAAACTTCCACGAAGACAAACCGTTCCTAGCAGGCGTACAGCGCTGCTGACTTCAGTGACCCGGATGAGCCTGTGCTTCTGCTTTCAGCCGTTGTTATCTGGGAATAACTTACCGCTGGATGGTGCTATAGACCAATCAGAATCAAGTATTCCACAGAGCCATGTGATAAAGTACAATATTTAACCAAGGAACATGCGAGGGGTGGGGGACGTGTAATAAATTCCTTTGTGAATACTTACGGTATGTATCGCACCTATCGTAAACTCCCGTTGTTGTTGTTGTTTTGATTAAGGTTACTTTTATAGGATTATGCTCACTACCACAGTTAAATGAGCAGTGATCATCTCCCACTGGTTTCCCCCAGTCCTTAGTTGCTTGCACAAGTAAACATCACTTCCCTTAATCCCTGTGTTCAGCAGTAGAAGTGTTGCTGAAGAGAATCAGTCACAGCCAATGGCAATGAGTTCGACACGGACGGCCAAGCATTGAAAATAACTCGTTTGTTCTCTCTCTCTCTCTCTCTCTCTCTCTCTCTGTCTCTCTCTCTCTCTCTCTCTCTCTGTGTCTCTCTCTGTCTGTCTCTCTCTCTCTCTGTCTCTCTCTCTCTCTCTCTCTCTCTCTCTGTCTCTCTCTCTCTCTCTCTCTCTCTCTGTCTCTCTCTCTCTCTCTCTCTCTCTCTCTGTCTCTCTCTCTCTGTCTCTCTCTCTGTCTCTCTCTCTCTCCCTCTCTCCCTCTCTCCAGCTACAGTATTGTTATTGACAGGGAGCGAGGAAACCGACCCAGAATCTACTCCCTGGAGCAGCTCTTGCAGGAAGCCGTGAGTTTCCCACTTACAGCAAACAAACCTGCCTACGCTTTGAGCTTTGGCCTCTCAGGCCACACACACACACACACACACCACATCCTCCAAAATCCCCTCTCTTCCATTAAAGAGCAACACAGAACAATATCCTCTTTCCTGAGATTTCCCCTATACAACACAGTTTCCTGAAGTCCAGTTTCCAGCACACCTTTTGCTGCAGTTTTCTTCACACCACATCAAGCTCTACCCGTTCACACCTTCTCCACAGTCATGACTACACGTACATGTACACACATACACACAACACACTTTACACAAATACGTTTTTTACACAAGTACTTTTTATTTTTATTAATAGCTTTATAGGGACAAATAGCATGTTTTTGATGATGTATGAATGATTAAATTTATATCAAATGAAATTAACCTTGCATGAAAACTAGCTAGTTTTAAATACTTAAAATAATGACCCAAATAAATTAATTGCTAGAAAACAGTCAAGTCACCTTTATTTATATAGCGCTTTTTACAATACAGATTGTTTTCAAAGCAGCTTTGAATTGCGAGATATAAACTCACAATTATCAAAGGACAATATTTATATCACAGAATCTCGCAATTTGACTTTTTCAATGTAAACTCGCTATTGTGAGAAAAAAAGTCAGAATTGTGAGATAAAAAGTTGCAATTACCTTTTTTATTTTTTATTCTGTGGCGGAAACAAGCTTCCATACAACTTGGATATTTGAGGTGACTAAAGCTACAATTTTAACACTTACATTAAAGAAACACCATGGAGCTTTTCCTCTTCGGTCGAGTCGCACGCTCGCTGTTTATCCCGCACCGGCTTTAGAATGAACGATGTCCACAGACAAGGTAGAGGATGTTACATGATTTCATGAAAGTAGGATGTATTGCGACATTAGAAACGAAGAAAAACTAAATGACTATTGTAACGCTTGAAGTAAAGCAAGTCAAATTTGTAGTTTTATAATGTCTCTATCGGACTACAGAAACGCAACCCAATCTGGCAAACTTGCATAGTGTGGTTATAGCAGATATAGTGTGGTTATAGCAGATATAGTGTGGTTATAGCAGATATAGTGTGTTTATAGGAGATATAGTGTGTTTATAGCAGATATAGTGTGTTTATAGCAGTATAGTGTGGTTATAGCAGATATAGTGCGGTTATAGCAGTATAGTGTGGTCATAGCAGTATAGTGTGAGTATAGTGTGGTTATAGCAGTATAGTGTGGTTATAGCAGATATAGTGCGGTTATAGCAGTATAGTGTGGTTATAGCAGATATAGTGCGGTTATAGCAGTATAGTGTGGTCATAGCAGTATAGTGTGAGTATAGTGTGGTTATAGCAGTATAGTGTGGTTATAGTGTGTTTATAGCAGATATAGTGCGGTTATAGCAGATATAGTGTGGTTATAGCAGATATAGTGTGGTTATAGCAGATATTGTGTGGTTATTGCAGTATAGTGTGGTGCAGATATAGTGTGGTTATAGCAGATATAGTGTGGTTATAGCAGATATAGTGTTGTTATAGCAGATGCAGATATAGTGTGGTTATAGCAGATATAGTGTGTTTATAGTGTGGTTATAGCAGATATAGTGTGATTATAGCAGATATAGTGTGGTTATAGCAGTATAGTGTGGTTATAGCAGTATAGTGTGGTTATAGCAGATATAGTGTGGTTATAGCAGATATAGTGTGATTATTCAGATATAGTGTGGTTACAGCAGATATAGTGTGGTTATTGCAGTATAGTGTGGTTACAGCAGATATAGTGTGGTTATTGCAGTATAGTGTGGTTATAGCAGATATAGTGTGGTTATAGCAGATATAGTGTGTTATAGCAGATATAGTGTGGTTATAGCAGATATAGTGTGTTTATAGTGTGGTTATAGCAGATATAGTGTGATTATAGCAGATATAGTGTGGTTATAGCAGATATAGTGTGGTTATAGCAGATATAGTGTGATTATAGCAGATATAGTGTGTTAGCAGATATAGTGTGGTTATTGCAGATATAGTGTGGTTATTGCAGATATAGTGTGGTTATAGCAGATATAGTGTGGTTATTGCAGTATAGTGTGGTTATAGCAGATATAGTGTGTTTATAGTGTGGTTATAGCAGATATAGTGTGATTATAGCAGATATAGTGTGGTTATAGCAGATATAGTGTGGTTATAGCAGTATAGTGTGGTTACAGCAGATATAGTGTGTTAGCAGATATAGTGTGGTTATTGCAGATATAGTGTGGTTATAGCAGATATAGTGTGGTTATTGCAGTATAGTGTGGTTACAGCAGATATAGTGTGTTTATAGTGTGGTTATAGCAGATATAGTGTGGTTATAGCAGATATAGTGTGTTATAGCAGATATAGTGTGGTTATAGCAGATATAGTGTGTTTATAGTGTGGTTATAGCAGATATAGTGTGGTTATAGCAGTATAGTGTGGTTATAGCAGATATAGTGTGGTTATAGCAGATATAGTGTGATTATTCAGATATAGTGTGGTTACAGCAGATATAGTGTGGTTATAGCAGATATAGTGTGGTTATTGCAGATATAGTGTGGTTATAGCAGATATAGTGTGGTTATTGCAGTATAGTGTGGTTATAGAAGATATAGTGTGGTTATAGCAGATATAGTGTGTTATAGCAGATATAGTGTGGTTATAGCAGATATAGTGTATTTATAGTGTGGTTATAGCTGATATAGTGTGATTATAGCAGATATAGTGTGGTTATAGCAGATATAGTGTGGTTATAGCAGTATAGTGTGGTTATAGCAGATATAGTGTGGTTATAGCAGATATAGTGTGATTATTCAGATATAGTGTGGTTACAGCAGATATAGTGTGTTAGCAGATATAGTGTGATTATTCAGATATAGTGTGGTTACAGCAGATATAGTGTGTTAGCAGATATAGTGTGGTTATTGCAGATATAGTGTGGTTATAGCAGATATAGTGTGGTTATTGCAGTATAGTGTGGTTACAGCAGATATAGTGTGGTTATAGCAGATATAGTGTGTTATAGCAGATATAGTGTGGTTATAGCAGATATAGTGTGTTTATAGTGTGGTTATAGCAGATATAGTGTGATTATAGCAGATATAGTGTGGTTATAGCAGATATAGTAGTGTGGTTATAGCAGTATAGTGTGGTTATAGCAGTATAGTGTGGTTATAGCAGATACAGTGTGGTTATAGCAGTATAGTGTGGTTATTGCAGTATAGTGTGGTTATAGCAGATATAGTGTGGTTTATAGCAGATATAGTGTGGTTATAGCAGATATAGTGTGATTACAGCAGATATAGTGTGTTTATAGCAGATATAGTGTGATTATAGCAGATATAGTGTGGTTATAGCAGATACAGTGTGGTTATAGCAGTATAGTGTGGTTATTGCAGTATAGTGTGGTTATAGCAGATATAGTGTGGTTATAGCAGATATCGTGTGTTTATAGCAGATATAGGACCACAAAGCGAATCCAGAATTGCCTTTCACCCTGTCACGACTTGATGAACCTCTGATAAGATTTTGGAAACATTATTTTAAGGTAAAAAAATGTTACATAGTGTTGCTTTAAGTTGAAGCAACCTTTTTTTTATGCAGTGAAACGATTACTTGTTACCCATTCTAGTATAGACTTTTTCATTATTATCATTACATATTCTCTTTATTTATGTTTATTTCTAGACATTCATATAACATTAACATGAAATCATTTTGAGAGGGTGAAATCTATGTTTTCAGATGTTTAACAATCTCCTTTTACTGACCACCTGTTCTTATACCCTGTTAATGGAAAGTACATCCTGTTTAAAATGGGTGAGGAGCATCTGTCACTATTTAGCAGCCAAAACACAGTCCAAACCACCTCCTCCAGACGCCTGCGCACACACATCTTTATTCAGTGAGCACTGGGCCTTTCCAGCACCTTCAAATCTTTTTATCACAACATATGAAATCCCACAGAAAACCTCTATAAATATGCCAGCAAAGGCAAATTGACTTTTCCCTCAACAGCCACCAGGTTAAGTGGCTGTATTTTATAATCGTTGGTGAATATATGCATGCATAAAACTGAGTGTTAAACTGTCTTCAGCATTTTGTGCCGTAAGCATTGCATTTTAACACTTTACTATACAGGTCATTTACCAGCCATTAGCCATTTACTAAACAGGGCAAATTAGCCTGAGAACGCAATTTAAAAAAAGTGCCGTTGTGAGTGTTAAGTTCTGCGTGTGATTTACTGACAACACGCAAATTAAAGAACAGACACAGTCGCATCATTTCCATAATGACCAACACAATCTCCCATTTAGCGTCTGGTGTAAGACGTGCTTTTTTGGGCGGTAAATAATGGCTCAAACACCAGTAAATTGACTAGCGCAAACCTTTGTAAATCAGCTTGCATGATTTATTTAAATACTCTCCTCCCATAAATACTGCGCCTGAAAGAGAAACTTGCATATGAAAGGCATAATGATAATGCATATGAAACAAGATCAGCTGCAAAAATAACTGTTCACGTCTATTCAGTGCTAATTTTACACTGTGTGTCTTTAGTAAATTGTTACAGATTTTTTACAGAGGCTTTGCACTGACGCAAGCTGTTAGTAAATCTGGTACTAAAAGTTATAGTCCCTCAAAAATGAAAACGCTTTGGTGGGAAACCCACTTGAAAACAGTCATGGCTTAGTCAAGACTGAGTGTTAAAAACATGTTTCAGAAACAGTTTTGTCTCATTCAGCTTTGCTCCATCTAGATGTTTCTAAAAGCATTGGCTGTTCTCCCTCAATGTTAGTTTCACAGGTTATAACAACATTGTAGCTAATCCAAGCCAATGAAGTGTAATTATATAGTGTAAACCGCAGTGCATTCTTGGCGTCTGTTCAGTTTAGCTTGTAACCTCTTTCTTTCTGGCTCGTGTGTTTGTGTTGGTAGAGATCAGTGGTGTTGACTCGCTTGTTTTCCACATTTCTGATAACATCTTGCACAAGGATCATTGGCACTGACACTAAACATTGACGTAGTACACTTCTTCATTTACTAGATAGACTAGAGGTTGACTCATAGTTTTTAAATATACTATGAATTAGCCATGCAAAAATGCACAATATAGTATTGACACTTATTTAATTTATGCTCAACATCCTTTAGCAATCATGCATGAGATATATATATACAGTCGTGCTCAGAATTAATGGTACCCCTGGTAAATATGATGAAAAATGTCTGTAAAAAATAATTCTGCATCGTTTATCCTTTTGATATTTCATTCAAAAAATTGGCAAAAATCGAACCTTTCATTGAAGTAAAATAATTTAAAGTGGAGGGGAAATCACATTATGAAATAAATGTTTTTCTCCAAAACAAGTTGGCCACAATTATTGGTACCCCTAGAATTGTTTACGAGTAAAATATCTCTGAAGTATATTCCCATTCATATTTACCTTTTTTTTTTGCACACCAGAGTGACTAGGAACATGAAATTGTCCAGCCATGACTTCTTGTTTTACAGGAGTTTAAATATGAGGAAACACAAAGAGATTAGTTGAGTCTTGGGTTCAGAAAGCCTATTAAAAAAAAAAATTAAACAACCCCTACATCACCACATGTTGTTTGGGAGGTTTTCAAGAAAAATCCTCCTTGCTCATCCAAAAACAAACCCCAGCAAATTCAGTTGTCAGACATGACTGGACCTTCAAACAGCACAGGGTTCTGTGGTCAGATGAAACTAAAACATAGTTTTTTGGCAGCAAACATGCAAGATGGGTTTGGTGCACACAAGGATAAAAAGTACCCCATGTGTACAATTTAATATACCATCTTTAATGTTGTGGATATATTTTTCTGCTGGAGGTCCTGGACTTCTTGTTCAGATACATGCATGGCATCGTGGATTCTATCAAATACCAACAGATAAAAAATCTAAACCTGACAGCCTCTGCTAGAAATCGTATAATGGGCCGTGCTTGGATCTTCCATCAGGACAACGATCCAAAACAAACATCAAAATCAACACAAAAATGTGTTAAGTAGCACAAAATGAAGCTTCTGCCATGAGCGTCCCAGACCTGATGAGTGGAGTGAACTGAAGAGAAGAAGCACCAACATGGATCTGGGAATCTGAAGGATCTGGAGAGATTCTGTAGGAATGGTCTCTGATCTCTTGTCAGGTGTTCTCCGAACTCATCAGGCATCATAGGATAAAACTCAGAGCTGTTATCTTGGCAAAAGGAGATTGCAAAAAGTATTTAATAAAAGGGTACCAATAATTGTGGCCAACGTGTTTTGGAGATAAACATTTATTTCATAATGTGATTTCCCCCCCACTTTCTATTCTTTTACTTCAATGAAAGTTTAGATTTTTGCCAATATTTTGAATGAAAGATCAAAAGGATAAATGATGCAGATTTATTTTTTACAGCAATTTTTTATCATATTTACCAGGGGTACCATTAATTCTGAGCACGACTGTGTGTGTATATATATATATATATATATATACAATAAATAAGTAAATAAATATATATATAAATATATATATACATACACACGTGTATATATACTGTATGATGATAAACAGGGTTCGTACAAAGTGCTTAAAGTCCTTGAATTTGACTTTTTTAAATGTAAGTCCTGGAAAACCCTTGAAAACAGCTATATTTATGAAGAGGTACTTGAAAAGTGATTTACTTATTTAAATACAATATGAAGTAGTTTAATAAAAATATATATATATATAATCTTTTCATGCAAAGTAAAAATCTGCTGCTCGTCTGATAACACCCATTAAAAAAATAAAGATGTTGTTTTATAAGTGCGATCTCTGCTTGTAGTCCTTGAAAACCAAAAAGTAGTGCTTTAAAAGTCCTTAATAGGCCTGGGATTTCATTTAGCAGTGTCTGTATGAACCCTGAATAAAGTTTGTTAGAAAATTAGACAAACAAAAAAAATGGCAAATATTTGTATTTACACAAAAATCACTCGGCCGTCAGTAGATTTCTTAAACTGAAACCGTTTGTTAATTAATCCGCCATTTTACTCTACATTGAACTCTTCATCAGTAGTGTACTGTATCAACAATTTCCCATTGTTACTGCTCCCTTCTAAATTGGTCATATTTCTATTTGCTACTCTATACACACACACACACACACACACACACACTTGTGTTATCCAGCTGTTTCAGTGTGTAAAGGTCTACAGCAGCTGTCTCTAATTACACTGAACTTCCACTTTCCAGAGCGCTCCAGTCCTCCATGTACCTTTGACACCAATCTCTCTCACACACACACACACCATTCCAGCTTCACATCCCATCAGTCAGAGAGAGCCTGTTACCATAGCAACAGTAAATTAAAGAAACCTGAAAGGGGGTTTGAGCTGAATGGAGGGATCTGGACGCTCTGTTAGACAGAGAAACGCTGCAAACCTGCAATCACAGTCGCACCATTCACACTCCTCATTATTACTCAGCAAGTTTAGTGTTTACCACACCTCCGCTTCCGTGGCTTTCAGCCCGAACACGCTTGCATGAGATAAGTGCCGCTTTCATAAGGGCTCACTGATTGACTTCTGTGTGTGTGTGTGTGTACGTGTGTGTTTGTCATTTATCATCTTGGGAGTCCAAAACCACTTTCACTGGCATTACCTGACAGAAGTTTGTCCCTGTGTGTGTGTGTGTGTGTGTGTTAGGTACTGGACGTACGCCCTGACACCGAGACTGTGCTAACAGAAGGGACTAGAGTGTGTGCTTACTGGAGTGAGCGCTCGCGTTGTCTTTACCCGGGATATGTGCGAAGGGGTGAGACACAGATGCTATTTTTCCCTGTCCTTATAATCATTTCAAATGTATATATGTGACCCTGGACCACAAAACCAGTCACGAGTCGCACAGGTATATTTGTGGCAATATAATTATAGTTTTTCCTTTTATGTCAAAAATCAGGAGGATATTAAGTAAAGATCATGTTCCATGAAGATATTTTGTAAAGTTCGTACTGTAAATATATCCAAGTATATACAAAAATTAATTTTTGTGAGTGGATGCAGCAAATATCGCGAACAAAAATTGACAAATTTAAAGGCGATTTTCTCAATGTTTAAATTTTTTTGCATCCTCAGATTCCAGATTTTTAAATACTTGTATCTCAGCCAAATATTTTCCTAACATAACAAGCTTATTTATTCAGCTTTCATGTGATATATAAATCTCAATTTCAAAAAATTGACCCATGTGACTGGTTTTGTGGTCTAGGGTCACGTATTATTTTGTTTCCTGATAACCCATACCCATTCAAACAAAGGTTAAAGAACTACTGTAAAGTGATTCAAGTCCATTAACTGGTTCTGCTGGTCTTCTAGGTGGTGTTGAAGGTAAACCAGGTGGGGTTATGGTGGAGTTTGATGATGGAGACAGAGGGTGGATCTCTCTCTCTAATATCCGCTTTCTTCCTCCCGGATATCAAATCCAATGTAGGTCCCACTAATCGGTCATTTGCTCTGTTTTAAAAACCTTTTCTAAAACCTAGTGAGCTAGCGCTGTCTACACAGGCATCATCCTGCAGAAAAGACAAACTTACCATATGTTGGTTTGGGTGATGAAAAACTTCATCAGCAAAGTCAACCAGCTCCATCAAAGAGACCATGCTTTCGTTTGTAGATACAGTTCCCGGCCCAAAATAAAAAGTCTCCGTTTTGATTAAAATAGGCAAATGTTTAAGAGTCTATGTTTGGATCATTATTGCAGTGATTATTATGTTTCTAGCATGTTATATGTTTGGAAACAGTTCTTCTAACTCTAATTGATGGAGTGCGTAGCTTTTCATTTCTGAAACAACCATGTAGGAAGACACATCATGGCCATAATCCAGGATGACAGTGTCAAGATTCATCAGGCTCAGATTGTGAAAGAATGGTTGTGAGGAGCATGAAGAATAATTTTCACAAATCAATGGCATCTTTGAGTCCAAACCTTAAAGCTAGACTTTAAAGTTGATTCTTAGCAAAAAATACTTTGTTCTTTCAAAGTGATATGTGCTCATTAATGTGTAATTACTTCTACCAACTAATCAAGTATTCTCGTAAGCGCAGAATCTGCCGTTCAGAATACATACGAGCGAGCCGCTTGAATGGTGACAGCCATGTTGCGCATCCATCTTGAAAATACATTAGGCAAAGAGGGACATACCTGGAAATTCAAGCTTCACCTTTCGCGTTTTTACACTCAGTGGCAGCGTGACGAATGCGAGGGAGAGATTACTCGCGACTGCCGGCAGATTTAAAATAATATGGCCACCATATTCAGTTGGTAGTCATATACAATGTCACCGCTAGATGGGAGAAAATCCTTCACAGAGTAGCTTTAACGAAAATAAATGTTGTGATTTTTCCATCAAGAGGTGCATACATTTTTGGTCAATATCTTCTGTTAACGACGCAAGAGTCCAGCACTCTGTAAAGTCTCCTCCAGCACATCCCAAAGACTTTCAATGAATTTAAGATCTGGATCTGGACTGTCATCAGTTGAACAGCACCAAACCACTTCTAAGTAGCAAAAATTGAACAAGTAAATTGATTAAAAACAATTTAGTCAGCGACCTTGTTAACGGCCAGTCCCAAAATAACACTTCTCATATAAATTGCACAAGATATATGACTAAAACTCACATTTGATTCCAAAAGAGGGTGACATTAATAAATACATGTTGCCTTAGGTTTTGGCCAAAACGTGGTTTCTTAAAATGGTGTCTAGCTCGGAAACTAGGATTTGAAACAGAGCTTTTCATCGTTGAATTCACATATATTTAACATTGTAACAAGCTTCAAAAATAAAATGACACCTCCTTTGCTCTTTCAGGCACTGAGTCGAGTCCTGTGCTTGTCCCAGAGGGACAGCTTGGCAAAAATATCTCCATGCAAGGAAGCAGGATGGCAAGAACAGACCGATTCAAAGCTCAGGATAAGCCAGTCAGAAGACCAGGTATGACTCCCAGCCTGTTCTCTCTATATAAACCACCAGAGAACATATTTCACTCTATCGCTTTGCCTCAAAACCTACTGATCTGCCTATCTATAGACACCTTTCCAAATGTGCCTATAATGCCCTTAGAATGCTGTCTAAAGGCCCGTACACAACTTCATACCAAGGACGATAACGCTAAAGATATAGTTCTGAAAATCCTTCTCCATATTAAAGAATAGCAGAGTTCACACAACTATAACGATAAAGATAGGAGGAATGATATCATTGGGATCACGTTCAGAACATTTTTTTTCCAGCTGTCGAACGATAAAACACTGACAGCCAATCAGAATCCACTCGAATTTAAAGGGTTCACGCATTTTAAATGGCAGACGCCAATAATCGCCACAAATCCACCACTCTTTGACAAGTCAAACCCCCCTTTCAATAATACGTTTAAAAAAATGGGATACATGGAAAGTAATAGGTCGTACCCTTGGAATAAATGGTAATAAGTATTAACGATGAGGTAATTATGCAGGCTAGCGTTGTTTTTATTCCACTATTGACTACGTCAGCATAAATTCACTGCAAGTGAATCTAGCTAGTCTAGAGTAATTGATCTAATCTGTTTTGATGAACTCGAAACGTAGCATGCTGAGGACATCTGTTGGTAAACCACGTGTAAATGCAACAAACTGGTATTGATTCATTTGAAAGTATGAATAACATTTGTCTTCAAAAGACGACAACTCTCTAATCAGAGTGACGGATTCTCCTGACTCCTCCCGTCTTTTAAGGATATTGTTTTTCTTTTAATGTGTGTAACGTAAAGCAGCGGCAGGTCACTTTGAAATTGCAGCGCGGCGAACTTAATAAAAAGACTGTTATCGTTCGTTGGTGTTGACGCAAATATAGTTATCGTTATAGTTGTCGTTCTTGGTGTGAACAGGCCTTAATACTCTGTGAATGTTGATCAACCTAGGGTTTACTGTAAACGTTTATTTCTTTACAGGGAGGCCTAAAGGTTCAGGGCTAAAGAAGTCTCTCTCGGACAGTGTAGCCAAGAGCTCAACATCTGCTATTACATGGCCATCAATGGCTACACCAAGGAAGAGAATCCCTGTTAACATTTTCCAGCTCAACGGCTCCTCTTCGAAGAAGGCCTTGAAAGGCAGGGTGATAGAAACATCCTCCCGACCGTCATTATCCATGATGACCCCAACCAAAGGCCTCTTTAGCAGTAGCACTTTTGAGGTAGACTCCTTCAGCAGCATAGCGAACGGTTATTCATCCTTTGGTAGTCAGATTTCACTAGAGGGCAGGAACACCTCTTATGGCCAAAAGAAGAGGATTGAGGAGCCAGCACCACCTCGGGGCAAGAAAGCAGAGTTTCTAGTCAAATTGGACCATGAGGGAGTAACATCTCCAAAGACCAAGAATGGTAAGGCTCTCCTGTTGCTGGGAGCCTCAGGATTTGGCTCCAATGGTGTAGGTGGTCTTCCCAGGGCAGAGGCGTATTCACACCCAGTTCTGCTGGTCAAAGACAATAGGAAAGGTGACGGCTCACGAGCAGAGCTCCTGTTAAAAGAAACATCAGTCCAGAGGAAGCCCGCGCCATCAATACCCATTGAGTATGGAGACTTGAACATTGGCTGCCACAGAGACTGCCAAAGCTCTTACTCGGATATGGACGAGGAAGAGGAAGATGTGAAGACGAGGGCAGGACTTGCTTCTGCCTCTGGAGGTTTGAGAACAGCTGGCCAATTTCTCTCACGCATCTCAGTGTCCTCGTCTTCCTCAGGTTCCTCCAGCTCCTCCAGCTCAGGCTCTCTTTCGAGCTCCAGTCTGTGCTCTTCTGAAAACGACTCTTCTTACAGCTCGGAGGATGAGGAAAGCTCAACATTGCTCCTCCAGAGTTGCCTGACCCCCCATCATTCATTGCTCCAGACCCCTGAACCCCCCGTGGGACCCGTACGACACTCCTTTGTGGCCAAGGCTGTGGCCGTGTCCACTGCCAAAGAAGGGCATAGCAACCACAGTGCTAGCGGCAAGCCACCGAAGAGGAAAGACTGTCCCAGTTCTCACTCGAAATCCTCCAAAGATCTGGTTAAGAGGCATCGGCTTCTAGCAGACCAGACCAAGCCCAGAGTGTCACCAATCCTGCCATCTAGACAGCTGTGGAGGTGGTCAGGAAACCCCACACAGGTGAGTCCTTGTTGAAAAGATAACAGCTTCTATTCCTGCTTTGTTAACCTATCCTAGGTTAATGTGCATTGTCAACTACATTTGCTGATTTATATCCTGACCTAAAGCATGTGTCAAACTCCGGTCCTGGAGGGCCACTGTCTTGCAAAGTTTAGCTCCAACCAGCTCTAAAACACCTGCCTGGAGGTTTCTAGTAATCCTGAAGACCTCGATTAGCTGGTTAAGGTGTGTTTAATTAGGGTGGGAGCTAAACTCTGAGGGGCTTTCAAAACAAAAAGTAATTCTGTCATGTCAATTTCTGGCTTAACTAGGCATGCACTGGTTCCATTTTTTAGAGTCCAAATATAGAGGCTTGTGGTTTGGTACTTACCATTATAGTTATGATCCCAATGTGGTCTAGGCTCAACCAGTGGTTGGTTAACTATACTGCAAACAATAGCAGATGAGCCTGGTTGGAAACAATTATTATGTTGAATATTATTATTATAAACATTATTTTTGCCATCTCATTCCTGTAAACTTCACCCTCATCCTTCCCTTGTGTCATTTTGACCTGAAAATCTTGTAAAAATTATTTTATAATGTCTACATATGTATCTGAATGCATACTGAAGTAAATTACCCAGCGGAAACAGCTCATTTGCTCCATAAGGCCATCTAGTGGCTAGAGTCATGAAATATCGTGTTATTTTTTTTTCCACAAGAGGTCGGCAAAGACAGTAATGTATGTAAGATATTGTAGCAATGTTCAGGGAAGAAGGAGGCGGGAACCGGCGAACAATCAATATATAATTTATTTCAAATAAAACAAACAAACGAAAATACCGCCAGCAGCCCCTCGCGGACGACTGCTGGCTACCGAAAATAAATATAACTAAAGTAAAATACAAAAACAAAACACAACTAAAACACAGGCCTGTTCCTCTCTCGATCATCAACGTCGTCGCTCCTCCTTTATGCTTCCGCTCCTCCGTGAGAGATGCGAGACCGGTGTGCCTCACATGTGATGCTCATTAGCAATCGCACCACCGGCCTCGCGCCGTTCTCTCACGTCCCTCGGCCGTCCTGTTCGCCACATACCCCCATCGCCCCTCACAGGCCGGGGGGTACCCACGAGCCTGTGCCAACTCCCCCCCCGGCGGCGGCGATCCCTGGGGAGTATGGACAGACAAACCGAGGGAAACGGAGACGGAAGCATGAGGAGCGACAGATCGAGAGAGGGGAGAGAGGAAAAAAAAAAATTGGTCCGGTTCCCACAACGCGCTGTCATCTGGTCCCCCACCAGCTAGGCGATCTCCTCCGCGGTGCCTGGCGGTGACGCTGGGTAGCCCTCGGTGGACGGCTCGACGCTCCTCCGCCGCCCGGTGGACGGCGACGGCTCCTCGGGTGCCTTGGGCAGACGGTAGGAGTCCCCCGCTCCCTGCTCCTCCCCTTCACTGGTGGACGGCAGCAGGCTCCGGCCCACGGCGAGCGGCGGCGACTCCTCCTCTCCCTCCCGGATGGCAGCCGCCCCTCCAATACCCAGGCGGCCGGCAGCGAGCTCGACCGTCCCACCGGCAACTCACTCCAGCGCCCCGCCTCGAGCGTCCGTGGCCGCGAGTCCCCCGCTCCCTGCTCCTCCCCTCGCTCGGCGGATGGCAGCAGGCTCCGGCCCACGGCGAGCGGCGGCGACTCGCGCACCATGCTCGATGGCACCGCGGATTCCCCACACCGGCGAGGACTCTCTGACAGCGCGTTCCTCCCTCTTCCCGGGTTTCGGCACCAGTGTAGCAATGTTCAGGGAAGGAGGAGGCGGGAACCGGCGAACAATCAATATATAATTTATTTCAAATAAAACAAACAAACGAAAATACCGCCAGCAGCCCCTCGCGGACGACTGCTGGCTACCGAAAATAAATATAACTAAAGTAAAATACAAAAACAAAACACAACTAAAACACAGGCCTGTTCCTCTCTCGATCATCAACGTCGTCGCTCCTCCTTTATGCTTCCGCTCCTCCGTGAGAGATGCGAGACCGGTGTGCCTCACATGTGATGCTCATTAGCAATCGCACCACCGGCCTCGCGCCGTTCTCTCACGTCCCTCGGCCGTCCTGTTCGCCACAGATATTTTGAGCTGAATTAAAAGGATTATCCAAGAAATTGTGAGTTATTTTGAATTTAAGTTGTGCTTAGATTTACATTTATTTATTTATTCATTTATTTATCAAATCTAGGTAAATAAAAAAAATTGCATTGAAAAATAGAAAAAATATGATCAAAATGAAATAAAATAAGCTTTTTGGACAAAAACAAAATTTAAAAATAATTTTAGGGCTTCGGGGCATTTTGACCCGCGAGGGAAAGATGTATTACAAAGCGGGAGGGAAGGATGAGGGTTAAGCAAACTAAATAATTGTTATTTACGAACATATGCAAAACTCTGAAGCTCTCTTTATTACATTAGCTGCGTGGACGTAAGGGAAAGGCACGGAAGCTTTTCTACAAGGCCATAGTGCGTGGCAAGGACGTGGTTCGGGTCGGAGACTGTGCTGTGTTTCTTTCCACCGGCCAGCCTCATCTGCCGTTGATCGGCTGCATCGAGAGTTTCTGGGAGTCGTGGCAGAACACAATGGTCGTGAAGGTCAAGTGGTTCTATCACCCTGAAGAGACCAAGCTAGACAAGAGACATCGTGATGGCAAAGTAAGTATCCAGATATATGGAAGCCTGTCAGTCATGATGGATATAAATATTTGAACTAAGTTTTGACAGTGAGTACTGAAACATTGGTGTATAGGGCTGCCCCAGACTGAAGATTTTTATAGTCGACTAGTAGTCATTCATTTAAGACATTAGTCGACTAATCGCACGTTTATATTAATTTATTTACTTAAATATATATTGGGGGAATACTAAACCATAATGAGTCTTTCATATATATATATGTGTGTGTGTGTGTGTGTGTGTGTGTGTGTGTGTGTGTGTGTGTGTGTGTGTGTAATATATAGCCTATTCCACACATAAAGCTTGCCACAAACCACCTGCAAAAGTAATGATTAGGAGAAATCTTTATTTATTAATAATCTACTGTTTTCTGAGTCAGTGTCGTCTGCAAATATGAAGCTGACAATAGTGGACGTGCCTTTAGAGAGCAATACACCTTTCATACGGATCACATAAAGAATATTTGTTTTCATTTGAATTGGTTCATTTAAAAGTATACATTTCAAGCTCTCTAGAGATATATTTCTAATGAATGTGAGGCAAGTATACACTGTTTATGTTCATTTTTGTGACTCACACCAGTTTACAGAGAGCGAGATGACAGAAAGCACATCCTGTTAGTTTTTGTTGTTATTGTGAGTCTACACTGTAAAAGTAGACATTTTACAGTTTCAAATGATGTATTACTCTGATCTAATAACCAAAAATGACAGAGTACTTTGAGTTGTTTCCAATGTTATCAGGAAAAAAAATGCAAGTGATCAAGCCGGTGCCCCCGTGTCATTCAGTAAGCATGCTGATCCTTTAGCTTCCTCACTCCCCGTAAACACCTGGATATGTGCCTAATAATAGCACACAGTTATCTAGGGTAACGTTAGAGCAAGCGGCCAAGTAAAGTTGCTACTACTAGCATGTTTCAAATGATAAGCCATATTTTAGGTCGATGAAGGACCTGATCTGTCCCTCACGGACTGCGTAACATCGCAACTCACGTGAGTTTTTTTTTAATGCGACTAACAAACAAATACAATTTTGGTCGACTAATGATTAATCGACTATAGGGGGCAGCCCTAATTAGTATGCTCGGAGGTATTGAGAGTTGTTGTTAAAGGAAATGATTAATTTTTCCTTTTCCCTAGCATGCCTTGTACCAGTCCTGCCATGAGGATGAAAACGATGTCCAGACAATCTCTCATAAGTGCCAGGTGGTCACACGCGAGGAGTACGAGCGATTGACCCGCAACAGGAGGGCTGATGGGAGCTTTCACGACCTGTACTACCTGGCCGGTACCTACGACCCCACCAGTGGACAACTGCTCACTGCAAACGGCATGTCCCTACTCTGTTAGCACTGGACTTCGGGATACTACTGAGTTTCTTTGATCCAAAGTCAGAGATGCATTGGAAATAAGATACGGGGCTGCACTGGACGCTCTGACAGAGGACCTGGAAGTACACCCATAAACTCTGGGAAGAGATCCACACGATCCTTTACAGAAGATGCGGTTTATCCATGGTCCTAATTCTCTTCTGGGAGGTTATCTAATGGACATATTGTGGATCTGATTTTCTATGAACCGTTCGTTTATCTGATCTTAGATCACCAAAGCAAAACTCTTGGTTTGGAGAACATGGCGGACGACTATGAAGACTTGAGCCTTGAGTTGTAGGCCGTGGCGTTGTGTTTGGCGCTCTCCGCACGTCACTTTCATGATTCCAGGGATATTTAAGTACATATAAGTATAAATATATTAATTTCATTTATGTATATATATATATATATATATATATATAGGGAATTATCTCCTATCAAGCCATACACTTCAGTACCTCTTAACATGTCTTTTTTATTCAGGTGTATATTGTACAGGACAGGTTGCTTGTGTTTTTGTGTGTGTGTTTTTGTTGTTGTCTATATGTAAATATTCAAAGCTATTTTATATAAGTGTAATGTACAGAGGCTTATCTTGCCATGTTTTGATTGATTTATTTTTGTATAAGTGGATGAAATAGTAGTTGTGAGAGGGTGAACTGATGTTGTATGCATTGCACTGCACACGGCCTGCTGATACAGTGAGAGAGGAACCGTCCCGGTCCCGTTTTCTCTTTCAGAGAGAGAGAGGGGTCACACGATGGGACGCCATCCTTTTATCGGCTGCACTTTGGGCATTTGTTCCTCTAATGTCTTACTCCGATTTTGTTGTTGCTTATGTTTGCAGACTCAACACTTTAATGCTAAAACAAAGGGAAACAAGTATTGACACTTTAAAATTGTATTACAAGTAGTAATTTGACATGAGTGATTGAATTTAATCAGTTTTTTTGAGTCTACAAATAAGGAGAGTAAAAAGGGTGAATCTCATAAAGAAACTTCCAGGCCATAATTCACTTCAAAATCATAAAGAAATGATTAAAGAAATAAAGAGCATTTAAACTGATGCATTGTGACATTAAGCACATTTCCCCCATAAAACTCTCATTGCTGTAATGTGAGAAAATTGTTATTCCCATAACTATAATACTTTAATGAAAATCAGAAGGTCTGCCTGGACACAACGAATTGTTTGCTCTTGATCGATATTTGTGAGATTCACCTAAAACGCTGGTATATAATACCAGGAGAACCTGAAAAACAATTCCGACATGTGTTATTACTGTATCTGATGCATTTCTTTTGTTTTTCAAATGCATCCTGCACTGTATTTACATATTTCTTTGCTCATTTTTTATTTTATTTAGCACCCTTCAATCGGGGTATTTCTGCTAGTGCTAACGGTGAAATCCACCTGATTCTGCATCTTAGTATCCCAGGGTCAGGGCACTAAAAGCGAGGGATTGTTGGAGCTCATAGAGACGTTGTTGTCCAGTCAGACGGTCCTCCATGCCCTCATTCTTCACTGTGAGGGACAATCGCATTCATGCATGAAGGAGCATCCACTGTTTTGAAAGGCTCACACAATCACAGCGTTCTTCTTTTGTGCCAAATATGGTAATTTCTGATTATGCAATCTTCACTGTATTGTTCAAGTATTATGTATGTATGTATTTTTTTTTTCAAGTTTTTATCATTAGTGTTTATTTATTGGCAGTGTTACTGTTTCATTACAAAACCAATGGATCATGATGAAAATGTCTTATTTGCTGGGATCTATTTGACCCAAAAGTGTGGCACTAAATGTGTTACAGTCAGTCCTTCACCTCTTGCCACCCCATTAACGACTGCCCCGGCCCTGCAGGGGAAGTGACGCCGTTCACTGACCCCTCGTTTCCTGACCGTTTACCCCATTCGTTTAGATTTACAAATGAACTAGCAGAAAGTCCCCACGGTCACGTTTGGCCTTGTCATTTGTTTATTGCAGAGAGCCTTGAAGGAAAGCATATATGTGGCTATGTTTAGAATAGCTCTTACTGCTGAAGTGTGGATACTGTGCACAGAATGCATATTTTCACTAGGGATGCACCAAAATGACATTTTTGCCGATACCGATAATTATTCATATTTGAAAGCCGATAACCGATATATTGGCCGATGTATCGAAATCTTTCTATCAAATTTTTTTATGTAGCCTTAATGACAGACAAGCGCTAGACATGTTTCACTGAACTGTATTTTCCTTTTTTTAAGTGATTTCAATCATATTTCAAGCAATCTGAAGTGTCTCAGCTGAAAGAAATAATCCATTACTTATCCACTTTAATATATCGGCCAAATTTTCTTATCGGGACGATAACATAAAAAAAATGACCATATATCGTCGGACACTGATATGGTGACCAATATATCGTGCATCCCTAATTTTCAGTATGTATAGATTACCTGGATGACCTACAGAACCACATTTGCCAAAATGTGCTGTATACAACAGATGTATCCCACAATGCAAAGCGCTCAACTTTTATTTCCAGTGATGTCTGAACCAGAATGACGACTTTCTCAGCTCATCATTTGATCAGAAAGCCAAATGTAAATTGCACACATTGGATTTTTATTGTCAAGATGATAACTTGCTGCATTAAAGGCAGGGTAGGCGATTTGTTCCAGAAACCTTTTTCGTTATGCTGGTTGAAAGCATAGACTGTAAAAAAAAAAAAGGACATTTTTGAAGCTCAAAGTGGGTGGAGCCGGCCGTCGCCATCTTGGATAACCAAAAATGTGCAGCGAGGCAGATTAGCTGAGGAGACGTGACGCTAACACACAGCAGACAAACGGCTAGCAGTGACATCAGCGGCAACCCACCTGTCACTCAAGTGGCCACGCCCTTAATTATGCTTTAAGGCTTTAAGGCTTAATATAATTTAAACGGATGAGTTATAAAAAAAAATGCACCCCCCTCACAACTGTCATGAAGGGCAAAATTAGCTATATAGACCAAAACCACTTTTTGCCCCAGGCTGTAAACATATTTTTTTTTGCTGTAAAGTTGGGCATTTTAACATGGGGGTCTATGGGATTGACTCTCTTTTGCAGCCTGTCTCTAGTGGCCAGTCGATGAATTGCAGCTTAAGTCACTCTTGCATTCAAGAGAAAGAAGGGGAGGTTGCCGCTTGGTTGAAAGTCTCTTCACATCCTGATAGCAATCCTTTAATTAAGTGGCCTAAATGTATTTATATGGATATATATCATCTGTGGAAGGCGTAGGACCATAAAATGTTCGTCCAATCATTGTACTCGGTCCGAATGCACTGATAGGATGTCCTTCCTGCCTGTTTTTTCATACCTCCGCGCAGAAATCACACGTCATCCGCACGTTTAATGCTATGGGTTGTAGACAGTCGTCAGTCACAGAGAGACACTAACGAAACAGCAGCCGTCTTTTACAGTTCCTCCTGAACCAAAACAACGAGTTAATGCTGCGTGCACGCCATAATACTGTCATTTAGAAGAGATTTGGAAACCTGTGATGTTAAACTCTGAGCGGTTTTGAAGACGCTCAGAAGAGAGGGTGGGATCTCATGCTTTCAAAGCTAACTTGCTAATGCTGGCCGCTCCAGAATTGCCTACCCTGCCTTTAAACAAGCACTTGCTATTTTCACAATAAAAGTAGGTAGTAAACACTTCACCGTATTTAGTAAGAGCTACGCTAGACTCCATTCTGAGCATAGCCCATGCTTGACTTGTTCCCTAGTAATAGTTTGACATCATATATGACTGATATGTGTTAGGATTTGACTATTTAAACACTCTTGTAATCAGAGCAAGGTTGATATAAAAGTGAGTGTGCGCAAGTGTGTGTGCCTTCTTGTACTCTGCCTTTATGTTTGACTGTTTTGACACAAGAGGGCACTGGATAGAGTTGTGAATGTACTTCACATACGTCAAGCATGCTTATTATCTGAGGACCTGTCTGTAAGTCACACAGCTCGAGTCGCTACACACAGATTCAGAGTTGCTGTTGGACACAATCTCCTCTTAAATCAGGGGAGAAACTTCATTAGTGAAGGTCAAAGGTCAACAAGGATATTCAGGTCCGCACGTCTGATATGTTACAAGAGCAGGTCACTTGTTCATGGCAAAGGTGCAATACTACTTCGGTGAAATATTTGAACGGCACTCAGCATTTCTAAGCTTTTTTGCAAAGGCTGATGGGTAACAGGAAGTGATGAGGAGGACGCAGGAACGTCTGTCCTAATAAAGCAGCTTTCTTTAAATGCCAAAAGGCATGTACTTAATATTCCGCTTGTCCAAGAATCTCTGATACATGAGATGGTCTAACTTTGTTAAATGAAAATTATGTATATCTTATATCTGTTTATTTTGTTTCATTGTTGGTTTGTTTTTGTTTTTTCTTTGCTTTGAAATGTTGTAAAGATTGTACATGTGTAAAGCAAGGTTTGATTTTGGGGTAAACATTTTACAAAAACAAATACTTTATGAGTATCAACTGTAAACGTGGTTTAGTATTACAATTTTTTATAGAGGGCTTATGAATAAATATCACATTTAAAAAAAAAAAGCTTTGGACTTTCATGCTTTACTTTTCTTGTTTAAAAAATTGGTGAGCAACAACTTCAGGCAATGGTGAAGTACTCCTTCAGTACACTTGCACTGACCAGGAACATTTATTATTATTAAACAGTTTTTATAAGTAAATCAATTCAGTTATATATATCAAGATGAGTTTAAAAGCCAGTTCACTTCCCTAGTGTGTGTGTGTGTGTGTGTGTGTGTGTGTGTGTGTGTGTGTGTGTGTGTGTGTGTGTGTGTGTGTGTGTGTACGTAAAATGGCCAATGTACTCACTAATTTAGTGAAATATCATGGGAACAGTTTTGTGACTACATTTTACGTGTCCTCACTAGTTAAAACTGGTCATAAATTGGCCAAATCATGTTTATATTTGAGTCTAATGATGTGCACAGGTTTCTGTGAAGGATGGGTTTAGGGGTATGGGCATAAGCAATATCAATGGAAGACTTCAATAAATATATTAGGTCAAAGAGTTTCAATCAGTGCATTGCATGTAAATATGAAATGACACTAATTTGTTCTTTTTAACATGTTTGAAAGATAGAAAGCCTTCCAAAGATAGTGATACAGGGTTAAATAAATATCTAACAGATTTGTCTATTTTTAAAGCAAAAAGATTCAGATCTGATATGCAGTCTGAATGGAGCCTGTATACAGCGCTGGCAGTCAGAAAACCTAACAAACCTTTCAGACTGCATTTAATATTTATTTTTACCTATAAAAAATATGCTTGGTTGAATTGCTGGTATCCACAACAGTATTTTAGAAAATTCAATAAATAAATAAATAAAATATGTATGTAAAGAGTAAATTCTCTTTAATTTCCCTATAGAAACTATAGTAGCCTTTTGATTTCCCTTCATTAAACCATTCTTCCAGTATAGGCTATATGACATATATTGCAGACTGTAGCACACCTTTTGTGAATTAGATTTAAGTAATAATAATTATTATTAATAATAAGCATAAGAATAATAACGTTTATTATAAAACGATTAGTTCCAGTCCCTGATTGGTCAATAGCTGTGTTTTATTCACGATAAAGCGATTATGACCGCTTCACCCAACGGTTCAATGTATCACTACACAACACCCCTAGCAACCATCTTAGCAACCTAAACATGTGTTTGTTCTCAATGATATTGTTCATGATTGAAGCTTTTAGAGTATTGTGAGAGGTCGAATAAGCGAGTGTACCTGCATTTACAGTAGACAGCATTTTTCTTCAGGTCAGTCCTATATTCATAATAAAACATCAGTTTGAATCTCCTTTTACCTAGTCATTTGCGTCTTGCTTCTCGGTGTTCTCAAGTTTCAGTCCTTTCAATATAAAAGTCTTCTCTACTCATTAAAAGACTCACTCATTAAGACAGTCTTTGCCGCCATCTAACGGCGAAATAATGTAACTTCTGTTACTGTGCACGGTCAGGGACTGTTTTTTCCAGCGGAAGGAAGGCTTTTAGTGCTTTTTTACATCATGAAAGTTGCATTGATACATATTTTTGGCCTTTAATATTTGTATTGTGTGGTAACCGTTTTATAAAAGCAATAAGGTGAGGCCTTTCAGCCGTGACTTATTCACGATAAAGCACAGCCACTCGTACCTATTGCTTAAATATCCTTTACTTCCACTGTGGAGCATCAGCTGGTCCCGCCTCTCTACAGTCTGGCAATAGTGTTTGTGTTTGTTCTGGTACATCATCTCAGTTTATGCCAGTGAGTTGTGAAGAATGTTTTTTGCAGGACTGTATAGTCAGTGTAGGACCGTTAAAGCACAACAGTTTTTTGCTGTTCTGGTTTGTTGTTTATCTCTGCCAAGTCCTTTACTTCGTTTTTCTCACTGTTATAAAACGGCTGTGGACGTTATTGAATTAGTTTGTTTGACAAAGTAATATATTAATTTATTGGTTACAGTAATAGCTAGTTCACTCTCATCATTTACTCATTCTGAACACTTTCTTTCTTCCATCTCAGCATGAATCTCATGGGAATGGTTCATAGAAGCCCTACTTTAAGTTAACTAATAAAAGCTTTTAAAAAAAACAGCCCTGGCTTTGCAGAGTTTCGTAAGCATCTTTTTAATTCTGTAAAAAGCATCCAAAAGCGCACTGCTTCTTTATTTCAAGTGTGTTGTGGAGAAATGTGATCCGGCTCATAAAGGTCTCACCCTCTGCGTGACCCTGTGTGTGTGTGTGTGTGTGTGTGTGTGTGTGTGTGTGTGTGTGTGTGTGTGTGTGTGTGTGTGTGTGTGTGTGTGTGTGTGTGTGTGTGTGTGTGTGTGTGTGTGTGTGTGTGTGTGTGTGTGTGTGTGTGTGTGTGTGTGTGTGTCAGGACGCTGATCCATTTAGTCTAATCCTCATCTCTGCTGTTGATTGCTCTGGTCTGGCTCTGTAACACAGATATCTGGCTTCATCACACTCTCAGCTTTCCTCGAGATCACAGACGCAGCGCATGTGTTTCTGCTCGGAGTAAAGCATCACTTATACAGTATCAACCCCACAACCCTCTCGTTATTTACACCTGTTATTGCCACTTACATGTGTTATGTCTGGATGGAGACAGTTTTAAGACAGGCCAATAAATGTAGTCTCTGCATTTAAAGCTCACGTAAAGAATCTGTTGTTGTAAGTCGCAGAGACATGAATGTTCAGAACACATAAACAACAGTGTTTTACAACAGTTACAGTGTGTCTGGACATCATATAAAGCCTCGTGGCAATAACTGTGACATACTCCAAAGACTAACATTTAGCTGATTATTTTATTATGTTCATGCATACAATGCTTTTATGAGCTGGTATTATTTCTTCTCTTCATTTAAAAAAATAATAAAAATTGAGTGTTCATCCGAGGGGTCAAGGTACACATTTACATTCGTATTAGTTCTTGCTTTTCCCTGGGAATCGAACCCATGACCTCGGTGTTGCGAGCACCAACGCTCTACTGTTTGAGCTCCAGGAAAGCAAAGGCTTGAGTCCCGAATGCTGAATGAACTCAGTGAACATGAATGACAGTAAAGAAAACAATACTTGTTGAAGAGAGAGAAGCTTTCGGACTCTGTGCGTCACGTTGGTGCGTACCACATGTTCCTGCATCAACATCTTTGTTGATCCTGGAACAACTTTCCAATCAACCAATCAGATTTGAGGGACACGTTTACAGTTTATGTCAAGCTTAGGCTTATAACCAGGGTGAGGTACTTAAACATCAGTGTTATTCACCTATCATTACCCTCTGATTTTAGGGAAAGGTTATGGGTAGGGTTAGGTTTAGGGATTGGGTAAGGAATACATTTTGGATCCAGGAACATTTCTTACTTGGCACTAATCCAATCTGGAAAAACAACTCACTGGGACTTCTGATCTGTCTACGGGACATGGTGGAGAAGAAAAAAAACATTTTGCAATGTGGGCTTTTGCTTTCTCTCGCAATCAGTTTGCGCAAATTTAGGTTGAGCAGAAACTGGCCCCGTCCCGCCCGCTCATGCTGAGGCGGTTTGGAGATGGTGTGTGTGTCATGTTTATGCCTTCTGTATTTGCACAGCACTCTGCCAGTATTTACTCAGGACTGTAAACAGCTCACAGACACACACTCTGTCCTATGGCTCCTCTTCTCAGGGGGTTTATAACTGCTATTTCATATTCACATTTATATCACCCTTTATCTGTTCTGTCATGCAGCACATCTGCTCTTGCTATCAGCAGTTGAAGCAAAATAATTAGCACAATGTAAGCAGTTTTCATACTTTTTCTATTTCTATTTGCTCAATGTGTGTGTGTGTGTGTGTGTGTGTGCGTGCGTGCGTGTGTGTGTGTGAGCAACTCTTGCGGAGTCAGCAGTAAAGTAACCTGAGACGGAGCACCACACATTAATCTCCACACAACATCCTCCGATACACGGTGTCCGTGTGTGTCGTCTGTCCATGCCGCAAGAGTTGAGGGTTTGTGGTGACAACAAGAGAGATGGAGCTGTTAGCAATGCAGCAAAAATAAACCAAATGTAACTTCATGCAAATGAGCAGCGAAGGAGTGACTGCCGATGGGTGTGCAGACGGCAAGGTTCATAACTGATCTCTCTCTCTCTCTCTCTCTCTCTCTCTCTCTCTCTCTCTCTCAAAAATATAGGCTATACTTGGTTATAACGCTAAAATATTTTTAAAATACTTCTAGAAACAAGGCAGCTTAAAAAGTCTCTGGAAAATCACTATTATGTATATATATATATATATATATACTTTGTAGTGTAGTCTAAAAAAAGCCCAATATTGTTTGATCATTTTACACATTCCCTCTTATTTGTGTTGCCTGATGATGTCACGGTCGTCATGGTAACACCAGCTAAATGTCGCCACACAAGGGCCTTTTAACATGCACACAGAGGCCTAATCACATTGGAGGAGTTCTGGGATTCATCCAAGCTATTATTCCCTCTATCCCTATGAATTCCATATCTCCAGGATCACTGCGAGCGATTGTGCCACGCAGCTCAGATACGCCCACCACATCTGCTCAATGAGAGCACTTAGATCTGCTCAGTAGCTCATTGTGAGAAGTTGGCTTCGCCAATCTGTCCGCATGTTTCTCCCCCCCTTTCCCTCGATCTCTCTCTCCTGGGTTTTCATGTTGTTGTTTTTAGTCCTGTTCTCCCTGTTCCTGTATTTGTTCTGTCCAGTTTCAGAAATTGACGAGAGCCCAGGTCAAAAATGCCACTTAAGTGGCACAAGTGACCAAAAAAATTCATACAAAATTTGAATTCCTCATTTAGGCCTAACTAACAGATACAGCACTGTGATAGAGCACATTTCCCTTCGTTAGTGCCCTTCGTTTACACGCAAACGGAGAATTCGCCTCTGAAACCGATTCTTTCTAAAAACTCCGGCCAGAGTGGAGAGTTTGGAAAACTTCGTTTGCATGTAAACTGAGAAAAAAAGTGAGTTTTAGGTAGCCGACGTCACAGATGCGACAGAACTTGCACCCGCGTCAAAAGTGCGACCTCCTTTTTCAAAAGAGAAAGAGGAAGTGATTGGTTGCTGTTGTTGATATTTTCTGGATTCTGATTGGCTAACGTGAGCTTCTCGTTACACTGCCACCTACAGGTCTGGCATGCTCTTGACGGCATATATACACGGGTTCGTGTAAACGAACACTTTTCTGAGCACCGACAGGTGTGCACAATGTTATTTTTGAAAACGCAGAGGGTGAAATGTCCATTTATGAAAATAGCCGGCCACGTGTAACGTAGCATAATTCTCCCGCCTTTAGTCAATTGGAACATACTGTAAAACTGACTCATTTCAGCCAGTTCCCTCAATGATAGGTAAGACAAAGAGTTTAAAAACAAGCAATACATACAACATACAGGCAAGAGAAATACAAATAGTCATTTGCACAACTAAATTGGTTAAAATGAGCATTTCCCCACCACTTTTCTCACAACAGGAAATAAAACAGTAAAAACCCACATGGACAATTATAACATGCATGATTTAAAGAACAATACGGACACAATTTTGAGGGATGGAGAAGCAACACTGACTCTCCTTCACAAGTACCATCTTTGGCCTGCACCTTTTATTTAGTGTTACGGTAGCTGTCGAATAACTGGAAACACGGAGGCAAACACTCCCAACAAGTCAAAACCCTGAAACAACAATTATATCAAGAGTTTCTGTGGTAGTAGAGCTGTTTACTTTACACAAACAAAAGGGACTGTAATTATTTTAATTCTAACATGTATTATGTATCAACAGCTGTATTTGACAAAGTATTTGGCATAAAGTGTGGTTTTGGGCTGTATTTATTGTGCCAAATGCACACCGCGTGATTCTTGATTGGCAATATTAGATGTAGCCCATCTTGTTGCATTGATAAAGCAGTATTTCGACTCAAGATGTGAAAGAATGAACCGTATTTTGCAGAAATGCGAAAGGTTTCTCGCTTTCAGTGACAGTGGACAATACAACAAATAATCTGTATATATAATAATAATAAACATTATTTAAAGAGCACTTTAAAAGCAGCTTTTCAAAGCGCTGTACACAAAAAAATAAGTACATCAAAAAGTTTTTTTGGTTTTACCTCTATTGCAGGCAGGGAACATGACTATTCATCAGTGTTGGGCCGTCAGGGCCAGCAAGGCCTTCTCTGCTGGCCTAAACACTATCAGAATCACTGACTTGCACTGTAATATATTTTTTCCCTTAAGGAGTATTAGATTATTCCCAAAAGTCCACTCTCTTAATTTCATAGCTTTTCTGGTTGTGTAGCCGGTTCGGGCTCGCGTGTCTCTGCTATTACGACTCAGCTACCCCTCTGCGTTGTGTTGTGTGATGAATAAAGACTGGAGTCGAAGGTTCAGAGGTTCTTTATCTGCATGAGTTGAAAAATGCAGTAATTATTTCTACAATGTAGTGTGTTTTTTAATCAGCCTTCTCCTCGCTCCGCTCAGAACTCCCGTGGACTGAAGCTCACAATGTACAATCTCATTTACAGTAATAAAGAATATAAAGAAAATAGTAATAATTAATATCACATCAGGTGTATCAACAATATACAATATATATATATATATATATATATATATATATATATATATATATATATTTCTCTGAATATACATTGACACTAATCAAACTCATAAAATATACATCTTTAAATCACCCATATTCCAGCATTTTACATAACCAATACGGTTGAACACAAAGAAATCACAAAAACAATTTATAACCATACCTGCATGAGTTGAAAAATGCAGTAATTATTTGTTGCATTCAATGTAGTGTGTTTTTTAATCAGCCTTCTCCTGTCAAACATTTGAAAAATAGAAAAGATATCAGCAGACACGCTTCATAGGCCTACTTTCACACTAACATACTAACAACGTGATACTGCATTCACTCGGTTAAACTTTCACTTATGCAGGAAAAACAGCTTCACAAAGGAAAATCACATACTTGTACATACTCCTTTACATTTTAACGAAATCAATTCACTTAATTAGAAATTATTTTCACTTATAACACTCTTTTGAACAGGAGTGCACACATTACATACCTCGCTCCGCTCAGACCTCCCGCGGACTGAAGCGAGAGCATGCGCAACGCAACAATGACGTCACAACTGCGACGAACGCAAAACTCATAGATATATATAAAAATGAATTATTTTCTTTTCTTACATACATATGTAACAGAAAAATTTAGATTTTGTGTGAATTTAAAATTAAAACAAGTTATAATTAATACCCGTTGCATTCACCCCCTTCTGAATTCAGCAAAATCCCAAAGACTCAACCAACTTCACTCACACACTTTACTGCATGAGGTCTCCAAAATGTCTCTACCCATTTCAGCCTGGAAATGCTACCTTCTTAAAAGGTTGAGAGAAATTCAAGGGTGATCAGGCCTTAAAAAACTCCCAGAATAAAATGATGCCTTTTACACCATACCGGGTTTTAAACCACAAATCTTCAAGTCAAATGTATAACATCTATGTCACATCAAATTAATTACTTTACAGCCACACGGATAATGCTCAAGTGTATCAGAAAATATGAACTTAGACTATGGAATAACTCTTAAAACAAGGTAAGTAGTGACTGGGACTTTCTACCCAATGTGTTTGTAAGTGATTTAATCTTCAACTGTTTTTGTGCCATAGATTCAATAAGACGATTGACCTTCTGAACCACTCTTCCAGCACGTGTAACTCGTTCTTGAGGATTCTCTACACCCTGAGTGTCTCGGTCTCTAGTCTCTGAACTAGGCTGTGCTGTATTGGGCATGTCTCTTTCCTCCACTATGGAATTGGCTCTTTCCTCCACTATGGGATTGACTCTTTCCGCCACTATGGGATTGACTCTTTCCTCCACTATGGGATTGACTCTTTCCGCCACTATGGGATTGACTCTTTCCTCCACTATGGGATTGACTCTTTCACAATCAAGACTAAAACAGTCCGTCTGATCATTAAAAGGCTCTGTAATATGACTGTCAGCATCACAGGACTTTTTAGAACAATCACCATCTTCACTCTGCTGTTCTCCCTCATCATGGAACTGCACAGATCCAGTTTCGCTTTGTGAGCTTTGACCCAGGGAATGTTCGGTTTCGTCTAACACCCAGAGGCTTGTTCGTCTCTCTGAACTTTCACTTTCCAACCAATCTGCAAAATCCTGGGGCTGCTGATGAAAACCTGACCCTCCATCATCACAGTCATCGAGAAATGGATTACTGGCTCCTCCAAGTTCTGTCTGAACAGGTAAGAAACTGATGTTCAACAAGAGATTGCGATGTACAACCCTTTTAGATCCTTTTTCATCCTGCACTACATAGGTATGTGTCTGGGGATTCCGATTGATGACAACATAGACCGTTGACTCCCACTTGTCGGAAAGTTTTCTCCTCCCTTGCTCTCCCTTATTAGCAATCAGCACACGATCTCCAACGCTTAGGTGAGTGCCTTTAACTCTTTTGTAATATCCTAAAGCTTGTTTTTTCTGTTCTTTGACAGCATGCTGCTGCGCGATAGTTGCTGCTTCATGAAGATGAGAGAGTAGCATCTTGGCGTGACTACCATTATCAACCACCACAGGATCTCGGAGTACCTGTTTGAACATCACGTCTACTGGAAGTCGTGGTACACGGCCGAACATGAGATAAAAGGGTGGGAAGCCTGTTGTTTCATGCACAGTGGCATTATAAGCAAATGTAAGAATCTGAATTTGTTGAGGCCACTGATGTTTAGCTTTGAGGGGCAAGGAACGCAACATACCTCCTAAAGTCCTGTTAAATCGTTCAGTTCCTCCATTGCCCATTGGATGATAGGCTGTGGTATGCGACTTAGCCAACTCCTGGCAATTGAAGTAGCTCTGCGATTAAACCACTCTCAAAATTAGCGCCCTGATCGGTGTGTATACGCTCAGGAAAGCCATAGACACAGAAAACGTGATCCCACAGCTTTTTGGCCACTTGCTTAGCCGTCTGATTTGCACATGGGAATGTGTGAGCTAATTTTGTGAAAAAAAATGGTCCGTTGACCACCAGCACGTCAACAGAGTTCTGCCTAGAGTCTTCTGCACTCCAGAAATCCAAACTTACCAATTCCATGGGTGCTGAAGTTCTGATACTCTCCAACGGAGCTCTAGCAGATGGCTCAGGCGTTTTAGCAAGGATGCATCTTTGACAACAATTAACATAAGACTTGATGTCTTGCTCCATCTTAGGCCAGTAAAATTGTTGCCTCGCTAAATGAAGCATTCTTGCCTGCCCTTGATGTCCAGCAAGGTCATGAATACCACTCAACGCTTTGGCTCTAAGACTCTGAGGGAGCACAAATTGATGTCTTCTGTGCTTACTCAATGGTTCCTTGCTCACTCGATAGAGTATGCCATCCAGGGAGGTAAGTCTCTCCCATTGTTTGCTGAGAGAAAGTGCACTTAGGTTGAGGTTTGCTTTCTCACGTCTGGAAGGTCTTCTCCCGCGAGTCACAAAAGGAACAGATATGTTAGGATCCTGTTCCTGTCTTTGTTGAAGTTCTAGTAGCGAGGGTCCAGGTAATGTGTCCAGACTTGATGGTACAAACTGCACTGCCCTAGACTCCACTGCCAGCTCCCAGTTGTCATGAGCTTCACAAATGGTATGAACGTCGCCAACACCGCACGTACCCGAGCTAGCCACTGGAATGATCTCTCCTGTGTCAGTCTTCGACCCCAGCTGCTGCTGACATTGAACTTTCAGTCGGAAAATAAACTGGATCCCTTCCTCACTAAATCCCTCAGCTTCAGACAGCAACCTCTCATACTGTTCATTTAGTAGCCTATGACCGATTGTCTTTGAAAAAGGGTCTCGACTAAGAGCATCAGCCACAATGTTCTTGTTGCCCGTTATGTGACGTATCTCAAAGGTATAAGGGGCTAACTTCGCGACCCAGCGTTGTTCGCAGGCATCAAGCTTCGGTTTAGTCACTTTATAGGTTAGAGGATTATTATCCGTCCAGACGGAGAATGTGTGTCCTTTAAGCCAATGACTAAACTTCTCGCAGACACTCCACTTTAGGGCCAGGAATTCTAGACGGTGAGCTGGATATCGCCTCTGTGAGGCACTAAGTGTTTTACTCGCAAAAGCGATGGGCCTTGCTTTGTCCTCGCCCAGGGGTATTTGAGACAATACCGCCCCTAAACCATCTAGAGAAGCATCTATGGACAGAATCAAGGGTCTTGAAAAATCAGGATGTGCCAGGACTGCGCAGTTCAACAGCTTCTCCTTTAGAGTACTGAAACTTGCATCACACTCCACTGTCCAGTCGGAGGGCTTTAGTTTTCTGAAAGTACCAGCTGTTCTTGTGACATTTCCTCTTCCCTTCCTCTTCTGACCAGCAGTGAGGGCAAACAATGGTCTGGCAATGGCGGAACAACACGACATGAAATGTTGATAATAAAAGACCATCCCAAGAAAAGATTTAACTCTTTTTACTGAAGGAGTAACTCCGTCATCCTCCATAAGATCATCTTTGGTCATGCGGGAAATCACACCCACCTTTTCTGGGTCTACAGCAACCCCACCCCCTTCGATGATGTGCCCCAAAAATCTTACAGGGGTGCGCATAAGGTGACACTTTTTCGGGCTCAGCTTCAAATTATGTTGGCAGAGTCTCTGGAATACCACGTCAAGCCTACTCAAGGCTACCTTCTCAGTGGCTGCAAATTCCAGCAAGTCATCCAAGTAACACAATAGCTGGATGAAGTTCATGTCACCAAATATACTCAGCATCATTCGCATAAATGAAGCCGGACTATTGCAGAAACCTTGTGGCATACGATTGTACTCATGTAATCCAAGTGGGGTGGTGAATGCTGTTTATTTTTTATCCTCCTCATGCATGGGAATGTTATAGAAGCCGGAGGTCAAGTCCATAGTGCTAAAATAGACATTTCCGCCCAGAGCTGCCAGACAATCTGATTGATGCGGGAGTGGCAGGGCTCTACGCTAAGGTTTTTCACAAGGAGCACATGTGCTCCTAAATGAAAAAATGTAGGAGCACACAAAGAAATTTTGGAGCGCAGTGAAAAATGTTCAAGTAACAGAGTTTAACAAACTATTTATTATACTACGTGTGTGCTCCTTCTCTGTGTTCAACTATGGTGTGAAACCGTTGATTTGATGCATAAGTATAAATCACACTTTACAATCACTTTAGTAAAATAGAACAAGGGGAACGTGTTGCTCTCAGACATTGACACACCTGTGAAATCTGCATCTCTCCACTGCAGAGGCTCTTTCCACAACATGGAGAAACTATAGTTTAAATGAGTGTATTAGTATTTATATTATTAGATAAAAAGTTACATTTTAATCTAATAGTATACTGTTAGTATGTTAATATATTCATGATTTAATTTTACTAGCATTATAATTTTATGTAATAATATGCTATATAGCTTACCACAGGTATAATATTTATTCCAGTCGGACAAAACAACAGTTTCAAATCTGTTTTCATTCATTAAATCCTTGTGCAAGAAAAATGGCCTACATTGGTCTCTAATTTGTTAATGCTACCATCTCATCAATAACCAGAACTATTCATGCAGGAGGAGTTCAACATTTGAAAGTTTACTGTAGCAAGTCTGTTTTATGTCCCGCCCAGTGTTCATTTTGAGAGCAAATTTTGATTTAGTTTAAGTCATATTTTAGTCATCTGAATTGTTTTAATTTTAGTCGTTTTAGTCGACGAAATACAATACGATTTTAGTCGACTAAATCTACAGATTTAGATCTACAGTAGATTCTATTAAGAGACACCAATTTTTGTAGATTTAGCCGACTAAAATCTTATTGTATTTCGTCGACTAAAACTAGACTAAAACTAAAACAATTCAGATGACTAAAATATAATGGGTTTAGTTCAATTGTAATGCATTAATTTAGAATTTCTCTTAAATTTCCAAACCCATATACTCCCGGAGAAAACATCGATTAAGCTCTTAATATAAATGGTTTTAAAGTTTGAACATGCAATACAGATACAGATTTAACTACTGTGACTTAAAATTTTTTTTACAATCAAATAAAACCACTTTTCCTAAAGTAGAATAGTCTTCTTTTCAATGAATGAAATATGCATTCTTTATAGGCTAACTAGCCTACTTGCATACATCATTCTTTATTCTTTCAAGCAGCAGACATATTTATTTGTATGAATTAAATATAATTAATCCTTATTAAAGCTATTAACGAGCAGTGAATGCTTTTCTTTTTCTTTTGTTGCTTGATCAATATTAAGGACACGGACCGCACTGTATTATTACCCACTGTCACTTTAAGACAGCGGATCCTGTTCAATGACATGCGTATCCAATTGCACTGATGCACATCCGATACACTCAAAACTGTTTAAGACATAATAACCAACACATAGTTTACGTGAATACTCTCCAAAACGGACATTTTGACATAATGTTGTGTATTTGCCCATTCAGACATGAAAGAGAGCTCAATTCAGTCCTCGCACGCTGTAGCTACATGTGCATGGCTGCACGCTTCGGGTCGGGTGTGCGCACAGAAAACCGAACCAAATAGTGCTATTTTTTGCGTCGTCACTCTTATTCAGATCTATATGTCCGCTCAACTCATTCTCCCAGACGTTTACATTTTTTAACGTTTTATGAGACATGCAGCGCATGCGCACTCGTGTGCCGCTGGGTAGATCAGCTCGTTACAGTACAAATGTGCGCATCTACCACAAACACAGGACATCAGTTCTGACTGGATCGCTTCCAAAATCTTCACTATCTAACATTTTTGTCTAGTTTGAATTCGTTGACGAAAATGTCAATAGATTTTCGTCAAAGTTTTTGTCATTCAAAACTAGTTTTTATGTAGTTATCATCTCGTTCTCGATTATGGTAGGTTGTAGTTACTCGCACATTGTGCTCGTAAATCATTTTTCCGGTTCGCACGTATCGATTTTTAGGGGCATATGCGAGCAAAATGGTCGCACTGTAGAGCCCTGAGTGGGTGTGCGTCTTTCAGAGTCCTGGCATTAAGCAACCTAAAGTCAGTGCAAATTCTCAGACTGCCATCCTTTTTCCATACCATGACCAATGGTGATGCAAATTCACTGATGGATTTCCTTATTATGCCTTGATTCTCCATCTCCGTCAGGACCTGCCTCAAGTTTTGGTAATGAGCTGGTGGAACTCTCCGGTAAGAAAGGCAGAATGGTCGTTCATCCATCAGGCAGATACAATGAGAGAAGCCCTTCGCCTCACCACAATCTAATGCATGTTTTGAAAAAATGTCATTATAGCTAACTAAAAGCTGAACTAACTCTCTTTTGGTAGAATGACTGATTTGGCACGAACTGAGGTCTATATCTTTCAAGCCAACTTCTGCAAGTTGCTTCCCAAAATCTTCACTGTCTGCTTCTAGAAAACTGATTACTTGTTCACTAGCCACAATATGACTGGAGTTCTGGAAAACTGTAAAATCTTCAGCAGCGATTTACCAGGACCAGGACCACTGGCTCCAGATCCTGCCTTGCGACACTCTCTCTTGCAAAATCCTGCTTTGAAGCAATACAAACACAACCCATCTCGCCTACAATGCATGGTAGTAGGGTGGTCAGTCACTTTGCAAATTTTGCATGGCTTTCGGAAAGACTGGAATCCGCTTGACATGTATGGTGCCTTAACTGCTGGTTGATGGTTCTACTTTAACACACGATCAAGTTGAGCTATGAGACTCTGGATGCTGATATCATCAGACGATGTGCCAACATCACTCACAGCGTCCATTTGGCTTTGTGGTCTCATTGAAGCACCCACCAGAGTTGATTCATCAATTGCAGCAGCCTGGATGTTTGTAGAAGCATATCTCTCAGCACCTGAACGTTTCGATCTGGCTCGCTGCTGCTGAATCTTCAGTTGTGTCTGGTGATCTTCGAGGCGTTCCTGAATTTCACTAGCTTTCCACTTGTCAGCAGTTTTGAACCTGAGCACTGCAGAAAGAGCTGGGTCTGGGCAGTGCTTAACGAACATCATGGTTACCTCTTTACTTGGATCTTCAAGGTTGCGTCCCTGCCTCTTCAAGCACTCCTCTGCCATGTCAACAGCTTTATTCAAGCGAATCCAATAATCCATCGCGTTTTCTCCCACTGTGGATAGGGTGTTGTAGAAGTCAGCGAGTGGCATTGAAGAATACGTCAGTTCACTAAAGTGTTGCTTTAGGACATCAATAATAACTCTTGGGTCTTCACCAGATTTTAATGATGGGTTACTGCTTAGTGTGATTTTGATTATGTCTCTCGCTCTCCCTCCAAGTCTTGACATAATTTCCTGAGCCTGTTCTCCTGTCGGCACACCTCTCTTTCTTAAATAGAGGTCAATCTGCTCTTCCCACTCGTGGATAGAAAGTTTATCTGTGTTATCGCCACGAAAGCTTGGTGGCTCTTTCACATCAGATTGCATCACCAATTTTGCACCAGTCATGGTTAGTGAATGAGGATCAGCAGAAAGTGGTTCTAACCCTACATTTTGGCTGCTAGTCATTCTCTCCTCATTCTCACTTCCCTTCTTTAGCTGTGCTGAAATGGACTGTCCTATTTCATGTGCTAACTGTGTAATGAGGTTGCTCAAATCAGCGGAAGTTGATTCTGACTTGGGAACCTGTCTATCAGTTTGTATGTGTCACGATGTGGTTGAGACAAGGAAGAAGCAGGATCCACTTGCAGCACACTTTATTTAAACAAACTCCAAACTTGACAAGGACTCAGACAGGGAACAGGACTCAGGAACAGAACAACCAGCATCCACAATACAACATCAAGAACTCACAAGGACTGGACTGAAACACAGGGCTAAAATACAAGGGCAAACAAGCTAAACAAGATGACAAGGGGGCGTGGTTAATCAGGGACACCTGGGAAGACTAATAGAGATAACGGGGAGCGGGAAACAGGACTAAACCAAAAACACAAAGAACGGGGAAACAGACAGACATCACAACAGTATGCGTGTGGAGCAAAACACTGGAGAGTCAGCGATACCTGCGGCTCCAGGAGTGTGAGCCATATCCCTAAAGAACTGCCCTCTCCCCCCACCAATGTATACTTCATCTTGCATATCTTCCACAACATAAGTATAAGACATTGTCACAAAAAAAAGAATTACAACAATATGACAGAAGTTTTTTTTTTGGTGTATTATAATACTCAGTCTTTGTACCTCTCTCTCCAGCAGATTAGACCGGACAAGAAGTACATTTGTACATCCGGCGGTCAATCTGACGTCGATCCTTCTGGATATCCGGGTCACGGCACCAATGTAGCCGGTTCGCTATTACGACTCGGCTACCCCTCTGCGTTGTGTTGTGTTGTGTGATGAATAAAGACAGCGATTCGACTCCAGGTTCAGAGGTTCTTCATCCGCATGAGTTGAAAAATGCAGTAATTATTTGATGCATTCAATATAGTGTGTTTTTTAATCAGCCTTCTCCTCGCTCCGCTCAGAACTCCCGTGGACTGAAGCTCACAATGTACAATCTCATTTACAGTAATAAAGAATATAAAGAAAATAGTAATAATTAATATCACATCAGGTGTATCAACAATATACAATATATATATTTATATATATATATTTCTCTGAATATACATTGACACTAATCAAACTCATAAAATATACATCTTTAAATCACCCATATTCCAGCATTTTATATAACAATACAGTTGAACAAAGAAATCACAAAAACAATTTATAACCATACCTGCATGAGTTAAAAAATGCAGTAATTATTTGTTGCATTCAATGTTGTGTGTTTTTTAATCAGCCTTCTCCTGTCAAACATTTGAATTATAGAAAAGTTATCAGCAGACACGCTTCATAGGCCTACTTTCACACTAACATACTAACAACGTGATACTGCATTCACTCGGTTAAACTTTCACTTATGCAGGAAAAACAGCTTCATAAAGGAAAATCACATACTTGTACATACTCCTTTACATTTTAACGAAATCAAATCACTTAATTACAAATTATTTTCACTTATAACACTCTTTTGAACAGGAGTGCGCACACATTACATACCTCGCTCCGCTCAGACCTGCCGCGGACTGAAGCGAGAGCATGCGCAACGCAACAATGACGTCACAACTGCGACGAACGCAAAACGTATATATATATATATATATATATATATATATATAAATTCTTTTCTTTTCTTACATACATATGTAACAGAAAATTTTGGATTTTGTGTGAATTTAAAATTAAGACAAGTTATAATTAATACCCGTTACAGTTGCACTGCTTCTAGTAGTGTATGTTGATGTTAGAGCTTTTATCCAATCATATTTCAGGCGTCATGTGTTGCCAGGGCCAAAGAAATCTGCCTTGAGGCCTTCAGAATCAATAGTGCGGGCGCCTGTAGCTTAAAATGAATGGCAATGAATCTGTTGCTTTAACCAATCAGATAATCAGTCAGATTTAATCAGCCAATCAGATTTCGATTTGACTGCACCGGGGCCAGCTAGCAGGCGTACAATAACATCGGCATTTACACGTCCTTTGATTGGATGTTCAGAGCGCGTACTATTACTGGTAGTCAAAGCTAGCTAACCGCATCTGTAGCGAACTGCGTAAACTATATGTTCCTGTAGATTTAATAGTTTTTCAACCCACAAATTAATGTTTCTTCCCCTCCTCGACAAACCTACGTTTGACTCCTCGTTCAAACCTACCGGAAAAAAAAATCCTTATTCAGCCTGAGCTTAATGCTGAGTCACGGAACTCTTCGATCTGTCCGGGTAAAAACAAAACTGACTAATGTTTGCCATGAATGGTTTTGAAGGCAAAAGTCCCGTTGATCTCATTGATTTCCTTCAAAAATCTGTTTGAGAGAATGGGTCAGCTGTACATATCGATATCTTCATGTTTTGCGGTGACTGTCCCTGTGTCCACTGCTTCTGTCGAGCGGACATTCTCAGCCCAAAAGCGAATTAAAGCTTATGCCAGAAGACTCAACTTTCAGCATTAGCCTCGATAGAAAAGACTTATTGTTGGAACTGAAACGCACAGATAACCCGAACAACAGAGTTGAACTCCTCTTTAGGAAAGAAATAATGGGTTTTGTGTAAAAACATAATCAGTAGGTTTGGTGAGTATAATGCTTTTTTTGCCCCCGTTTTTTCCGTGGTGATTATGATTTTATTCTTAATTTTCCTTTTAAATTTATGATCGCAACTTCATTTTTTTTTCAAACATTCATACTATTGTAAAGTCTGAAAAGGGACTATTGTAACTCTTGAACGACAAGTCAAGGGAGGCTCCGTTTCTGAACTTATAATCGAAACGCAAGAACCATACACTAACACAAGCCGAACTCACCGCATTAACCCAATAACTGCTGGTGCAAAATAAAACAGCAATTTCACAACAATTATAGAGAGTCTGAGCGCTGCTTATTAATTCAGGTAGGACCCCACTGAAGGCCTAGGTGTGAAATGCACGGCCCGCCACTACTATTCATCCATGTTTTTAACCTAGAAATACAGCGAGAAATAAAACTAACATCAAGATTTTCACCAGATTTTGAGAGTATATAGATTTGGGTATCTTTAGCATAAAAGTAAAAAGGAGGATGCCCAAGTAGTGATAAATAAAAATTGAAAAAGTAAAGGGCCTAAAACAGAGCTCTGAGGAACACCAGTGAGTGCAGAGCGAATGTCAGACCTGTAACTATAGAAATAAACTGGGAATGGTCAGTAAAACAGGATTTAAATCAGTTTAAAACTGTCCCTGACACACCAAAAACTCTGTCAAGGTGGGAAAGTATAAAACTATGATCAAGAAGGATGAGAATAGAAGTTGCTCCAGAATCAAAATAATCATTCTGTGATGCAATTACTAAACCCACTAAATGCCTGTAGTTGAAGAAACATATGGAGCGAATTATGTGCCAAAATTAAACAAACAAATCCAGCATTTTGCAAACAAATTTGATCCGCTTTGCAAAGGAAAAATCGACTCGCAACAAACTCGATCTGCTTTGCAAAGGAAAAATCAGCTCACAAAGAAACAGAAAGCAATTTGCAAAAATAAAGGTCAATTTGAGCGAAAATGCATTGGAGAAACCAATATTGTGTTTTACAAATATTAATAAATGATCCTTGATAATATTTCACAAATAAATACAAACCATCCTACAATGTAACCTTTGAACAAATACCAAATCTAGTGCATACAAATGCATATCTGTTTGTTATGATTGTGAGATCTCTCGGCTCGATTTTCTCACAAATGTGTCCAGGCAGATTTTCTCACAAATGCGTTCAGGCAGATTTTCTCACAAATGCAGATGAGTAACTTCCTCTTCTAAAACAGCAGATGGCGCTAAAATAGGGGATTAATTTAGCGGTTGTCTCCCGGGAGAAGCACTGGTTTGAAACGCGCTTGCCTTTGCCTACAGCTGCGGAAAAAGTGTCTGTTGTCTTTATAATAAACATCTTGAGTTTTTTTCTTTTGCAAAATGTTTACAAGGCCATTGGGCCTTTAACATTGTTGAGGACAAAATGACACATGAAAAAAAAGTAATTAGATCTGTGATTTTACACAGATATGAGAAAAATTATAACAGAAATAGACTCGTTCAGTGTAGACATAATCACTAATTTAGTCATTTCGCACGCGTCCAATGAAGAAAAAAAATGTAAAAAGCAACATATGATGGCAGAGCTTTCAGCTTAGATTCCCAGAGAGAGTGAACTTCACACATGAATGTTACATAAATTGTATTGGCCTATTTTCAATTAAAAATTTTGAAATTAGTCAAAAATGTATTATTTTGCCTGATTATTTTTGTTGGCCATTTAACATTTCTGTCTTAAAACAGCTGTCAATTATGAAATGTTTAGCTACGGTAGTTGCATCTTATCTCACGCTTTATGACCATTAACAAATTATCTTGATGCTGTGGAATATCCTTGCAGCTCTAAAGTCGAGATAATACTATATTAGGCAGTAATTTCACAACCTTTATTATACACACTGATGAATAATGCATCATCTCACCTGTAGTAGGCTAAGTCACCAAAAACCCTTTATAAAAATAAAAATATAAAAATAATTGTGTACTGTAATTACATGAAGGGAGGTATCGGCACAATTTCACCTGTAGTAAGTCAGTCTTACCAATAGTAACCTTCTACAAGCTTTGGAATTTGAAAATGCCTGTTTTTAAATGTTAAAAGTACTTTTAAATAATTTTAAATAACTTTTAAATTGTGGTTTCTGTATGATGTATTTGTTTACATTAAGTAATGTGTGTTTTTACGTTCGTGACTCTTATCAGTTTCGTCGCATATGCTCTAGATTGAAGCCTTTTGTTTTCTGACTCACTGATTTATCTGCTCAGCAACGGGCCGCGGCGCTTCGCCTCGAATTAATTAGTAGATTTGTTTACATCTGTTGACTCATATAGATTATATATGTAACAGTCTAACAGATAGTTTGGTGTTACTGAGGATGTTTGTTTAATTTCTATAAGAACATCTGTAGTTTATTTTGTAAAGTGTTGACAGAATAGCCTATTGTTTAACCATATTGAGTTACTGGGTAACTTTATATTTGATTGTGTAAAAAGACAACAGACATGTTACACTTTTGTAATGTTTATTTTCTGTTTACTTTTTCAGTCTTAGACTTAAATGGGGAGAAAACTTGAGAAATAAATCTGAGGAAAGAAAAGAGAACAAAAGATAAAAGACATCAATCCTCATCAAGACTTCTGGAGTTTCTCTTCATTGCTGTTAACTATCTGTCTAGCTGTATAAATCAGATGTCGTACATGCGAGGGCAGAATAGTAAGAAGACAGTAATACACCAAGTTCACCACGAAGCAGTTCAACACTCAACACTCAACACTGATTCAGCATTGCTGACCCATCGTTATCCAAGCAACCAGGATGGATGAACAGAGTAACAACGAAGAAAAGTATCAGTCCTTGGTGACTAGATCTATTGCCCAATCAAGTAGAAAATCATCAACAACAAGCTCTGCTGCACTCAGAGCTCGAGCCAGAGCTGAAGCTGCCCGCATGCAGGTTTCATACGCTCAGAAAGAAGCCGAGATGATGGTCGAAAAAGCAACACTAAAAGCAAAAATGCACCTTCTAAAGATAGAAAAGGAGGCAGCTACGGCCACCGCAGAAGAAGCAGTGTTTGTGGCTGCTGTGGAAAATTCAGATGTAGATCGTCATCATGATATTGACTTACCACTCTCACCCTCCAATGCTGCACAACGGACAAGTGAGTACGTTTTGCAACACAGCAGGTGTGCATCCGAACCCATACCTATGCTCACATCTTTACAACCTGCAGCAGAGACTGTCAAACAAGAAATGAGCAATCTCAGAATCGACAATGAAGATACTCGCCTACAAAAAGCTCCTAAAATTGTGAAATCTCAACAAGTAGCGAACGCCACACAATATACTCCTGGAGATGTTCCCTCAGTGCAGACACAGAAAAAGAGACATTTTGATCCATGTGCAGATGCAACTTACCTGGGACGGCCTGCACAGCAGAGGAGGGACTCTGACAACTCTGTAAAGCATACAGCAACCACGCCAGATGTCGCAAAATATCTAATGCGAAGAGAAGTGGTTACATCAGGTTTAATGGAGTTCGATGAAGTCAAGTCAAGTCAAGTCAAGTGTATTTATATAGCGCTTTTCACAATATAAATTGCATCAAAGCAGCTTCACAATATCAATCAAATAACACAACAATGTTTGTTTCTTAGTGAAAAAACATCCACGTTTGGCAAGGCCGATCAATGGTATTAATGCTTGGTTAATTATTTTGAATATCCCCAACTGAACAAGCCAAAGGCAACAGTGGCAAGGAACCGAAAAACTCCATCAAGTGACCTACTGGTGTCCTAAAACTCCATCAGGTAACCTACTGGTGTCCTAAAACTCCATCAGGTGACCTAATGGAGAAAAAAAAAAACCTTGGGAGAACCCAGGCTCAGTCGGGGGCCAGTTCTCCTCTGGCGTTTATGAACTAGAGGCCGGATTTACAGTAACTGTAATTTGATACAGAATTTTGTTTTATTTTATCACTTCGGGGTGGGTACGCGAACCGGAATCACAACATTTTATCTGTAGAGTGGGAAAGGGATCCTCCATAGGGAGAGGCTAGTTGGCACTTCAGCACTGCGTTGTCATCGGGTCCAGGCAAAGCTCCTAGTCAGATCTGGATACGGCCTGGATCCGGCAGGCTGCGGGAAAACCTCGGGATAAACAAAGACACTAAAATTAGCGTAGATGCCATTCTTCTTATGATGATGTAACGAGTACATCAGGATTTAAGGGAAGTGTTCCCAGTTCCGGCTGACCTAATCTATGCAGCCTAACATTGAATTATAGAAGTCTATAATATATTATGTGTATGCTAGGTCAAAGAGATGTGTTTTTAGTCTAGCTTTGAACTGACAGAGTGTGTCTGCTTCCCGGACAATGGTAGGAAGACTGTTCCAAAGTTTTGGTGCTAAATAGGAAAAGGATCTACCGCCCGCAGTCGATTTTGATATTCTAGGTATTATCAACTGGCCCGAATTTTGAGATCGCAATCGACGTGAAGGACTATAATACGGAGCTAAACCATTTAGTGCTTTGTAAGTAATCAACAATATTTTAAAATTTATACGATGTTTAATAGGCAGCCAATGCAGTGTTGACAGAACCGGGCTAATATGGTCATATTTCCTGGTTCTAGTAAGAACTCGAGCGGCTGCGTTTTGGACCAGCTATAGTTTATTTATTAAGCGTGCAGGGCAACCACCCAGTAGAGCATTACAATAATCTAGTCTTGATGTCATGAAAGCATGAACCAATTGTTCCGCATTTGTTAATGAGAGCATATGTCGTAATTTAGATATATTTTTAAGATGGAAAAATGCGGTTTTACAGATACTAGACACGTGACTTTCAAATGAAAGATTGCTATCAAAAAGCACACCCAGGTTCCTAACCGACGACGAAGACTTAACAGAGCAGCCATCAAGTGTTAGACAGTATTCTAGGTTATTACGTGTGGAAGTTTTTTGTCCAATAATTAGAATCTCTGTTTTTTCAGAGTTTAGTAGTAGGAAATTACTAGTCATCCAATTTTTTATATCTGCTATGCATTCCGTTAATTTTGTGAATTGGTAAGTTTCGTTAGGTTTTGAAGAAATATACAGCTGAGTATCATCGGCATAACAATGAAAGCTAATTCCATGTTTCCTAATGATATGTCCTAATGGTAGCATGTACAGAGTGAACAGCAGCGGTCCTAGTACTGAGCCTTGTGGTACGCCATACTGAACTTGTGATCGATAAGACATCTCTTCATTTACTGCTACAAACTGATAACGGTCAGATAAGTATGATTTAAACCATGCTAGTGCAATTCCACTAATGCCAACATAGTTTTCCAGTCTATTTAAAAGAATGTTGTGGTCAATTGTGTCAAATGCAGCACTAAGATCAAGTAACACTAATAGAGAGATACAACCACGATCGGACGATAAAAGTAAATCATTTGTAACTCTAATGAGAGCTGTCTCAGTACTATGGTGCGGTCTAAATCCTGACTGAAAATCCTCGCAGATATCATTTCTTTCAAGAAAGGAACACAGTTGTGAGGATACTGCTTTTTCTAATATCTTTGACAGAAAAGGCAGATTTGAGATCGGCCTGTAATTGACTAATTCTGAAGGATCAAGTTGCGTTTTTTTAACAAGCGGTTTTATCCTAGCCAGCTTAAAGGTTTTTGGTACATATCCTAGAGACAAAGACGAATTAATGATATTAAGAAGAGGATCTATGATCTCTGGAAGCATCTCTTTCAGTAGCTTAGTCGGTATAGGGTCTAACATACAAGTTGTCGATTTAGATGAATTAACGAGTTTGCAGAATTCTTCCTCTCCTATAGCAACAAATGAATACAATTTTTCCTCAGGGAGACTACAATGCACTCCCTGATGCGATACTGTAGTAGACGGTTGCATAGTTATAATTTTGTCCCTGATATTATCAATCTTATAAGTGAAGAAGTTCATAAAGTCATTACTGCTGTGTTGCTTGGAAATTTCTGTGCTTGAAGCTTTCTTTTTCGTTAGTTTAGCCACTGTTTCAAATAAATACCTAGGATTATGTTTATTTTCTTCTAATAGGGTTGAAAAATATGCAGATCTAGCAGCTTTTAAAGCCTCTCTGTAAGCAATCGAGCTCTCTTTCCATGAAATCCGAAATACCTCTAGTTTTGTTTTCTTATAGTTGCGCTCCATTTTTCTGGCTGCTCTCTTAAGGGCCTGAGTGTGCTCGTTGTACCACGGCGTTGGACTATTTTCTTTAATCGTCTTTAAGCACAACGGAGCAACTGCGTCTAAAGTGCTGGAAAAGAGAGAGTTAAAAGTTTCTGTTGCAATATCGAGTTCCTCTAAGCTATCCGGGATGCTGAGATGATGAAACTTATTAGGAAGATTATTGATAAAGCAATCTTTAGTGGCAGAAGTTATAGGTCTAACATATTTATAACACGGAGTCGGCTTTGCAGCCCTGGCTAAATGTAATTTACATGAGACTAGATAATGGTCTGAGATGTCATCGCTCTGCTGCAGAATTTCAACGGCATCAACATCTATTCCATGTGATAATATTAGATCTAGAGTATGATTACGACAATGAGTGGGTCCTGACACGTGTTGTCTAACTCCAATTGAGTTTACAATGTCTTTAAGTGCCAATCCCAATGCATCTTTTTCATTATCTACATGTATATTAAAATCACCAACAATTAGTACTTTATCGTTAGCCAATACTAATTCTGATAGAAAGTCCGCAAATTCTTTGATAAAATCTTTATGGTGCCCTGGTGGCCTGTATACAGTAGCCAGCAGAAATCTCAAACGTGATTTATCGTTTACACTATATATTTTTACATTAAGCACCAACACTTCAAAAGAAGTATATTTAAAAATAGATTTCTTAGTGGTTTTGAAAATATTACTATAAATTACAGCAACACCTCCCCCTTTGCGTTTTAGACGAGGTTCATGTTTGTAACAGTAATCTTGTGGGGTTGACTCATTTAAAGTAATGTAATCGTTTGGTTTTAGCCAGGTTTCTGTCAAACACAGCACATCTAGATTATAACTTGAAATCATATCATTAACTATGAGCGATTTTATCTGTTTTTTATTTGTTGAACATCAATTAAATTTTTTACCTGACGTTTTTTGGATTTCCAAATTCGGGGAACAGACACAGTCTCTATATGATGATATCTAGGTGAAAGAGGCTCTATGTGATGGGATTTATCTGACCTTGGTGACGCGAGGCCGCTAGCAGACGGTCGGTTTAGCCAGTCTGTCTGCTTCCTGACCTGAGTCCCAGATTGTCATGTTTTAGCTCTAAGACTATGTGCCATATTACTAGAGAGAAGAGCAGCACCATCCCAGGAGGGATGAACACCATCTCTTTTCAACAGGTCAGGCTTGCCCCAAAAACTTTTCCAATTGTCTATGAATTCTATATTATTCAACGGACACCACTTAGACAACCAACCATTGAGTGAGGCCAATCTGCTAACTATCTCATCACTCCTGCGAACAGGAAGGGGGCCAGAGAAAATTACAGTGCCTGACATCGTACTTGCGAGTTTACACACCTCTTTAATATTAATTTTGGTGATCTCCGACTGGCGGAGTCGAACATCATTAGTGCCGACATGAATAATGATCTTAGAGAATTTACGATTAGCATTAGCCAGCACTTTTAAATTTGCTTTGATGTCAGGCGCTCTGGCTCCCGGCAAACATGTGACTATGGTGGCTGGTGTCTCTATTTTCACGTTCCGTGTGATCGAATCACCAATTACCAGGGCACAATCAACAGAATTCTCAGTGGGTGTTTCACTGAGTGGGGCAAATCGATTTGTTATGGTAATCGGAACGGAAGAGTGGTTTTTTAATCCGCGACTAGAGCGATCTCTCACGGTCACCCATCTGCCCTGCTGCGTGGGCTCTACTTCAGCCGGAACCGAATCATGTACAGAGTTCACTATGCTAGGCGCATCCAAAATAGTATCTAAAGCTCTAGTACTATCCTTACTATCCTCAATTAAAGTTTGGATGCGTGTCTCTAGCTCTGAAATCTTCTCCATCAGCCTGACTGTCTCCTTGCATTTATCACAAATAAATCCTATATTGCCATCGGAGAAGGCTATACTAAACATATGACATGTAACACAGGTGACAATAACAGGACAAGACATTACTCACCGTTTGTGTTGACTGATTCTTTCTTACCTGGGCTTTTATGAACTCAAAGGCGCGGGCGCGCGAGAGAAAATAAATAATAAATAAATGAGCGCGGGTGGCGCGTAAACACGCGTGCTGTGCTAACAATAACGGAAGCTAGCGATGTAAGGTTAATCTGAGATGGTGGGTAAACTATATTTAGTAATATAAACAACTAGAAATGATAGTAAATGATGGTTCAAAACAGAAAGAAATACAAAGCTAATACGAGGCGTAGAGCTTACAGCCTCGACGCAAACAAACTCACAGCAGGCAGGAAGGCAGACAGGAGCAATCGATCAGTGAACAGCAGATCCTCAGTGAACAGCAGATCAAAGATAGCAGATCAACAGCAGATGTCAAAGATGGGAGCAGATGGGACCGGGAACACCCGGAAAGCTATTGGGCGTGGAAAACTTCCTTTCAAAGCGTCATTGAGGAACTCACCTTAACCCCAAGAGAAGAGTTAGACCTCCTGATTAAATGGCTCGGGCCAACGTCTAAGGAAAAAGCAAAAAGAATCCGAGCCATACACAGTCACAACTCAGCTGCAGGGCTGAACATGGTTTGGCAAAGACTAGAGGAGACCTATGGAACCCCAGAGGCAGTTGAGCATTCACTCCTGAAGAGGATAGAGGAATTCCCCAGAATCTCAAACCGAGACAATGTGAGATTAAGAGAGCTTGGACACCTTTTGCTTGAACTTGAATATGCAAAAGAAGGAAGATACCTCCCTGGTCTAGCATATCTTGATACGTCACGTGGAGTGAACCCCATTTTAGAAAAGCTCCCATTTAGTCTCCAAGAAAAGTGGATTTCCAAAGGGTCAAATTACAAAGATTACTATCATGTCTCATATCCACCTTTCACTTTCTTTTCACAATTTATTCTTTCTGAAGCCAAAACCAGAAACGACCCCAGCTTTATGATATCTCAAGCTCTCTACTCAGGTCCAACAAGGACAGAGAGATCCACAAAATACAACAACAAAGTACCAGTGTCTGTGAGGAAGACTGACATCGTTCCTGAAGCCAAAGCAGCTCCTTCCGGTTTTGTTGAAAAAGGAGCTGCAGATCCAGATCGACTATGCCCCTTGCATAACAAACCTCACGCACTCAGAAAATGCCGCACCTTCCGCAGCAAGCCAATAGAGGAGCGTAAAACCTACCTCAGGGAGAAGAACATCTGCTTCAGGTGCTGTGGTTCGACCAAACATAGAGCAAAAGACTGTGAGAAAGAAATAGTATGCAGAGAATGTGGCAGCAAGACTCACACATCAGCTTTACATCCTGGTCCAGCACCCCGGTTCTCAGAAGTTCCAGCAGATCAAGGCGAGGAGGAGGAGATCCACGAGACTCCTCCTGGAACTCTCCCTGCGGTAACATCAAAATGTACAGAGGTTTGTGGAGGAAGCACCAACGCCAAATCCTGCTGTAAAATATGTTTGGTTAAAGTCTACCCAGAAGATCATCCAGGAAAGGTAATTCAGACCTATGCAGTGTTAGACGACCAGAGCAACCGCTCACTTGCTCGCCCTGAGTTCTTCAACCACTTTGGCCTCTGTGAAAAAACGTTTCCCTATACATTAAAGACTTGCTCTGGTGTTATGGAAACCTCAGGGAGGAGAGCAACAAACTTTGTGGTGGAATCATAAGATGGAAAGATCCAAATCAAGCTTCCAACCCTCATTGAGTGTGAAATGATACCAGACGATCGAACTGAAATACCCACACCCGAAATTGCTCGCTATTTTCCCCATTTGAGACATGTAGCAGATGAGATACCACCACTCAATGAAAATGCCCAAATCCTTATCCTGCTAGGAAGAGACATTTTGCGAGTGCATAAAGTGAGGCAGCAGTATAACGGAGACCATGAAGACCCCTACGCACAACGTCTTGATCTCGGGTGGGTTATCGTAGGGGATGTTTGTCCAGACCGGGATCACAAACCACCCAGTGTCAGGGTGTACAAGACACACACACTGCCTAATGGAAGGACATCCATGTTAAGTCCCTGTCCCAACAAAATTCAAGTGAAAGAGACACTTAACAGAAAAAACGGTCACCAACCAAGAATTATGGACTGTGCATTCCAAGGTGAGGAGACAGAAATACTTGGAGCCACAGTCTTCGACAACCACCCTGATGATGAAAAGGTAGCTCTGTCAGTAGATGATCAAATATTCTTGGACATCATGGACAAAAAGGTTTATGTGGATAAGGCGAACAGCTGGGTAGCACCGTTGCCGTTCAGCAAACCCCGCCGTCGTCTTCCAAACAACAGAGAAATGGCACTGCGGCGACTCGTATCTCTCCGAGGAACTCTAGACAGACGCACAGACATGAAAGAACACTTCCTGGAGTTCATGGGGAAAATGTTTGAGAATGGCCACGCAGAACTAGCACCCGAACTCAAGGAACATCAAGAAAGGTGGTACTTGCCTCTGTTCGGGGTCTATCATCCTCAAAAACCAAATCAAATAAGAGTTGTTTTTGATTCAAGTGCCAAACATGACGGTGTGTCGCTGAATGACGTGCTGCTCAGTGGGCCAGACTTAAACAATGCCCTGCTGGGTGTCTTAATCCGCTTCAGGAAAGAGAACATCGCAGTCACTGCCGATATTCAGCAGATGTTCTACGCGTTTGTTGTTCGAGAGGATCATCGTGATTATTTGCGGTTCCTTTGGTACAAAAATAACGACTTGAACAATAACATCACTGAATACAGAATGAAGGTGCACATATTTGGCAACAGCCCCTCACCATCGGTTGCCATTTATGGTCTAAGGAGAGCTGCACAAGAGCATCAGGATGAGTACGGCATTGACAGCAAGGAGTTCGTCATGAGGAACTTCTACGTGGATGACGGATTGACGTCCGTTCCCACAGAAGAGGAAGCTATTGATCTTCTAAAGAGGACTCAAAAAATGTTAGCAGCATCGAACTTAAAACTCCACAAAATCGCTTCCAATAGCAGCAAAGTCATGTCAGCATTCTCCCCCGAGGACCTTGCAAAAGACTTAAAAGACCTCGACTTTAGTGCAGATCCTCTTCCAGTACAGCGAAGCCTTGGACTGATATGGAATTTGGAGAGTGACAGTTTCGGTTTCCAAGTATCCCGCGAAGAGAAACCGTTCACAAAAAGAGGCATTTTGTCAACAGTTCAGAGCCTCTACGATCCACTAGGCTTTGTGGCTCCCATCACAATTTAAGGAAAAGCTCTCATCAGAGAATTGTCGTCCAAAGAATATGATTGGGATGATCCCCTCCCATCAGACAAGCAAGTGTCCTGGAAGTTGTGGAAAGAGTCTCTTCTGGAATTAGAGAAGCTACACATCAAGAGAAGGTATGTGCCTATCCCTCTTGTCTCATCTCAAAGTCGAGAACTCTGTTTATTCTCTGATGCTTCCACTCAGGCTATCGCTGCAGTAGCCTACCTGCGTGTCACCAATGATGAAAACCAGTGCCACGTAGGATTCATTATGGGCAAAGCAAAGTTGGCGCCTCATCCAGCCCATACAGTTCCACGCTTAGAGTTGTGTGCCGCTGTCCTGGCAGCCAAGATGGCGGACACAATCTGCTCTGAGATGGACATTGAGATGCATGCCGTGAGATTTTTCACTGATAGCAGGATTGTTCTCGGGTACATCCATAACAACTCCAGAAGATTTCATGTGTATGTTGCCAACCGAGTCAATCACATCAGGAAATCAAGTCATTCGCAGCAATGGCAGTATGTTGCCACCGAACAGAATCCGGCGTATCATGCCACCAGACCCGCGTCTGTAGACATCCTCAGGGCCTGTAACTGGTTCTCAGGCCCTGAATTCTTGAAAAGCAGCAATGAGCCTCCACAAAGTGACCGCTTTGATCTTGTTGACCCAGAACTTGATGTTGAAGTGCGAGTCCAAGTTGCTGTCAACTACACCAAAGCTATAGAAGGTCAGTTCAGCTCAGCACGTTTTGAACGATTTTCTAGCTGGACGAGACTACTTCGAGCCATCACAAAACTCATTCACGTAACAAGACTATACTCCAAGGCTCAAAAAGTGGATGCAGTTGATGCACGTTGGCAAGCCAAAACAGTCGTCATTCGTTGTGTCCAGCAAGAGTTCTATGGAGAAGAGTTCGAATGCTTGAGAGATGGGATTCAGCTCTCAAAAAAGAGTCCACTGGTAAAGTTAAATCCCTTCATCGACGAGGATGGACTTCTTCGGATTGGAGGACGTCTTACCAACGCTGACTTACCCAGAGACGAGAGACATCCTGTCATACTGCCTAAAACTCATCACATCGCAACTCTAATAGTGAGACATTACCATGAGGATGTTTTCCATCAAGGTCGCCATTTTACCGAAGGTGCAGTCCGATCAGCAGGAGTGTGGATAGTGGGAGGTAAAAGACTGGTGTCAAGTGTCATCTATAACTGTGTGACCTGCAAAAAACTGAGAGGGAGGTTAATGGAACAGAAAATGGCACCACTACCAGCCGACAGACTTACCTCAGAACCCCCATTTACCCATGTCGGTCTGGATGTCTTCGGACCATGGAACATTGTCACTCGGCGCACTCGTGGAGGCAGTGCTGAAAGTAAGCGATGGGCAGTGTTATTCACATGCATGAGCACGAGAGCGACACACACCGAAGTGTTAGAATCCATGTCCACTTCAAGTTTTATAAATGCCTTACGGCGATTCTTTGCTATCCGTGGGTCATCCAAACAGCTTCGCTCTGACAGAGGCACAAACTTTATTGGAGCGTGCAAAGAGTTACAATTCAATACCAGTGATCCAGAACTGACAAGTTTCCTTGACAAGCAGGGATGCTCGTGGACTTTCAACTCCCCCCATTCATCTCATATGGGAGGTTGTTGGGAAAGAGTGATAGGAGTAGCACGTCGCATTCTGGAAGGTATGTTGCTGCGTTCTGACACAAAACACCTCACACATGAAGTGTTGACGACACTGATGGCAGAAGTCATGGCAATTCTTAATGCCAGGCCATTGATTCCAGTGTCAACTGACCCTGACAATCCTTCAATATTGACACCTGCAATGATTCTCACTCAAAAGGTAACTCCTCTGACAGCGCCTCCAGGTGACTTTGATCATAAGGATCTTCACAAAAATCAGTGGAAACAAGTGCAGTGTCTGGCAGAGAGCTTCTGGAAACGTTGAAGACAAGAGTATCTGGTGACTCTCCAGAAACGTCACAAGTGGACTGATGACAAGCCAAACATACAAGTAGATGATGTAGTTCTGATGAAAGACAGTCAGGCTAAACGGAACGAATGGCCAATTGGACTTGTGGTAAAGACATTGCCTAGCAAAGACAACAAAGTCCGCAAGGTTGAAGTCAAAGTCGTGAGGCAAGGAACACCAAAAACTTACATCAGACCCATCTCAGAGCTTGTTTTTCTTATGTCTAAGGACTCATAAAGTGTTGGACATTCTGATACGTGATAACACTGTTCATAAAGGTAATAAGTGATTGATTGTATATTTGTTTGGTTATTAATCTGAGTAATTAAGATGTTGATAGTGGTATAATAATATACCAGGCGAGGAGTGTTCCGCCCTTCGGCGTTTTAGTTCGTTTCCTAGTCGGACCTATTTTAGTGACGTACCTAGTGTTCGAGGCAAACAACAGTGCTGAAATCACCAACGAGTCTGCGTCATTACAGAGTTTGGTTAAATCTTTGTAAGTAATTTTTCTTCAGAATTGTGGTTTCTGTATGATGTATATGTTTACATTAAGTAATGTGTGTTTTTACGTTCGTGACTCTTATCAGTTTCGTCGCATATGCTCTAGATTGAAGCCTTTTGTTTTCTGACTCACTGATTTATCTGCTCAGCAACGGGCCGCGGCGCTTCGCCTCCGATTAATTAGTAGATTTGTTTACATCTGTTGACTCATATAGATTATATATGTAACAGTCTAACAGATAGTTTGGTGTTACTGAGGATGTTTGTTTAATTTCTATAAGAACATCTGTAGTTTATTTTGTAAAGTGTTGACAGAATAGCCTATTGTTTAACCATATTGAGTTACTGGGTAACTTTATATTTGATTGTTGTGATGAGGGGGGCGTGGTTTCGCGGAGTTTGCAGTGGGGGAGCGAGGGAGGAGCCGAGCGGTAAGTAAGTAGGTCAAGTGCAAAATGACGAACACCTGTGTCTGATTGCAGTAATTGGCGTGGGGAGACCGCATATAAACCGGCTGGCCCAGAAGAGAGAGAGAGAGAGAGAAGGACTGGGGACTCGTGCAAACACAGTGAAGCTGCCGACTCGTCAGAACGGACTGAGTTTCCTCGAATTAAAGAGAGTGTTAATAGTGTGCTGTAGTTCGTCTACGGTGATCGCGCATGTGGCGCACCTTTTCTTTGGTTTTATTATTTATTTAATAAACTGTACGAGTCCCCTTTACGCCGACCCTTGTCTTCTTTCATCCCTAACAAAGAACCTTCGTTACAATTGTGTAAAAAGACAACAGACATGTTACACTTTTGTAATGTTTATTTTCTGTTTACTTTTTCAGTCTTACAGACTTAAATGGGGAGAAAACTTGAGAAATAAATGAGGAAAGAAAAGAGAACAAAAGATAAAAGACATCAATCCTCATCAAGACTTCTGGAGTTTCTCTTCATTGCTGTTAACTATCTGTCTAGCTGTATAAATCAGATGTCGTACATGCGAGGGCAGAATACATTTGTATGCACTAGATTTGGTATTTGTTCAAAGGTTACATTGTAGGATGGTTTGTATTTATTTGTGAAATATTATCAAGGATCATTTATTTATATTTGTAAAACACAATATTGGTTACTCCACTGCATTTTCGCTCAAATTGACCTTTGTTTTTGCAAATTGCTTTCTGTTTGTTTGCGAGTCGATTTTTCCTTTGCAAAGCAGATCGAGTTTGTTTGCAAAATGCTGGATTTGTTTGTTTAATTTTGGCACATAATTTGCTCCATAGAAACATCTTTTTTGATGATAAAAGAAAAAACTCCAGGCTGCAAATATTGGCTCTTAATGAAGAAGTTTTGGGACACAAATCGCTCTCTGTCTGTGATGAATGATCTGTCACTATCATATTCTCTCTCTTATGCGTCGTAGATTAGTGTGGTGGCAGATGGGGTTACTGCCCAACTCAGACACACAGCTGGCTCCTTCTGAGCTCTAATGAGTGAGAGCTGGTGAGGACACGCGCACGCGCACGCACACACACGCACACATACATGCACGCGCACACACACACATGCACGCGCGCGCACACACGCACGCACACATGCACGCGCGCACGCACACACACACACAGGGTTTGGTTTAGTTACTTGTAATAATGCATTATTTACAGTTTTTTCTAAGTACTGTGTCTATGTCAGTGTTACCACACCTAAAATCACAAAATTAACTATAGTGCAACAAAAAAATTAAGCAACTTTTGAGCAGTGACATTTTCTCTGGATATATTACTGCAAAGTATTTGAGAAAGAGAGAGAAACCGCACACACACATACACACACACACACACATTCCTTCATGCTCACAAAGTGTGTCAGGCTATGAAGAAGGCTGGCTGGATCAGACAAAACAATATCAAAGTCAAACCATAATCATTGCAGACACAAAGACACACACAAACACACACACACACACACACACACGTTTACTTATAGCTATCTAAATGGGGACATTCCATAGATGTTTTTTTTATACTGTACCAACTGTATATAACTGTATATCTCCTTACACTAAATTGTAAAAAAACAAACAAAAAAAAATGTTTGTGCTAATAATGTAGGGTTTACCAGGACACACACACACACACACAAGAGCCACAGTATGAGCGATGTCCCTGCGGTGTGTATTGGGTTTGGAGGGGTGTGTGTCTCTATAAAACTGCTGCTCAGTGTGAAGTGTAAAACAGGGTCAGCTGTTGCCGAACCTCGAGCGCCGCCTGCCAGAATCACCAAACACGTCCAGACCGCTTGTCTTCTACAGATCCCGAGGAACACCCACGACCTCAGTCTCAGCAGAGCTGTTGATGATGCACGTATTGCAGACTATCTTGGATCAATAAAGATTCACAGAGGATTTTTTGTTTGTTGTAATAATTTTTTAATAATACATTGTAGAGACGGGGTTACAACCCAGACAGCAACATGGTGTCGGCCCAGATCCGGCACACATCTGGGCCGTGTGGAAGCCATGTGTACCGGATCTGGGCCGACACTATGTTGCTGTCTGGGAAATTAAAATTATTTGGAGAACAACCTTGTAGTTTTGATACAAACTTATTACATCTGACTATAGTCAGAAAAATTGAATTGTTTTAAATGGATCAGTTTATTGAACCTTTAGACAAAGAAGTTTGCATGTGTGTTTTGTTGTTGATTATCATATTTGATGTATCAAGCTTTTATGGCTCATATAGTATGATATATGAGAATAAAGAGGAAAAAACACCAAATTTTTATTCAGAGGCACAAACTGAACAACATTTTGTGTTTTCATCTTTTCAGAACTTTCAACAGACATTTTAGATAGATTTTTTTATATTCTCTCTGCTTACACAAACCCGACCCCTAAACTTGTACACACACACACGTTTACTTAGCTATCTAAATGGGGACATTCCATAGACGTAATGGTTTTTATACTGTACAAACTGTATATTCTGTCCCCTTACACTAACCCTATCCCTAAACCTACCCATCACAGCAGACATTCTGCATTTTTACATAATTAAAAAACCTTTTATTACTTTATTTTTAAACCTGATTTACAAATGAGGACGTCCCTAAAGGGAGTTTTTTGCAGATTTTGTCAGGTTTTTGTCACTTCTGGGTACAAATTTGTCCCCAAAATATAGTTAAGTAGGTACACACACACACACACACACACACACACACTAACCTGACCCCTAAACCTGTACACACACACACGCGCACACACGCGCGTATTGGAGTGGGTGATTAGAGCCGCTGAGGTCTCCTCTCTGATTTGCTGTGTTCTTCTGAAGGACTGAACGGCCGCAGTGGTAGTCTTAACCCTTTGAGACTGATGATAATGTAATGTGATACACCACCACCAGCTCTCTCTCTCTCTCTCTCTCTCTCTCTCTCTCTCTCTCTCTCTCTCTCTCTCTCTCTCTCTCTCTCTCTCACACACACACACACACACACACACACACACACACACACGTGTTGCTCTGAGCCCTGACTCGCACCACCTGTGCGCCACTTCCTCCACACTTCCACCCTCTGACCGCTGCTCTGACTGCACACCATGGCACAAAAATGCATTTGTAGTGCACACAATGTAATGTAATGTACACATATTACTCATCCTCATGTCGTTCCAAACCGGAATGAATTTCTTTCTTCTGCAGAACTCTGGAAAAAAGTCTATTATTGTTCAAACAATTTTGAAGTAATTGTATGTTTTTTCTTTATAATATATATATATTTTTAAAGAAGTCTCTTCTGCTCACCAAGACTGCGATTATTTGTTCAAAAATACATTAAAACAGTAATATTTTGATATATTATTACACTATAAAATAACTGTTTCCTATGAGAATATATGTTAAAATGTAATGTATTGCTGTGATAAAGCTGCATTTCCAGCATCATTACTCCAGTCTTCAGTGTCACATGATCCTTCAGAAATCACTCTATTATGATGATGTGTCACTTACCAATTTAATGCATCGTTGAATAATCGTACTGACACTAAACTTTTGAGTATATACTATATATTTATATTATACACACAAGCAATATTGGGTTTTGGTTTTGGGGGATGATATTTATATTCCACAGTTTATGTTCCAGGCACATTATGCTTGTGTATTAATAAACATGTATATTAATATATATATATATATATATATATATATATATATATATATATATATATATATATATATATATATTAGTGCTTGGCAATGATTAATCACGATTAATCGAATCCAAAATAAAAGTTTGTGTTTACATGGACCACAAAACCAGTCACATAGGTACATTTTTTAAATTGAGATTTATACATTATCTGAAAGCTGAGTAATATGCTTTCCAGTGATGCATGGTTTGTTATGATAGGACAATATTTGGCTGAGACTCGTATATTAGAAAATCTGGAATCTGAGGGTGCAAAAAAATCTAAAAATTGATAAAATCTCCTTTAAAGTTGTTCATTTATGTTGGTGATTGTGCCGCATTCACTCTATTCATTCCTAATGATTTTTGGCGATAATTTTGACCCATACAATGTTGCCACATTATACCCGTGCGACATGTGACTTATATGTGTGTTTACTGTGTATAATTATTTTCTATATATAAATACACACTCATTATTTACTCTTGGATCATTTTGAGGAAAACTTTCTAGCTCGACACGACTGTACGTGAAGCTCAACGACGATTGCTATGAAATTTCAAAGATAAGAAGATTATTTAAAACGTGTTTATTCTATTAAAATCTACACAGTTGAATGGCGAAGCGGTTGTCGCAGAGGCGCAATGTGAATGGAACGTGATGAAAGAGGCTGATGTCTTTCTGTCACTCTTTCTCAGGGGTCAGAGGTCACATTTCTGTTTGTACCTTCACGACGCTGTCCTTCATTCCCTCACACGCTCGCTCTCCTCTCTCCGTGCACAGCTGCACAAACAGGAAGACTCACACAATCAGCTCAGGGACTAAACGTGCCCTTGTTAACCTTTGACCTTTCACCGGTCGCTTCTCGTCTCAGCTCGCAGATGCTCAGCTACACAATGTTTATGTGAAATGGAAACTGCAATCTTTAACACACTGGTTTCTCAACTGGTTTTCTGGATTGTATGTGGTGAACTAACACACACGGTTTATCACTTAAGAGTAAACGAAAAGTCCTTAACGTTGAATGTTGACACATATTAATCAGAATAATATTAATGTTAATTACATTACTTTAAATGAGTCAACCCCACAAGATTACTGTTATAAACATGAACCTCGTCTAAAACGCAAAGGGGGAGGTGTTGCTGTAATTTATAGTAATATTTTCAAAACCACTAAGAAATCTAGTTTTAAATATACTTCTTTTGAAGTGTTGGTGCTTAATGTAAAAATATATAGTGTAAACGATAAATCACGTTTGAGATTTCTGCTGGCTACTGTATACAGGCCACCAGGGCACCATAAAGATTTTATCAAAGAATTTGCGGACTTTCTATCAGAATTAGTATTGGCTAACGATAAAGTACTAATTGTTGGTGATTTTAATATACATGTAGATAATGAAAAAGATGCATTGGGATTGGCACTTAAAGACATTGTAAACTCAATTGGAGTTAGACAACACGTGTCAGGACCCACTCATTGTCGTAATCATACTCTAGATCTAATATTATCACATGGAATAGATGTTGATGCCGTTGAAATTTGAAAAAACATTGTTATGTTATTTGATTGATACTGTGAAGCTGCTTTGATGCAATTTATATTGTGAAAAGCGCTATATAAATACACTTGACTTGACTTGACTTAATGTTACATACACTACCAGTCCAAAGTTTTGAATCGGTAAGATTATTTATGTTTTTGAAAGAAGTCTCTTCTGCTCACCAAGGCTGCATTTCTTTGATTAAAAATACAGTTAAAACAGTAATATTGTGAAATATTATTACCATTTAAACAGCTGTTTTCTAGCTGAATATATATTGTATATTGAATATAAAGTGTAATGTATTGCTGTGATAAAGCTGTATTTTCAGCATCATTACTCCAGTCTTCAGTGTCACATGATCCTTCAGAAATCACTCTAATATGAGGATTTGATGATCAAAAAACATTCATTATTATTATCAATGTTGAAAACCGTTGTGTAAAACTGTTGTTTTCAGGATTCTTTGATGAATAGAAAGTTCAAAAGAACAGCATTTATTTGAAATATAATCTTTGTAACATTATAAATGTCTTTACTGTCACTTTTGATCAATTTAATTCTTCCTTGATGAATAAAAGTATTGATTTCTTTTATTTCTTTGCACCAAAAAACAAGATAACATTTTTTACTGACCACAAATTTTTGAACGTTAGTGTTTAATGTGACAAAAGCTTCTATTTCAGATAAATGCTGTTCTTTTGAACTTTATATTCGTCAAAGAACCCTGAAATAAAAATGTAAATAACAGTTTTCAACATTGATAATAATAATAAATGTTTCTTGGGCATCAAATCCTCATATTAGAATGATTTCTGGAGGATCATGTGACACTGAAGACTGGAGTAATGATGCTGGAAATACAGCTTTATCACAGCAATACATTACACTGTACTATATTCATGTAGAAAACAGCTGTGTTAAATTGTAATAATATTTCACAGTATTACTGTTTTTTATTTTTATTAATTAAATGCAGCCTTGGTGAGCAGAAGAGACTTATTTTAAAAACATTAAAAATCTTACAGATCCAAAACTTTTGCCTGTTAGTGTAAATAATCAATGTGCGCAAAACACATATAATCGCTGTACCAAGCTTCACATTTCTGCTTTAACCAATTGTTCCTTTGGTCTCCATTGTAAGTGAATTACTGTAAACATGTATTATTTCGGGCAACCTTATTTTCTATGGCAACTGGTGGCATCACGTCCCAGATGCCTTTATGACAGATGATGCAACTTGACTTGAATTGAACCTTAAACCTTTCCTGGATTTTGTCCCCTGACTCGGACCCAACTTGAGTGCAGTCAGAGACAGCTGGAATCATCTGTTAAATGGCTTTGATTGGAAAGATGATGGATCCCTGGAGCTCATGAATTAGCATTACACTGGCTGTGGGAGAATGAAGCATATTCTGGTTGAGACACATGCCAAACCATTGTGCCCAGCTGCCAGAAGGAACGGCTGCCAAACGCGTCTGCAAACCTCCACGAGGCCGACAGCCCTAAAGAGAGACATGCGAGCAGAATCCGGCATGGCCACAACTGTGCACTACAGTGACAACACGCTTTGCTAACGTTTCTTTCCATCTCTAACTGAACGGAGCCATGAATTCACCTCCATACCAGGAATTCACATCATCCTCACAGGTGTGAATGAAATACGAAAAAAGTAATTAACAGTATTTAAAGGAATCACTCAAGATTGAAAAATCTGTCAGTTTATATTCTCACCCTTACGGAATTAAAATATATTTCCATATATTTATGATCAATATTTTAAATAGCTTAAATATATTTGGGAAAAAATATGTAAGGAATAATTGACATTATTTTTCAATAATTTAACAGCTCGGAGTCAATTATTCCACCTCAAATCATTGTTCAGATGATGTGTTCCAAGACATTTGTCAGGCTTTTGTCCTTTAAAATGCTTTAAAAATGCATCTCATCCCAAGCCTACGTTGCTAATTCCAAGACGTCATTTTATAACAAGTAACGAAGGCTTCAGTAATTGATAGCAGACTAATAATGTAGTTATTAATGCAGTTATTAGAGAGAAAGAGAGAGAGAGAGAGAGAGAGAGAGAGAGAGATTAAGCATTTGTGAATTACCTTAATCTGTGTGTCTCTCAACAGTGTTCAGCAGCAGCTTCTCTACTAATAGCGAAACCGTACGTTTTTCTACTTCAAGAACAGTGTCGTTACCTCGAGAAATGTCATGTAGTTTTTAAGTTGTTAATCTATTTTACAGATAAAATCAACAGAGCAGCGCTGAGTGAGCAGAGTATGCCCTTACTTAACTAAAATATATGGGAATATACTGTACAAGTCCAATTGGTCATACACACATTAGTTGAGTTGAGTTCAAGCATGTGCGTTGTTAATACAAAGACATACAAAAGAGTGTTGGGACAATGATAGACCATTTAGTTTGAAGTCACCATTATGACGATCAGTGTTTGCTTTTGTTGGGCTCTTGACTTTTTATGTTATTTTTCTTTGGCTGCTATTATTGTGTGATTAAAAGGCACATTTTATTTTGGAAAGAAAGCCAAGAAGAATGGGGGTGACTTGTTGGCAATTTACTGATGATGACATCATCATGCATTTTAATTTACAAGTCCCATCACATGGTTTATTACTGATCAAAAGTGTGTACGATCATACTGCTCTTAAAAACTGTGATACTGTGGCAAGAGAGTCAGCGATATTATGGCAATAGTTTTTATGTGCACATAACACCAACATCAAGAATCAGCATATGAATCTCAACAATTGTCACATGCTTCATGCTGCAATGCATTCTGGGAGCCATGGTTGAGTTTTATTCTTTGATGGTTCCCAGCATGCCTTGCAGCATGAATCATGTCACCAAAGTAAATAATGAGAAGATTTACAATAAATAGACCATAAGTTTAAAGGGGTCAAATGATGCTATTTTAAAAAGTTCATTATTTTGTTTATTGGGTGTAATAGACTAGGCTAACAGGCTTTAATTTAAATTTAATTTTCACATATTGTACATTTTTGCAGCACCTCTATTCAAAGTCTGTCTGAAACAAGCTGATTTCTACGAAGCCCCTCCTTCCAAAAAGCTCAGAGTGCTCTGATTGGCCAGCTGAACCAGTGCGTTGTGATTGGCCAAACACCTCAATGCGTGTGTTGGAGATACAACACCCCTTACCATAATCGCAGATTTAAACAGCCAACAAATAATCAAACAAAAAAAAAGAGCGTGGCGAAGTCCTGCAGTCTGTGACGGACAGATCATTAATGGCTGGTCCTTCGGGTGGCATTATGTTAATATTTCACATTGTGATGTGGACGTTTGAGGAAGTAATATCTGGTCTTGTATCGAGGTGATTTAGGCAGGTCTAGATCAGTGTTCTCTGTTAAATCCCTTAGTGGGAGACTATGAGCTTTGTAACTTTGCAGATCTTTTACATGCACAAACAGAGGAAACACATAAACACATGTCATACACATGAAAGGAAATGGAAAATGTTAAAAATCATCATATGACCACTTTAAGACCTTACAGTGCACCAGTTACATACTTTATGGTGCTTTTGTGCTGTGTTTTTTAAACCTTTTGGAGCTTGTCCCATCACAATATGGCAAAGAGTATTGAAAACATTGCATCTCAATATGTGTTTCATGGTAGAAATAAGTGCAATTTGGAATGTCACAAGGGTAAATTATGGCAGAATGTTTATTTTTTATCTTAAATATCTCTTTAAGACACGTCTAACAAACTCAATACAAAGAACCCTGCTTTCCAGGATGTTTACTGGTGTGTAACACCTTTTTAACATTTATCCTTCCCTATTCACCTCACTTTACTCGCGCGCATTAATTTTAGTTCATTGCACTTGTTCAGGAACACTGGCCATGCGTTTGTAAGCAATTTCCTTCGGGATTCCCATCAGAGATCTGATCCGGGTCTGGCCACGGTGGATAAAACTGCCCACGGTGTGACAAGCCTGCCATATTTATCATCAAGTGTGTAAATCAGTCGTTCTTTCACCACCTCAGTGTGTGGGAACGCAGTAAAAGTCGTCACAGATCCGGTGCGGTCGAGGGGAATTTATAGTGCCTCACTGGATTGTGTTAAGGATCTTGGACACCTGACTCCAGCGGAGACCTTGAGAAGGGGGACAGGAATAAAAGTATCATTTCACTCTTCCAGTGCCTCCCCTACTCTTTCCTCCTTTTCTCCATCATGCAACTTTTACATTTATTTTAGGCGATTGTTTGTCTCAATGCGCTTTTACTCACTTTGGAAGCATTGAGCAGTTTCACCAGTCAACATGGACAAAAGTACTGATAGCTGGCAAACCCCAACAGTTTGTTTTATACAAACAGGAAAGGGGAAATTTGAACGGACTGTAGGCGGCATTATTATACAGCTTTGAACAGGTGACATTTACAGTGGCTTGTTCTAATGACTGCCGTGACTTTGTTTGCCAGAAGAGCCTATTAGAACAGGTGAAGCATGACACAGAACAGCCAGACGGCAGCAGCGCGCGCGCGTGTGTGTGTGTGGATACACAGCACACTCATACTGCACATGGATTTCTGCAGCTTTATGATGGAGGAAGTGTTGGTGGCACACATGCTGAGTAATATGAGGGGTTCAGTCCAGTCTGAATAAGACACAGCGATCCGTCCATATACACTGTGTCTCTCTGCGCTATAGATGTGTGTGTTAGTCTCTAGTGCATCTGTGAGCTGTGTGATCTGTGCTCCTCACAGCTGGAGCGACCCTCGATTCACACATATGAATCGAGGCTGGATTTGGAAAGCTACACACTATATGAGGCTTGCTCAAAATCACTAAAATACGTAAAGCAATAAAAAATGTTAATGTCGATAACGACATGGCAACTTGCAGAGTATCATTATTATAAAGGCTGTTTTTTTGTAGGTCAACCCATAAGTGAGCATCACACTGTAAAAAAAAATATGATCAGTAAGATATGACAACACATTGCTTTAAGTCATCAAAATAAGTTAAGCAATTTGCAACTTTTTTAAGTTATACAATATTCAACTCATTATTTTAAAGGCCTTAAATTCAGGCCACCAACTTTTTTTAAAGTGAAGTTTCCTCGACTAAAACCCGATAGGATTTTTCCAGTGGCTTTTCTATTATTGCAGAAAACGGTAAAGTATTGTTAGACATGCACAGAAGAGATAACGAATCTTCGATAAACAGTATTTATTACAATCGAAACCTCTGGAAACAAGGAACAGAAACCATCCTTTGTGTCAGCAACAACCTACAAACACAAAGGAAAACACAGGGCTGTACAGTGTATATGGAAGCGCAAACAAGGAACTAATGAGACACAGGTGATAATCATGAGAAACAAATGAGGATATATTCAGAAACCAAGGAAACGGAAATTAAACAGAGCAGGGATGTCAAAATAAAAGACAATATATCAGAACATAACCGTAACAAAAATAAATTCTCAAAATTTTATGATTGTTTATGAAGTTTATGATCAGTTTAAAGAATGTTCCATACAGCATTCATTGTGAACACGTCTATAAAAAAACACCTTAAATATTATAATAGTAATCCATACGACTCATGCTATCCAGTTGTTCAATGCCAATCTTCCCCAGCCCTTCTCACTTATAATATATATTGTTATGAATAAAATAACACTTAATAATGTACAATAAATATATACATAAATGTAACAATGTGTCTGAGTTTGATCTCTAGCACAGGTAAGATGTACACTGGCCTTTAAATGAGGCTTGCTGTGAGTTTGGCAGCCTTATACATGCAAGTGTGTGTTGCAAGTGTGTGTGGTGCTAGTACATGCAAGTGTGTGTTGCAAGTGTGTGTGGTGCTAGTACATGCAAGTGTGTGTGGTGCTAGTACATGCAAGTGTGTGTTGCAAGTGTGTGTGGTGCTAGTACATGCAAGTGTGTGTTGCAAGTGTGTGTGGTGCTAGTACATGCAAGTTTGTGTGGTGCTAGTACATGCAAGTGTGTGTAGTGCTAGTACATGCAAGTGTGTGTGGTGCTAGTACATGCAAGTGTCTGTGGTGCTAGTACATGCAAGTGTGTGTGGTGCTAGTACATGCAAGTGTGTGTGGTGCTAGTACATGCAAGTGTGTGTTGCAAGTGTGTGTGGTGCTAGTACATGCAAGTGTGTGTGGTGCTAGTACATGCAAGTTTGTGTGGTGCTAGTACATGCAAGTGTGTGTAGTGCTAGTACATGCAAGTGTGTGTGGTGCTAGTACATGCAAGTGTGTGTGGTGCTAGTACATGCAAGTGTGTGTTGCAAGTGTGTGTGGTGCTAGTACATGCAAGTGTGTGTGGTGCTAGTACATGCAAGTTTGTGTGGTGCTAGTACATGCAAGTGTGTGTGGTGCTAGTACATGCAAGTGTGTGTGGTGCTAGTACATGCAAGTGTGTGTGGTGCTAGTACATGCCAGTGTGTGTGGTGTTAGTACATCCAAGTGTTTGTGGTGCTAGTACATCCAAGTGTGTGTGGTGCTAGTACATGCAAGTGTGTGTGGTGCTAGTACATGCAAGTGTGTGTTGCAAGTGTGTGTGGTGCTAGTACATGCAAGTGTGTGTGGTGCTAGTACATGCAAGTGTCTGTGGTGCTAGTACATGCCAGTGTGTGTGGTGTTAGTACATCCAAGTGTTTGTGGTGCTAGTACATCCAAGTGTGTGTGGTGTTAGTACATGCAAGTGTGTGTGGTGCTAGTACATGCAAGTGTGTGTTGCAAGTGTGTGTGGTGCTAGTACATGCAAGTGTGTGTGGTGCTAGTACATGCAAGTGTGTGTGGTGCTAGTACATGCAAGTTTGTGTGGTGCTAGTACATGCAAGTGTGTGTGGTGCTAGTACATGCAAGTGTCTGTGGTGCTAGTACATGCCAGTGTGTGTGGTGTTAGTACATCCAAGTGTTTGTGGTGCTAGTACATCCAAGTGTGTGTGGTGTTAGTACATGCAAGTGTGTGTGGTGCTAGTACATGCAAGTGTGTGTTGCAAGTGTGTGTGGTGCTAGTACATGCAAGTGTGTGTGGTGCTAGTACATGCAAGTGTGTGTGGTGCTAGTACATGCAAGTTTGTGTGGTGCTAGTACATGCAAGTGTGTGTGGTGCTAGTACATGCAAGTGTGTGGTGCTAGTACATGCAAGTGTGTGTGGTGCTAGTACATGCAAGTGTGTGTTGCAAGTGTGTGTGGTGCTAGTACATGCAAGTTTGTGTGGTGCTAGTGCATGCAAGTGTGTGTGGTGCTAGTACATGCAAGTGTGTGTGGTGCTAGTACATGCAAGTGTGTGTGGTGCTAGTACATGCAAGTGTGTGTGGTGCTAGTACATGCAAGTGTGTGTGGTGCTAGTACATGCAAGTGTGTGTGGTGCTAGTACATGCAAGTGTGTGTGGTGCTAGTACATGCAAGTTTGTGTGGTGCTAGTACATGCAAGTGTGTGTGGTGCTAGTACATGCAAGTGTGTGGTGCTAGTACATGCAAGTGTGTGTGGTGCTAGTACATGCAAGTGTGTGTTGCAAGTGTGTGTGGTGCTAGTACATGCAAGTGTGTGTGGTGCTAGTACATGCAAGTGTGTGTGGTGCTAGTACATGCAAGTTTGTGTGGTGCTAGTACATGCAAGTGTGTGTTGTGCTAGTACATGCAAGTGTGTGGTGCTAGTACATGCAAGTGTGTGTGGTGCTAGTACATGCAAGTGTGTGTTGCAAGTGTGTGTGGTGCTAGTACATGCAAGTTTGTGTGGTGCTAGTGCATGCAAGTGTGTGTGGTGCTAGTACATGCAAGTGTGTGTGGTGCTAGTACATGCAAGTGTGTGTGGTGCTAGTACATGCAAGTGTGTGTGGTGCTAGAACATGCAAGTGTGTGTGGTGCTAGTACATGCAAGTGTGTGTGGTGCTAGTACATGCAAGTGTGTGTGGTGCTAGTACATGCAAGTTTGTGTGGTGCTAGTACATGCAAGTGTGTGTGGTGCTAGTACATGCAAGTGTGTGGTGCTAGTACATGCAAGTGTGTGTGGTGCTAGTACATGCAAGTGTGTGTGGTGCTAGTACATGCAAGTGTGTGTGGTGCTAGTACATGCAAGTGTGTGGTGCCAATGGATGGCAGCCTGAGAAATGGCCTCCTCTGAAAGGTCCAGGACAGATCTAAATGAAGCGGCTGCGTTATACACATTTATCTGTGTCCTGGTCAGAGGAAGAACCTTAACATACTTGATCAAATCTCTAGTCTCTCTCCCACACACTCAGTGTCTGTTTCTGTTTATAGAAATGCGTGTGTGTCTGTGGCTTCTAATAGGGTCTCTGTAAGGAAACACCAGAATTAGACCAAACTGCACATTGAGATTCTGATATATCATCAGATTTTTACATAATTATTTGATTGCATAATTATGCCATTCAGAATTCCTATATCTGAACGGTGTACTAATGCACATCAGTACAGTCAGATGTCTAATGAGAGTCGTGATCCTGCTAAAGTGTGTGTTGCAAATGATAAAACACTCTAAACGGTTATAACTAAACTAAATTATTGATGTTTTTATGGAAGTAACTATAAAGATCAATCATACCTGTATGAAAGAGCAGATTTTCAGGAAAAGCTTGAAAGTGTTGGCCAGTATCAATCATTCTGTATATCAATGTAATGGCAAACAGATATAAAATGTATTCCTCGCATGTTTGTTGTGACTTTTAGCACCTGAGTAAACAAATGAAAGTGTTGGTTGATGTAATTTAATCTGCCAGGGACATTTACTAGCATTGTTACAGAAAGGGCCTGTAACACCGCAGTAACTCAAAGCAAGTGTCCCGTCACAGGAGGCTGTGTGTGTGTGTGTGTGTGTGTGTGTGTGTGTGTGTGTGTGTGTGTGTGTGTGTGTGTGTGTGTGTGTGTGTGTGTGTGTGTGTGTGTGTGTGTGTGTGTGTGTGTGTGTGTGTGTGTGTGTGTGTGTGTGTGTGTGTGTGTTAAGACTCATTCATAAAGAGCAGAAGAGGTCATAATGGAATATGTGGACGGCGTCCTGTTTCCTTGATGTAATCAAATACCGAACAGAAGAATGATTGTTTTGGGTGGACGGTTTCATTTTCATTTTGATCCTTGTCAAATGCTTTAGGCTACACCAAAGTTAAAAAATAAGTTTTAAGACTCCCTATCCTAAATCTCTCATCATCAATATTATATCGGGCTGTATGTTTTTTTTATTTATTTATTACAATTCTAATTCTGTGTATTTTTATGGCATATTTGTTCTCAATTATCCAGTGCATTGCTGAATGAGAGGAAATGATGACAGAATGATCCTGATGTTGAAGGTTGTACAGGTTGCACTGCCCCCATCTGGTCACCACAATACTCGAAAAATACCACAACACTGCCATCTACTGGTCATCCACAGTTTAGTCACCCTCTGGGGATGTGGGTTAGGGTCAAGTTACAGTATATATAACGAGATGTACATAAAATCAATATAAATCTATGCAATGTGGATAGTAAACTAAACTAAACTAAACAAACAAAACTACCTACAATGTTGAAATAGTGCAGCCTTGAAAAAAACCCATAACATTTGACTTTCCAAGAATTCAAACTTACTTTGCTGTTACGGAGGACAGTCACATTTAAGCCCAAATCACACCAAGAGCAACTATAACGTTAACTATATTAGTGTCCACACCAGCGGACGATAACTGTTTATTAGTTGTATTAGTGCTATTCTTTCATATTTACAATGATTTACGCTATCTTTATCGTTAGTTATAGTCCTTGTTGTGTAGAACAAATGTTTTTTAAAAGAGATTAATCACATAACAGAAGAGACTGAGAGATATAGACCCAGCTAACAAATTTTTGTTCGAAAAACATTTTCCAAACGTTTAGTTTTGGTTATGGGAACATCCCTGTTAGCTGGGGAGGAACACAAATCTCCTCATACACTGGGAGACACGTGTCCTGGAGAAAGTGTAACGGCTAACTTGGATCATGTGCCTTGATAACCAATCACATTACAGCCTTGAAGTCATTACATTTCATTCAGAGGTGTGACAGTCAGTCACTGTTTGTGGTGTTAATAATTAAGTTAAGTACAAGTTAATATACGTATTTTACAAAGTTATTGAGAAGTGAAAATTTGGCATATATATTAATTTTAATGAATCTGATCTAACTTTAAGGAAAAAAAATGAAAACCAATGGAAATTTCTAATGAATCAAAAAGTCTTATTTGTCTTCAACAGTCGGGGTGTTTCATCATCGTCATGCTGCTGCACACCTTTTCTCTGGTCCTGCTGCTGCAAAATGAAAAGGATATTTCACTGTTATACAATTAATCGCACATTATTTTTTCATTGACTTTTACATTTGTTGAAATTAAATGTTAGATTCATCTGGTCAATACACTTTCTTTAAAATATGATGGTTTCATTTTATTATTCATGTAAGATAACTATAAATATACTATAAATCTAGTAAATGGCTCAAATGCAGGAAGCAAATAAATGCAATAGTGAGTTTATTAGTGGATTTATTATTAGTGGATTTAAAAATCATTATACGTGAGAAAACCAGTTCTCTTCACACTCCACCACAGTAGGTGGCCTATTGATGTTGGTTCGCTCGCAACCCAATAGTTTTAAAGATGCACTGTTATGTTCCATACAAGAAAGAATTGTCCATTTTCATGGTGACTGTAAAGATATTTGTTAATGTGTGTTGTTGATACAAGTGAGATTTAATACTTCATCTTCTTCAAAAAGCCAGGTCTGTAGTACCAAATCACAAGTCCCCTTCTCCAAAAATTCAACTATTGCATACATTCTGCAAGAAGCAAGAAAAATCATTATAAATGGAAAAGAAGCTGATTATATTTACCAGTCGCCTCATACCACATCATATGACAACCTATTACCTTTGATTATAACTTGTGGAGCAGTGACAGAAAAATCACACCACATGCACCACATGTCAGAGCCGTGGGGAAAATGGTAACAGGATCCAGCATGACTGCGCAAAGGACTGGCCACATACATGTTTTGGAGCTTTTGTACAGTGGTAATCCATCAACGTTCAGGGATAAATCAACACAGTGGAGTTTAACTGCTTCATCAAGTGGGTAACTTTCTAATGTTTCTTGTCATTTCTGTTTTAGTGGAAAGTAAACGTATTCCATTCCAGATGATTGCTGTGTGTCAAGTTGCCGGGGAGTGTGCAAAAGGGTCCGGGCAGTTGAGGGTAATTCACTGTGTCCATGCCTTTTTTAACAATTTAAGAAGGTTGTCAAGTGCATTGTGTTTTATCTGGTATTCAATGGCCCAAGTGGACAGCTCTTCTGCCAGTGACATGTCCTCTTTACTGTCGTCGTCGTCTTCAAGGTCAAAGGCCAAGGATTCATTCAAGCTGTTAATTACCTCCCATGTTGTTGCTATTGGCTGTTCTCTTGCATTTTCAGAGTGCAAATGGTGTTCAGTGTGTGATGAATATTCCCCACAATTCTGCTCCATATCAACTGACATTACTACTCCGTCAGCACCTTCTGATTGTTCTTCGAGTGGAAGATTAAGTGATTGTACTTCAATGGCTGGATTAGTCTCCGGGTGAGATGGCGATCTGGACAATGCCTGCCTTGTGGTTCTCGAAGCATGCACATATTTCCTGTGTATCTCTCTCTTTTCAGAGCTCATTCTAGGAGAATAGCATTTATTTAATTTATATTGAATTTGTACACCTTTTTTATATACCCAATCTGAGCTTTCAAGTCAGTGAAATTAATGTCAAGCTATATTTTTCTAAAATATAATTAACAGATTTTATTTTTAAATATTGTATTTTTTTAATGTTTGGTCCTTTTGTGATCTTTCAGCACTAAAAACAATGTTAATGTAAATTTGTAAATATCTTACCTTGTAGTGTTGAAGGCAAAATTATAGAACAAGTGGACAAAAACTGTCAGACATCAATGTGAATGGCTTGCTATTTTTAGGCACGTGCAATGGAAATTAATTGGTAAGAAATGTTACTTTGCTATATATTGAACAATTCACATGAAATTAGATTGCAAATATATATATATATATATATATATATATATATATATATATATATATATATATATATATATATATATATATATATCAAGTTGGAAGTTTTGTTTAAATTATTACGGAGAACACATTTAAGTGAAACTAAGGAAATTACTTGCCTTGAAATAAAAGAAAAAACTCAGAACAGGCAGCAGTGGAGGATGATCTAAAATTAAAGAAATCAAGGATGTCAATTATCTGTTTGCAGACAAGGAAAAGAGAAATGAACTGTTGAGTGAGTTAATTGTGAGTGAGTGAGTGTTTATTCAGTATCAGATATTACATGAGTCTGAATTGATAGACTTGCCGGAGAACTGTTAAATGACATTAAATCGAGGAATTCAAAAAAATATGTCTGATTGTTAGTCAAAAAGACTGAAACGAATAATTTAAAATCATAAGGTTTCCCTACAAATAAAGCTGATCCGTCAGTTTGACTGGATGAGCTGTCAATTTCCCTTCATGATTTATTTTAAGACATCATGAGAATAACGTTATACTTGATATTTTAACGTTATAACAAGAATAGGCCTACGTACCAAGAGCTCTTTTCAGTCGCTGTATCTTTTCCTCATGATTGATTTCTTTTTTTTCCCCCTTTGCAATCCGCTGTAAAAGTATGAAAAAAGACAACATATAGCCTATTGCACATTTGTGGTCTGTTCTCCCGAATTTAATTTACGATATATTTCATTAATAATTCACTGGAATGCACGAAGAATCTCATTAATTTTCCTCAAATCCTCACGTCTCTTTCCAGGTTATTTTCACAGGTAAATGCAATTTATAATCTGTCAAAAGGACGGAAATCACTTTGAAATAGTATCACGTAATGCTGAAGTTATGAATATTTTTGATTAAGGCAACATAAATTACATACCGGTAATAGCACAAGTCTATTTGATGTGATGTTTACATCTGGAAGACATATTTTTTAGAGTGTTTGCTCATCTTCAATACATCTATAGGACGTTTCCTGTCAGATGTCAAATAGACGTTTAGAAGATATCAGTTTAACATGCATTCTAAATCATTACATCTTAAAGACATCTTCTAAACATCTATTTGACATCTGACAGGAAACGTCCTATAGACGTATTGCAGATGAGCAAACACTCTTAAAAATACATATTCCAGATGTTAACATCACATCAAATAGACTTGTGCTAAGGTATACCTTGTTGATGCTTTTACACTTTTAAATGTCCTTTTAATGTTCGATTGTTGAAGGGTGAGTAGATTAGGCAAGGCAAGGCAAGTTTATTTATAAATCACATTTCATACACAATGGTAATTCAAAGTGCTTTACATAGAAGAAATTAAAATAATCAAAAGAAATCAGAATAATTCAAACAGTTTAATAGAATAAAAGTTTAACAGTTTAACAGAATAAAAGATAAAATACAGAAATAATCAAATGAAATCAGTCGGACGAACAGTGGTACAGTGCTTATTCAGTAAATGCATAGGTAAACAGATGTGTTTTGAGTCTGGATTTGAATGTGACTACTGTAGGAGCACATCTGATCTCTTCTGTAGGAGCACATCTGATCTCTTCTGTAGGAGCACATCTGATCTCTTCTGTAGGAGCACATCTGATCTCTACTGTAGGAGCACATCTGATCTCTACTGTAGGAGCACATCTGATCTCTTCTGTAGGAGCACATCTGATCTCTTCTGTAGGAGCACATCTGATCTCTTCTGTAGGAGCACATCTGATCTCTTCTGTAGGAGCACATCTGATCTCTTCTGTAGGAGCACATCTGATCTCTTCTGTAGGAGCACATCTGATCTCTACTGTAGGAGCACATCTGATCTCTACTGTAGGAGCACATCTGATCTCTACTGTAGGAGCACATCTGATCTCTACTGTAGGGGCACATCTGATCTATTCTGTAGGAGCACATCTGATCTCTTCTGTAGGAGCACATCTGATCTCTTCTGTAGGAGCACATCTGATCTCTTCTGTAGGAGCACATCTGATCTCTACTGTAGGAGCACATCTGATCTCTTCTGTAGGAGCACATCTGATCTCTTCTGTAGGAGCACATCTGATCTCTTCTGTAGGAGCACATCTGAACTCTTCTGTAGGAGCACATCTGATCTCTTCTGTAGGAGCACATCTGATCTCTTCTGTAGGAGCACATCTGATCTCTTCTGTAGGAGCACATCTGATCTCTTCTGTAGGAGCACATCTGATCTCTACTGTAGGAGCACATCTGATCTCTTCTGTAGGAGCACATCTGATCTCTACTGTAGGAGCACATCTGATCTCTTCTGTAGGAGCACATCTGATCTCTTCTGTAGGAGCACATCTGATCTCTTCTGTAGGAGCACATCTGATCTCTACTGTAGGAGCACATCTGATCTCTTCTGTAGGAGCACATCTGATCTCTACTGTAGGAGCACATCTGATCTCTTCTGTAGGAGCACATCTGATCTCTACTGTAGGAGCACATCTGATCTCTTCTGTAGGAGCACATCTGATCTCTTCTGTAGGAGCACATCTGATCTCTTCTGTAGGAGCACATCTGATCTCTTCTGTAGGAGCACATCTGATCTCTTCTGTAGGAGCACATCTGATCTCTACTGTAGGAGCACATCTGATCTCTTCTGTAGGAGCACATCTGATCTCTTCTGTAGGAGCACATCTGATCTCCTCTGGAAGCTGGTTCCAGCTACGGCTGGCATAGTAGCTAAAAGCACACTCACCATGCTTAGAGTGAACCCTTGGTATTTCTAGTTTTGTTTTGAGGTCCTAGGCCGTTGAATGATTTATATACCAGTAATAATACTTTAAAATCAATTCTATATGTAACTGGCAGCCAGTGTAAAGACCTGAGGACTGGTGTGTGTGTTCATATGTTCTGGTTCTGTATGAGCTGCAACTGTCTAATGGTCTTTTTAGGAAGGCCAGTGAGGAGTCCATTACAATAATCCACCCTGCTGGCGATGAAAGCATGCTCAAGTTTCTCTAAGTCTTGACTGGAAACAAAGCATCTAATTCTTGCAATATTTCTCAGGTGATAGTATGCTGATTTAGTTATTGCTTTGACAGGACTACTGAAACTAAGGTCTGACTCTAGAGACACACCCAGATTCCTGACTTGATTTTTAGTTGTTTGACCCCTAGACTGAAGATATGCATTCACCTTGAGAACTTCATCTTTGTTTCTAAGCGCAATGACTTCAGTTTTGTCTTTGTTTAACTGAAGAAAGTTTTGGCACATCCAATTGTTTACTTCATCAATGCATTGGCAAAGGGAGTCAATGGGGCTGTAGTCGTTAGGCGCTAGGGCTAAGTAGAGCTGTGTGTCGTCTGCATAGCTGTGGTAAGAGATTTGGTTCTTATCATTATTTGGCTCATTGGGAGCATGTACAGGTTGAATAGGAGTGGCGCAAGAATTGAGCCTTGAGGAACTCCGCATGTCATGGATGTCAACTCAGACTTATGCTCTCCTATAGTCACATAATAACCTCTCCCTACTAAGTATGACCTGAACCATTTTAGGACTATCCCAGAAAGCCCGACCCAGTTTTCCAGCCTGTCAAGAAGTATGTTGTGATAGACAGTGTCAAATGCAGCACTGAGGTCGAGTAGTACCAGCACTGATAATTTGCCTTTATAAGTATTTAAGCGAATATTGTTTATTATCTTTATGAGCGCTGTCTCTGTGCTGTGATGCGGTCGGAAACCAGATTGAAAGTTGTCAAAGTATCCATTTGAGCTTAAGAATTTGTTCAGCTGATTGAAGACAACTTTTTCAATGATCTTGCTTATGAAAGGAAGATTTGAGATCGGTCTATAGTTGTTTAATATGGTCTTATGCAGATTGGTCTTTTTACAGGAGGGGCTTGACAACTGCAGTTTTCAGGGAGTTCGGAAAACTCCCAGAGAGAAGTGAGCCATTAACCACTTCTAAGAGATCTGCTTCTAAGCTGTGTGTGGCGAACAGGACGGCCGAGGGACGTGAGAGAACGGCGCGAGGCCGGTGGTGCGATTGCTAATGAGCATCACATGTGAGGCACACCGGTCTCGCATCTCTCACGGAGGAGCGGAAGCATAAAGGAGGAGCGACGACGTTGATGATCGAGAGAGGAACAGGCCTGTATTTTAGTTGTGTTTTGTTTTTGTATTTTATTTTAGTTATATTTATTTTCGGTAGCCAGCAGTCGTCCGCGAGGGGCTGCTGGCGGTGTTTTTGTTGTTTGTTTTATTTAAATAAATTATATTTTGACTGTTCGCCGGTTCCCGCCTCCTTCTTCCCTGAACATTGCTACACTGGTGCCGAAAACCCGGGAAGAGGGAGGAACGCGCTGTCAGAGAGTCCTCGCCGGTGTGGGGAATCCGCGGTGCCATCGAGCATGGTGCGCGAGTCGCCGCCGCTCGCCGTGGGCCGGAGCCTGCTGCCATCCGCCGAGCGAGGGGAGGAGCAGGGAGCGGGGGACTCGCGGCCACGGACGCTCGAGGCGGTGCGCTGGAGTGAGTTGCCGGTGGGACGGTCGAGCTCGCTGCCGGCCGCCTGGGTATTGGAGGGGCGGCTGCCATTCGGGAGGGAGAGGAGGAGTCGCCGCCGCTCGCCGTGGGCCGGAGCCTGCTGCCATCCACCAGTGAAGGAGGAGCAGGGAGTGGGGGACTCCTCCCGTCTGCCCAAGGCACCCGAGGAGCCGTCGCCGTCCACCGGGCGGCGGAGGAGCGTCGAGCCGTCCACCGAGGGCTACCCAGCGTCACCGCCAGGCGCCGCGGAGGAGATCGCCTAACTGGTGGGGGACCAGATGGCAGCGCGTTGTGGGAACCGGACCAATTTTTTTTTTCCTCTCTCCCCTCTTTCGATCTGTCGCTCCTCATGCTTCCGTCTCCGTTTCCCTCGGTTTGTCTGTCCATACTCCCCAGGGATCGCCGCCGCCGGGGGGGACAGTAGGCACAGCCTCGTGGGTACCCCCCGGCCTGTGAGGGGCGATGGGGGTATGTGGCGACCAGGACGGCCGAGGGACGTGAGAGAACGGCGCGAGGCCGGTGGTGCGATTGCTAATGAGCAACACCTGTGAAGCACACCGGTCTCGCATCTCTCACGGAGGAGCGGAAGCATAAAGGAGGAGCGACGACGTTGATGAGAGAGAGGAACAGGCCTGTATTTTAGTTGTGTTTTGTTTTTGTATTTTATTTTAGTTATATTTATTTTCGGTAGCCAGCAGTCGTCCGCGAGGGGCTGCTGGCGGTATTTTCGTTGTTTGTTTTATTTTAAATAAATAATATTTTGATTGTTCGCCGGTTCCCGCCTCCTTCTTCCCTGAACATTGCTACACTGTGTAACACAGTTTTGAAAAAACATGTGGGAAGTGCGTCAAGGGCGCAGGTTGATGTTTTAAGGTGCTGTACGATTTCTTCCAAAATTTTGCCATCAATTTCTTTCAAATCAGACATAGTAACTACTTTATCAGGTTGTGGACTGATCTGTCTGACCCCAGTGTGGCTCAAGGATGTGCGGATCACCTTTCTGATATTATTGATTTTCCCAGAGAAGAAAGAAGCAAACTCACTGCACTTGCTCTCTGAGAGCATTTCACTGGGAATCTGGCTTGGGGGGTTTGTCAGTCTCTCTACAGTAGCAAAAAGAGTGTGTGTGTTGTTTATATTGCTGTTTATAATATTTGAGAAGAAAGTCTGTCTAGCTTTGCCTAGTTCCTTATTGAAAGCATGGATGCTGTCTTTGTAGATGTTATAATGGACTACAAGTTTTGTCTTCCGCCACATGCGCTCTGCTTTTCTGCATTGTCTTTTCATATTTTGCACTGCTGTTGAGTTTCTCCAAACTGCTTTCTGTCTGCCCTTCATCCTCCTGACTTTCACAGGAGCAATATCATCAATTACACTCTTAACTTTTGAGTTAAAAGAATCAAGGAGAAAATCAACAGATATCAGCAGAGTGCACAGATATGCTTGGTGTTAAAGATATAGCCTTCATAAATAGCACACTAGTGTTCTCATTTAAGCATCTCTTCTTGACAGAAACAGATCTAGCTTCAATGGCAGGAGAGATCAATATATCAAAGAAAATACAGAAATTATCAGACAGTGCTACGTCCTTAATAACAATCGATGAAATGTTTAGACCCTTACTGATAAGTAAATCTAGAGTGTGTCCACGATTATGTGTGGGTCCATCTACATGCTGAGTCAGATCAAAAGTTTTTAAAACAGTTTTGATTTCTTTTGCCATATTGGTTTCGGCATTATCTATGTGAATGTTAAAATCTCCAGCAATGGCAAAGCAGTCAAACTCTGAGGAAATTGTTGATAGCAGTTCTGTAAAGTCCTCAGCAAAGGCTGGAGAGTATTTCAGAGGCCTGTAAACAATGATAAGTAAAATACGTGGAGCACCTTTTAACACAATACACTGTAAAACCCAACAAGTTAAGCTAACTCATTTCATTTGAGGAAACAGATTACCTCAATTCATTTAAGTTTATAAAAAACAATAGTTATGAGTTGTCTGAACTTATTTTATGTGAGTTTACTAAAACAATAATATTTTTGAATACACAATTAAACTTTACACTGCATTTAATACTGTAAATAGCTGAAACTTCACTTTATTGAGTAAAAACAGTGAAATGACAAACTTTAAATGAACTCAGAGCACTTGCAGTTACTGCTGGCTCACAATATCACACACAAAGTCCAATCCAATGAGTTAAGCTAACTCATTACATTTGAGGAAACTTATTACCTCAATTCATTTAAGTTTATAACAAACAATAGTTATGAGTACTCTGAAATGATTTCAGTTGAGTTCACTAAAAGTAGATATTGCAGTCAAGAAATTAAGTGATTAATCAAGTGATTAATGAAGTGATTGTTGAGCATTAGTGACGAACACCTGCTGTTAAGATGCAGGATCACTGAAGGAAAGAGAAACACAAGAACTACAACTGACTTCCAGCCACAACAATTAGATGAAATCACTGAAGATAAAATATCTTTAAATCTCTGAAGATCTCAGAGGAGGATTGAACAACTCCACAAACAGCATTACCAGCTTCACTTATTAACCAGTTTAAATGATGAGTTATTGAGTTATTTGAGTCATGCGTCTACAGAAGGTGTTATTGTGAATGAAAAGAGGTTTAGATGAAGATGATTTATTGGGTTTCATTTAAAGACACCATGATAGTGGTCAGTGTTTGCTTTAGTTGGGCTCTTGACCCTTGACTTTATAACACCAGTTTTTCCTCTGGCCGCTGTAACTGAGTGTTTATATAACACACTTGCTATGGCACAAAAGCCAAAAGAAAATGTGAGCATGTGGTTGTGTTTTGATGATGATTTATGGAAAGATGAATTATCATTTGGTGTCTTGATTTTATGGTCTTTTCTAGAGAATAATATCTGATTAAACAGGTGATATATAACTTGTATTATTCATCATAAAAGAACTGTGATTCTGCTGTAAGGCCCAGTGTTGTTACAATCAGATTTTAAAAACCTCTATGATATAATGCTGACTTACAAAGACATCAAGAATCAGCATCTGAATCTCAACAATGGTGACCATTAAAAAATTATTCATGCTGCAATGCATGCTGGGAGCCATGGATAAGGTTTGTATTATGGTAGTACCCAGCATGCTTTGCAGTATGAATAGTTTTTAATGATCACCATTGTTGAGATTCATATGCTGATTCATGATATCTGTGTTAGTTTTGGTAATGACTTACATTTTCTGAAAAGTCCTTCATATTATCTGATAGTCATAACACTGTTAGCTCTTATACTGTAGAATTTCAAATCAAATTAATAATTTGTTACCCTTTTAATCAGAGAATAAACTCTGAATGAGATAAGTGAATCAAGTCATTAACTGATGATTGTCATCATCAAACCTTGACCACCATTCCCAATCATACTTTTCCTTGAATTTTGTGCCATAACAAATGTTTGATAAACACTCAATTACAGCAGTCAAAGAAATACTTGTACTCTAAAGTCAAGGGTCAAGAGCCCAACTAAAGCAAGCGCTGATCTCCATCATGGTGACCTTAAACCTTGTAGTTCTTGTGTTTCTCTTTCCTTCAGTGATTCTGCTTGTTAACAGCAGGTGTTCATCACTAATGATCAATCATCACTTAATTGATCACTTAACTACAATTATTATTCAATTATCGTTCTGGGATCTGAAATGTTCTATAACTCATTCAGTTTGAGTTCTGTTTCAGTCATTCAAGCCACTTCAAGTTTTTCAGTATTATTTGAGTGCAGTGAACCCAATTTAATTGAGTAAATATATTGTTAGGTTTTACAGTGTACCCAGATATTCGAAAGACGGGTAATTCCCAAATAATATTTGCTTACATTGATAGACATCTTTAAAAAGAGCAGCTAAACCTCCACCTCTTCTTACAGCTCTGCAGACACTCATAAAAGTAAAGTTAGGAGGGGGCGTTTCATTGAGGACTGTTGCACTGCAGCTGTCTTCTAGCCAAGTTTCATTTAGCAACATAAAATCCAGGTTGTATGTGGTTATTAAGTCGTTGACTAGAAGTGATTTATTTTTAAGTGAGCGATGTTTAAAAGTGCTAACTTAACAGTCTTACTTTTTGTCCCCACAGCAATCTTAGTTTGGCGTGTAATAGGCACCAGATTAGATGGGTTTGCTGTACGGCTTTTGAAGGCCTTAGACTTTCTATCATGTAATCGAACAGCTATAGAGAAAGATACAGGCACACTGGGTTCCTGCTTGTTTTGTTAACATTTGAGAAAGTTACTGTTATCATAGCGGGGACCCGACACATATCACTGAGAGCTGGTATCAGTTGTTTTTGGTTCACCTCGAGCCGATGGAGGAGGGTGTGTGCCCTGGCGCTGTGGCAGAGGCCGATGAGATCTCGCAGGAGGAGGGGGAGGGCGAGCTGGGCCTGCAGGCTTTGGTGGTTGTGGGGCCTGCCGTTTTTTGGTTGGTATCTGGGGGCTTGCAGCAAAAGAGTGGGATAGTCTAGTTCCAGCATACAGCAGTTGTTCCATTTTCTCTGAGAAGCACAGAAGTGGAGATGCTGGAGATAGGGATAACGTGTCTGGTGAGAGGGGCTGTTGCTCTGGTGTTATTGGAGGCTGTAATATGCTGTCCTGATTTCCCTGGCTGTTTTCCAGAAAGTCGTCCTTTGGTGCTGAATCTTGGAGCAGTGCTAGTATGTCACAGTCTGTCTGTGGTGAGCTCTGTGGGCAGGGCTCAGCTGAGATTGTGTCCGTGAGCAGAGGTTGCTGTGGCTGAGTGGTGTTATCATTGTCCTTGTCTGACGTGTCAACCGCATGCACTGTAAAAAATATTTTAGCAATTTAGTTATTTCAACTTATTTTTTTGAGTAGAGATAACTAGATTGTCCAGACAACAAGAAATCTTAAGTTTTCTTGTACTCAACTAGACTGAAAGTTGAATGAACAAGTAAAATTGTTATTTTAACTCAAAAATGTATGTTTAAACAACTGCACTAGATTTTCAGTTGAATTAACAAGTATACTTGTTATTTTAACTTATAAATGTAAGTTGAAACAACTGCACTACATTTTCTGCAGGTTTTACTTTAATTATACTCTAATGCTTTGATAGTAAACTAAACTTAATTTATCTATCTATCTTGCAGTCTGGTAGACTGCATGGTCTTAAAACCTAAACTTCAACCTTTTAAAACCGCTTCAAACATAAATCTTCAACTTCAACAATGTTTTTACAATTATGAGCACGGATTCATTAAATTACACAAAAAAAAATTCCTTACACGTGTCTTCAGAAGAAATAGACTGATACACAGTAAGTGTGACATTTTATATAGTGAAAGTGATTGTTGCAAGTTTTTAGTTCGTAATAAGCGTTTCATAGTCTTCTGTTAACAAATAATATAATAATAAATCATACATTAAATTCATAAGTGTAAATGAACATTAGTAAAAGCATTTTTTTTCAGAATTATTCACAGCAAAAACTCCAGTGTTAAATGAACTCTCCTGGGAGTTTATATGGCTTGTTAAAGTTGGGAGTGTTAAAGTTAAAGAGCTAATTAAGTGATTCATTGAGTGATGATTGACCATTATTGAAGACACCTGATGTTAACAAGCAGAATCACCAAAGGAGAAAATCAAAATTTTTAAGCCACCATTATGGTGATCAGTGTTTGCTTTAGTTGGTCTTGTGACCCTTAAATTGTTAACATTATATTTTGATTCGCCTGTTGTATTTCAGTTATAACTGCCAGATAATCAAAGAGAAAAGGTGATCAGACAGTGTTAGTTATGTTCTGACATAATCATCACTTGGCTTGCATCACAAAGCTCATTTAAAGCCTTATCTCTGACTTTAAATGTATAATATTGTTTACAACATCACAGTGATTCTACAGTACAATATCTAGAAATGTCTAAATAATCCAAAGGATTTCTTAACAGTTGTTCTGATAAAAAAAATATATAAATATTTTAAATATACACAGATATAAAGAATCAGTGTATGAATCTCAACAATGGTGACAAACAGAATATTCAATTAGGAAAAGGATATTACTGAGACATTTCAGATCATAATTTATTCATACCGCAATGCATGGTGGGAGCCATTTGGTGGCACCCAGATTGCACTGCAACACGCATTATAATTGTCACCATTGTTGAGATTCACAGGCTGATTATTGATGTCAGTGTGTTTAAATAAAATCATTTTTCAGAGTGTTTTGATCAGAAAAGCTTTTAAGAAACATTTTGGACTACATTTAAAAAGCTTGAATATCGTTTGCTATAGAATCACTAAAAAACTCTCAAGTAATGAGTATGTTAAAACATAACCAACACCATTGGAATCACCTTTTCTCTTTGATCATCTGGCAGTTATAACTCAGACACTACTGTCAAACAAACTCTAATGTTAACAGTTTAAGGGTCACGACCCCAACTAAAGCAAACACTGATCACTATAATGGTGGCTAAAAATTTGATTTTCAAAACACCACTTTAGTTGGCTGAACTTATTGGATGTAGTTTAGAAAACTTAACTTTAGTTGGCTGAACTTATTGGATGTAGTTTAGAAAACTTAGCTTTAGTTGGCTGAACTTATTGGATGTAGTTTAGAAAACTTAACTTTAGTTGGCCGAACTTATTGGATGTAGTTTAGAAAACTTAACTTTAGTTGGCAAAACTTAGATTCAAAGTTTACTTAACTAAATTAAATCAGTTCATTGTACTTTATAATATGTCAGGTAAACCTTTCCAAATTTGTCAGGGACACTTTTTAAAATAAGTTAGTTAAACTCAAAAAACCCATGCAAAAAGATAACACAAAATAATGAGTAAAGTTAACAAACATTTTTTTACAGTGTGTCCATTCAGGTGCTGAAGTGAAATCCTGTGGTCATTCATACTGTATCCAGATTAATGTCACAAAAGCAGATTATTCAGCGTAGTGAAGCCTCCACTGACATACTTTAAAAAAAATGAGCAGGCATTAGACTTTTTCCAGCTTTTTTCAGTTGCTTTGACTGGGTGTCCGTCTTTTCTCTACACCTATGATGCTTGAGCGAATAATGGGAGTAACTTCCGTTAAACTGTAAACAATCAGTGAAAAATTCGCTCTATGAACGCAATAAGCATTTTCAAAAACGGAGTACAATGAGATTACATTATTACTCACCCTTCTACCAATAAACATTGATGGAAATATTTCAAAGGGATTTCAGTCATTTTGACAGGCGATCAATAATTACCTGAAAAGGAGACAATTACATTTAAAAACATCCTTGTAAAAAACAAACCTTGAAAGAGACGTGAGGATTTGGGGAGAAAAACGAGATTCTTAGTGCATTCCAGTGAATCATTCATGGGATATATCGTAAATTAAACCGGGAGAACAGACCACAAATGCGCAGTATAGGCACGTTAGGAAAAAGGTGGATAGAGTACATGTCAGACATGTCAATATCTACAAACACTTTTATTTTGAAACTCCCCAACAGACATTTGTCTGACTATATCCAGCTAACTTTAGCTGGAAAATAACATTATTCAAGAACCGCTATAAAGCCAAAACAATCTCTGTTACCTTAAATTATGTTTATCTCTGTAAAGCTGCTTTGAAACAAAAATTAAGCGCTATATAAATGAAGATGACTTGACTTGACTATATAACATATTCTACTAACTCTAACCTTAATTAACATTCTAGGCCTACTAATTCTCTAATAAAAGTGAATGAATGTTAATTGGTGTGTAAAGTTACTTATAGTTAGGGTAACACTTTATTTTGATGGTTTCCTTTTGAACATTCTGGTGACTATAAGTAACTTTGCAACTACATGTCAACTAACTCTAATTAGAGTATTAGTAGACCGTCTGCTTAATATCTGATGACTCTTTATTGTGATGGTCCTCCAACAGACAGTCTACTGACTATAAGTAACTATGCAACTACATGTCAACTTATTCTAACCCTAACTGTTGTGATGTCTATCTGTTTCCCCGTTCTTTGTGTTTTTGGTTTAGTCCTGTTTCCCGCTCCCCGTTATCTCTATTAGTCTTCCTAGGTGTCCCCGATTAACCACGCCCCCTTGTCATCTTGTTTAGCTTGTTTGCCCTTGTATTTTAGCACTGTGTTTCAGTCCAGTCCTTGTGAGTTCTAGATGTTGTATTGTGGATGCTGGTTGTTCTGTTCCTGAGTCCTGTTCCCTGTCTGAGTCCTTGTCTAGTTTGGAGTTTGTTTAAATAAAGTGTGCTGCAAGTGGATCCTGCTTCTTCCTTGTCTCAACCACATTGTGACACTAACCCTACCAGTCTACTAATACTCTAATGAGAGTTGGTAGACATGTAGGTGCAACGTTACTTATAGTCAACAGAATGTGTTAAAGGGACCATCCAAATGAAGTGAAACCATAGTTAGTAGTATGTCCAAAGTAGACTATCGAAAACAGTATAACCTGGACTTGTAACATTGTCTATGATGTGAGGTTACAGTGCTTAATCTCAGCCATGAAGTTTAATCCTTCAGACTTAGTTTTACAGAAACGTGTCAACCACTTCCACCTAACAGGAGTTTAAGAAATCAGCTGATTGGCTTATGGTACATAGAGTAAACACAGGATTTGACTTGTCCTGCTGGTACAGAGGGAAATGTAAGACTCAAAAAAATCCTTAAAGGACCAGTACACTCACAAATGAAAACTAGTGTTGTATCCTGTTTATTATTATTATAAGCTTTGATTTTCATTGGTGGAGCCAGCTATAGATGAGGTCTGCGATGCCAGGATACATGATGGTAATTAAAGCGTTACGCTGTCGCTGTGTCAGTCTGAAATCAGTTTTGTGAGGTGTCTTCGTGTGCAAACGCTGCCTAATCTTTCAGATGCAGACTAGCTCAGAGCCTAATAAGACACATCTGAACCAGATAATTAAGGTTGTTAGGATTACTAGAAACTCACAGACAGTTTAGAGCCAAATAGTGAAGGGAAGATCGCATAGCAGTCTCTCGAATGATTCTGTTCAGCATTTGATCAATGAATCTTTATTCAAATCATTTTGCTTATTTGAGTTGAACTGATATATGTTCAATAGACAAAAGGGTGCTTTTTTTATTTAGATTAAAAAAATGTGTTACAGTAAAAATGATAGACTGCTAATTGTAAAATTATGAAAGAAGACAAATTTGGGTAAACCTTAATTTTGATGGTCTACTTTAGAGATAATTATATCTATAATTTTGTCAACTATATGTCTCAGAGTATTAGTAGACTGTCTTCTTAATATCTGCTAACATTTTCCCGATGCTCCTCAACAGACATCCTACTTATAAGTTTATCGGTAGCTTGTAGAGCTATACGCACAACGACAAAGTAAGAACAAAAATAGTCTTTAATTAATATATAAACGAAGGTGACTTAATCCGAACAGAACACACAGAAGGTAAACTTTTAACCAACCACTAAGATACAAACAATACTGGACAAAGGCACCGAGGAAACACAGGGCTTAAATAGATGGGGGATTCATTGCAAACACAATGAATAACCGTGGGAACAAACTAGCAATGGGAACACAGGAACAGAACATACATGTCACATATTATAACCTAATATTTTAAGTGTCAATGTTAAATGATTAGCATTATGGATGTGCATTTTAATTGGAGTTTTATTTTAGCTCAAGGATGGGTTACTGACCTCCGGGGACCGCTAGTTGAGAGTCCAGACACCTGCAATAAGACGCAATGTGAAATACAGTAAATGAAGAAATGAATGATTTCATGTCTTCCTGGCCCCTCATGAGAACACACAAACTCTCTCAGTGCATCGCCGTATGAGTGCTGGGATGAGCGCATGTTCATTCACAGAGGGCAAAGAGAGGCATGTGGGATGCTGAGCAAGCTGTTACAGCTCTGAAAAGTTGGGGATTTTTGGGGGATTTATGCAAATGAGAAGTGGCATACACTGGGCAGCCACGTTTAGAGACTTAAAAAACCCACAGTTGTCATTCGCACAAACACTTGATGTCCAACCCACTTCTGGATTTCCATAAGTTTGACCAGAGAAGCTCTGTCATGGTAGAACTGCAAGCCATGCAAATATAGCATTAGTACAACCATAACAACTTGAATGATCGGAATGTATGAAAATAGCTTTTTGACATTTTGTGCATGTGCACTTTCGGAAGTTGCACATCCTATCAATGGCAGAAAAGTACTTTTCTACAAAGCATTTATGCCATGTATGTTTATGCCATTCTTTTACACATCACATCACATTTTTTTACACACAGTCAGAGGTGAAAGCATGCATGTTTGCAGTTGTTTTATTAGGGGTCCAAGCAGCAAACATTTAGCCTGGGAAAACCCAGATGAACTTCCGGCAAATTTGAGATTTGCTCTGCAAGTCCGTCTGGCCAAGAGCCCATTCAAGGCCATTTCCAATCTTTCCAAATCGAGGCACCAATCACAAACGTTGAGGCGGGCTTTACACGATGACGATCGCTCTGATTGGTTTTAGGTCTATCCCATGTCTTTGGAAATGGGCTGTGAATGAAGCTTCCCCAGACCCACTCTCAGTTACAGCTGAAGGGTCTGAAGTGTCAACCAGGCTAGCAAACATTAAAAAAATTCCAAAACCATATAAGTTGGGGGAAAAAAACAACTAAATCCCTCAGAGCCTTTGAATAACATGGGTGCCAAATGAAATACACTGCAAAAATACCCATTGTGGTGAGGGGGGTGTGGTTTTGTGGAGTCTGTAGCTGGAGAGAGGACGGAGCAGAGCGGAGCGCAAGTAGGTCAAGTGCAGATGATGAACACCTGTGTCTGATTTCAGTAATTGGCATGGAGAGACCGGTTATAAGCCGGTGTGTGAGAGAGAGAGGAGAGAGAGACAAGCTGGGACCTCGCGTGTGCTGCTGTGAGAAGAGATTGCAACGAATTCTGAGTTATTGTGATTTTGGCTGTGCCTGTGCACGGTGAACACGCTCTGTGCGCACCTTTTTGTTTATTTCTGAAGACGTGAATAAAAGTGAACGTCCCAGCTCAAGCCGATCCCTGCCTTCTTCCTTCCTGTCCAAACTGAACCTATCACACTGGTGCCGAAACCCGGGAAGGAAGAAGATCGCCGCCATGCAGACCCCACCAGCGTCACCATTTGCGGACATAATCCAGTTGCTCGCCGGTCTCCACCAAGAGCAACACCAACAACTGCTGACGATCAAGGAGGAGCAGGACAAACGGTTTGAGGCGCTCCTCCAAGACCGCGAGCTGCTCCGGAGCTGGGTGGACCGGGAGGTTCGGGCCATCCCCTCATCTAAAGACCATTCACCTCCTCTGCCTCTCAGCAAGATGGGATCTCAGGACAACCCAGAGGCGTTCTTGGACCCGTTTTTGAAAAATCGGCAGAGGACCGGGGATGGCCTATGGAGGACTGGCCAATGCGGCTTATCCCTCTGCTGTCTGGGGAAGCGCAGATAGCTGCTCACCAACTGCCAGTCCTGAATCTCATGGTCTACCATGACCTCAAGCGTGCCATCCTTCAGCGGGTCGGTCGGACCCCGGAGCAACAACAACAGAGGTTCAGGACACTAACCCTGGAAGAGGCCGGCAGACTCTTCGTGATGGCACAGCAGCTCCGAGACTCCTGCCGCAAATGGTTGACGGCCGAAGACAGCGACGTCGAGGAGGTGATCGATCGTGTGGTGCTGGAGCAGTTCGTGGCCAGGTTACCGAAAGGGACTGCACAGTGGGTCCAGTGCCACCGCCCGACGTCGCTGGACCAGGTCATCCAGTTGGCGGAGAATCGGACGGTGGCGTGTCCGGGGGTCGGCGACCCCTTGCCATCTGCCTCTCTCTCTCTCACACACTGGCTTATAACCGGTCTCTCCATGCCAATTACTGAAATCAGACACAGGTGTTCATCATCTGCACTTGACCAACTTGCGCTCCGCTCTGCGCCGTCCTCTCTCCCGCTACAGACTCCGCAAAACCACGCCCCCCTCACCACACCCATATTTGCAATTTTTAAGATTCTGGGTGTCAAGTCAAGTCAAGTGTATTTATATAGCGCTTTTCACAATATAAATTGCATCAAAGCAGCTTCACAATATCAATCAAATAACATAATGTTTGTTTCTTAGTGAAAAAACATCCACGTTTGGTAGGGCTGATCAATGGTATTAATGCTTGGCTAATTATTTTGAATATCCCCAACTGAACAAGCCAAAGGCAACAGTGGCAAGGAACCGAAAAACTCCATCAAGTGACCTACTGGTGTCCTAAAACTCCATCAGGTGACCTAATGGAGAAAAAAAAACCTTGGGAGAACCCAGGCTCAGTCGGGGGCCAGTTCTCCTCTGGCGTTTATGAACTAGAGGCCGGATTTACAGTAACTGTAAATTTGATACAGAATTTTGTTTTATTTTATCACTTCGGGGTGGGTACGCGAACCGGAATCACAACATTTTATCTGTAGAGTGGGAAAGGGATCCTCCATAGGGAGAGGCTAGTTGGCACTTCAGCACTGCGTTGTCATCGGGTCCAGGCAAAGCTCCTAGTCAGATCTGGATACGGCCTGGATCCGGTCGGCTGCGGGAAAACCTCCGGATAAACAAAGACACTAAAATTAGCGTAGATGCCATTCTTCTTATGATGATGTAACGAGTACATCAGGATTTAAGGGAAGTGTTCCCAGTTCCGGCTGACCTAATCTATGCAGCCTAATATTGAATTATAGAAGTCTATAATATATTATGTGTATGCTAGGTCAAAGAGATGTGTTTTTAGTCTAGCTTTGAACTGACAGAGTGTGTCTGCTTCCCGGACAATGGTAGGAAGACTGTTCCAAAGTTTTGGTGCTAAATAGGAAAAGGATCTACCGCCCGCAGTCGATTTTGAAATTCTAGGTATTATCAACTGGCCCGAATTTTGAGATCGCAATAGACGTGAAGGACTATAATGCGTTAAGAGCTCGCTCAAGTACTGCAGAGCTAAACCATTTAGTGCTTTGTAAGTAATCAACAATATTTTAAAATTTATACGATGTTTAATAGGCAGCCAATGCAGTGTTGACAGAACCGGGCTAATATGGTCATATTTCCTGGTTCTAGTAAGAACTCGAGCGGCTGCGTTTTGGACCAGCTGTAGTTTATTTATTAAGCGTGCAGGGCAACCACCCAGTAGAGCATTACAATAATCTAGTCTTGTTGTCATGAAAGCATGAACTAATTGTTCCGCATTTGTTAATGAGAGCATATGTCGTAATTTAGATATATTTGTGGGTGGGTGTGGCTTATATTGACTAATTTATCTTCTGAATGCACAGTTCCACCTTAACAAAACTTGCAGTCTTGGCAACAGGACAATTTTAGGTTGCATGCCATATTTCAGTAATAATAAAAACCATAAACTCGAAAATTGTTTGATTTTAACACTTGGCAAATCAACAAAAATGGCCACCAATCGCCAATCAAATTTAGCAGCCAACAATTTCAAAAGTGAGTAGACAATCATCTTACAAGCAGGGTGTCAACATCAATCAGCCACAACGAGGAGCTACAATGAGCACATTTACATGCAAAATCTTTAAGATATCAAAAGCTAAATTCCTCTTTTATCTGTATCATTTAAGAGTGCCAATCTAGTCTAGGATTTAATATTCAAAAATAAAAATTGAAGGTTTTTATGGAGTTTGAGAGTGCAACATCTAGAGACTAAAATAAATACATAAATACAACACAATAATACAATAATGACCGTGCATTTTTCAGATATTGATCAAGCTTACTAATTGGTCAGAATTGTGACCAATTGTGTTAAAGACTGTATACTATTGTGTACCCCATTCATGGAAAAGTAACTCATCTGTACAGAGAAATCCTAAAAATAATAATAATTAAAAAAAAATCCACTAGGTCAACAGAGACATATATGTATATAAAAGCAATACCACATAAAGAGGATATCTCCTGAATAAAACAAAAAAATAATATGTGTGGTTTTGTAGCACTGCGTAACCTGTGGCTTAGTCAGGATTTGGTCTCTTAATAACACAAATATTTACATGATGTAATACTTTACAACCCTTGGTATACACACACACACAAAACATTGGAATATTTTACTCTTAAAGAAATAAGTAAATTATTTTCTCTTTCTCCAAGTTTCAGTCAAATCAGGAGCTTAACCTTTTAAATATTGTTTGTTCTCCACTAAATATGAATGAATTATTAAATGAACTGTATTATGGGGAGTTTTCCTGATTTCAGCACAGTGCGCTGGGATAGGCTCCAGCATAGATCTATATATATATAATATACGAGTCACAATTTTTGCAAGCCTGTTTAAAACCCTGATTTGTGTGATTTTATTGTTTTAGAAATAAACATTAATTACAAATTATACATGGAATCTGGAATACTCGATTCTGATTGGTATAAAATAGTTTGTATCATTTAGCTAAACTGACGGTGATCCTGCTAGCCTGTTTCATACAGTGCTAGATTTATGTCTCTAGGTTTACTTCACATCTCTTTCTCACAATCAATAATTGAAACATTGATTTATTTGTTTAAGATGATGTACAGGCACATGGTAAGGGGTCGTGATCAGATTGGTTAGGTTTATTTGGTGATAATGATAAGCTGACTGTACATTACACACTGCATATTAATGAAATGTCAAAGTTTCTGCTGGTAAAATATAAAAATGGAGCCGAATGGGTAGGGGGAAATTACGTACAATGTTAAAGTCTTACTTTTTTTCATATTTAAACCATTGTTTTGTTAAATTTATCTGAAAACAAGTCTGTGTCATTTTGCTCTTCATAATCATGTGTGGATAAGCATGTTTCAATGGAAACAGATTATTTTACAGCGAGAGGAGCAGAGTTTTCAGTTCATCTCTAAGAGAGCTGATGGTGGAGAGGAGAACGTGGCGAGAGACATTGTTTAGAAGCTTTATGCAAATGAAATGCAAACAGACATTTTGAGGTCAAGGCAGTGTGGTCTGTCATGAGAATTTCAAAATCTTTGGGTTTACATCATTTAACATTACTTATTACTTTTTACTATATCCAAATTAGATTTCAAATGCAGTTTGCTCACTTTCATTGTATCTTAATTGGATTAACAAATGTGACACTAATACTTTGGTTATTTATAAATGTAACCACACTGCACATTATCACTCCATTTATCAGTGGTGTTTCTGACCCAGCAATCACATTCACGTTGTGGCAACGTCTGTGGCACGTTGCATTTCTGCTATGGCAACGTCGCTGTCTACGTGTTCACATCATTGTAACAACGTAGAACTGTAAGACGCGACATTCTGACCCATTTTTTTAATGCTAGATATACATCCCCCACATTTAGCATTTTGTTTTGAAATAAATTTAGTTAGTCAGATGTTATATATATTTTATAATTATATTTGACAGTTATATTATATTTATCCTTATTAATGGGGCTATCAGTAAATTAGCCTAATTATAATCAAGTGTACACTTTGAAGAGTAAAAATGACAGAATTCAACTATTAAAACTGCATATGGTAATCAAATTCCACTTCCAAAAGTCATAGATTTGTAAAAAAATAAATAAAGCGAATATGCACATTTCTTTTAAGTATAATAAATAAAACATAAAAAGCAAAGATCAGAACATTTAATGAGCAAAACCGGGTTCTGTACATGGCTTACAGGGGAGCGTAGTCGAAAGCCCGTTGATAAATGTCGGTAACCGGAGTGAGTCCAGGAAACATCAAAAAATACAGAGGAGACTACGCATGAGACTAAATGCAGACAAATCAAAAACGACACCGTACGAGCTAGGTTACATTAGTCAAATTAGAAAATGAAGTTGTACACTGTAAAAAATTGCTGTAAAAAAACGGCCAAATTTTTACAGTAACATGCTGTAAAAAAGGAGAGCTGTATAATAACAGTAGAGGGCTATAAATTAACAGTACTTTGCCGGCAACACAGCTGCCAGTAGATTACTGTTATTTTACAGCAACATTTTCTACAGTGATGTTGTGTTTGAATAATTACGTATCTTATTTAGCTGAGGTAAATAAAACGTAATACTCATGTATCCTTGCTCGATGAAGAATAAAGGCCCTTGCACAATCCGAGTCCGAAATTCGCGTCCGAAATTCTCACGTTAAAAAATAAACACGACCCCACGTCAATCACGCTTGCACACTACCTGCGAAACTTTTGTCCGTCATAAAAAAAAAAGTTTTAGAAAGAACGTTTTTCGCATCTGTAGCAAGCAGTTTGAATGGTGTTTGAATCATGTTTTGACAATTCAGAGCCACCGAATCACTAATACGAAAAAACTCATTCGGACTCAGAGTGCAAGGGCCTTAAGACAACACAATGAGTCCAACGGGCGGATGAAATTTATAAGGCTGATTTTCGCGCTTCAGGGCGGTGACGAGTAGCCACATGTCGTCCAGTGGTTGTCCAGACACCCTACGCACAACCTTAAGCAAAGGCCCTGAACGGTGGTTCAATGTCAACATTGTGTCATCGCTGTAACAACTTTCACCACACAACGTAGTTATAGCAACCTTTTGGCCATGTTGTTAAAACGTTGTAGAAGGTTGGGTACGTCGTGCCAACGTTCTGTATTTGCTGGGTAATACCCTTATAAGGGCAAAGATCAGTAGGTGTGAGAGGTCATTCGTCATGATCATCTGTACCTGAGCTGCAGGCTTAAGAATACATATTTGACTGGAAAATAAGGAGGGTAAAATAAGCAGAGTTTGAAAAGCTCCTCAGAAACTACCATATAAAGGCAAGAATTAAAGAACAAACTTGCACAACATATCAAAACATGTAGAGTATAATTTGTCACCAAAAAAGAAATATATATTCAAGAAGGGATTGAGCGAGCGAGAGAGAGAGAGAGAGAATAATAAATCTGGCAGAGGACAAAAGGGAGGAGTCAGAGACTTGGTGTGTGATGTCAGCAGCTTGTTGGATTGAGGTGCTGCGCCCTGCTGAGTTTAATCCAGGCTGATTAGGAAGAAGCAAGCAGTCACCTGTGTGAATGCAGAGAAGTAGCTAAAGATAACCTAGTGTAGCCTGCGACTGCTGCTCTAACGATAAAGGATTCAACACAAGGAAACTCACAAGGACAACAGCATTGATCCGTAGTTGAGTCACAGTTGACAAAAAATAAGAAGAAACGGGCAAGAAACAATTTTGGAGCAGCAAAGAAGGTTTAAATTACCTTTTAATAGCATCCAAGGAGAGGTTCTTGTTTGTCAAGGGCATATTGTTTTCGTTCCAGCATTTTTAAATCTAATACAATACTTTGGGAATCGCCTTGATCAGAATGTCCACGAACGGAATAAGCATGGCTCTAAAACTCCAGTTTGGACTTATTAATTACGAAAATCGTTACCTTACAGCAGAGACATTTGGTTTCAAGGTGAATGCATCTGGAACAAGCATGAAGAAGAAACAGATCTGGACCCTGGAGCAAGACCAGGACAGCCAGGTGGTTTTCTTGCGCAGTCACCTCGGACGTTATCTGTCCTCAGATAAAGATGGCAAGGTAAACTGTGAGGAGGAAGTGCCAAATACAGACTGCCGTTTCTTGATTTTGATGCAGTCAGATGGACGCTGGGCCTTGCAGTCTGAGCCATACTTGCGTTATTTTGGAGGCTCTGCAGAATATCTGTCCTGTTTTGCACAGACCATTGGAGACTCTGAGCTGTGGGCCATGCATCTCGCCCTTCACCCACAGGCCAACCTGCTAAGTGTTGGCCGCAAGCGCTACGCTCACATGTCCATCGCAGACGACGAGCTCTCCATGCACAGCAACATTCCCTGGGGTGTGGACTCCCTGATCACCTTGGTCTACCTGGATGGGAAGTACAGTCTGAAGACCTGTGACAGCCGCTTTCTCAGCAACGATGGCAAGCTGGTAATGGAGAATGGGCCCAACACCAGTTTCACACTGGAGCTCAAGTCTGGCAAGCTGGCGTTTAAGGACTGTGAGGGCAAGTACCTCTCTCCAACGGGCCCCACCGGCTCCCTGAAGTCTGGCCGCTGTTCAAGGCCAGGGAAAGATGAGCTGTTTGATCTGGAAGAGAGCCACCCACAAGTTGTTTTCCAGGCAGCCAACAAAAGATTTGTGTCTATTCGTCAAGGTAACCAAATATTGTGCATTTGTGTTGACCATATTATGGTCATTATTTTTGGTTTAAAACAAGGGTGCCCAATCCTGTTCCTGGGTATCTACCTACTTGGAGAGTTCAGTTCAAACCACAATCAAAAACAGTTATTTTTAAGTGCTCATGACGATCTAATTTAGCTAGTTCAGGTGTGTTTGATTAAGGTAGAAGCTGACCTATGCAGGGACATAGGATACGTTCATACTCCAATTATTTGTGTATCCAATTGGAATCTGATCTAAAATTGATTGTTCACATTGGCTATGTTCACACTGTTGGTCCAAATCTGATTATTTGTGTATCCGATTGGATCTAAAATTATTCACTGTCCACATTGTGTGTCACAACTGTTTAGATCCGATTTGTGTCTCATGCCGCTATTTCGTTTTCTGGAATATTTGCATTGGTTTCTATGGCAATGCGTTGGTAGGCATACGCCAAAAACAACAACAACCTCAACATGGAGGGGTTTGCAATGATGACAATTGCAATTGAAAACATGACAATGTGTAGTCACTGCGTTTATGAGGCAGCGGCAGAAATGTAAAAGGCTGGTATGCGTGGCTTTATTCTATGCTGTCATTTCGCCCGGTTTCAAAACATCTCTCCGTTATACTTTAATTTTCTACTAGTTAGGCACTTTGCAACAACACAACCTTGATTCTGCTGTGACTTTCAGCATATTTCCTATAACAATGTTTGACGAGTTTACAGAATTACACATACGAATGTAGCCCAAAACGGATTTTTAAAAATCGCACCTACTAAATCTGATCAGAATTCAATCGGATATGCACAAAAATCGGAATTAGACTGACAGTATGAATGAGGCTATAGATATCAAGGCGTAGGATTGAGCACCCCTGGTCTAAAACAATCTATAGGTATTCAGAAACATGGCTGAACAATAAAAGTGGGTTCTTGAACCAGCTCATCTATATTTATAATATAGGTTGCTCCTCATAAAACTGATAAAAGGTTTTCTGGTGATGTGGCACTAGGTCTATGACAAGGTGTTGTTCTATTTTTTTTTTTTTTTGTGTGTGAGCGCACCGGCCATGTCAACTCAATTGTCTTTTTAAAACTTGTATTATGAGTCTAGTATAAATCATAGAAACTTGCACACAAATGACATGACATTTTCTAAACCTACATAATGCTCAGACTTTTAGACATTGACTACAATGTGGTCATTTCCTTGATGATGCATTACAAAATCTCAGACTACAGAAATTATTTAGACTACCCAGCTAACAAAAATATTTTCTAATAAAATGTTTCTAATGTTCCTATTAAGTAATGATACAATTAAATCTGAATGTTTTTTCTGAATGTTATATCCTAACATTCCATTTCATCATTTTGCAAATATTATGGGAATGTTACTTTTGAATGTTTTATAAACAGACGTCAAACTCAAATGAACATCCAGCTGACAAGTTTCTCATGAACATGCCAAAGAAAGCAAGGGAAGTTATCCCTGATCTTGGAATATAACACGCAAGTCACATGCATGTCTCTCTGAAAGGCCTTGTGCTGAGTTCTTCAACCCTGCTCCTGGGGACCCACTGTTCTGCTCCAGTTTACCTCCAACCCTTATCAATCACACCTGAACCAGCTAATCAAGATTTTCAGGTTTGCTTGAAAATCCCAGGCAGGTGTTCTGAAGCAGATTGGTTATAAACTTTGCAGGACAATGGGTCTTCAGGAGCAGGTTTGATGGCCTCTGGCCTTGTGGGGAGAAGAGGATGGTGACATTTGATACAGAGGGTAAAAGGGCGAGCTTTGAACACAACTGCACTTTTAGCTATGAGCCATTATGTTTAATGCTGTTCATTGTCATAGTCAAATATTTGCAAACTCTTACCTTTATTATCACATAGTAGAATACATGCATTAAATGGCTAACACAAAACATAATTAAATAGATAAATGTCATTGTATGTTTTTTCCACTGCTTGGTTATAGAATCAAGAAGATGTCCATGGAATTGGTCTATTACCTTTGTAAGGTAAACAGCATAATAGGATGTAATTGGGAACAGGAAATGTTCAAGGCAAGATTGACACTTTTCTTAGTCACCCAAAAGAATCAAGTCCTGTCCTACATTTTTTTCTCGTTCGATAAGGCATTTCACTCGGATAAATGTCACAATAGGAAAGACGTTAAAGGAGGGGTCTCAAACCCTGCTCCAGGTGAGCTAGTGCGCTTCTCACTTCTAATTTGTGCATCCCCGAAAATGAGGACGAAGGAAAGCTTATTTGTATATTGGAATATTCTTGATCATTTGAGTGTCACTTCACACTGTCATCAGCTGTGCTCAAGGGATCTGCCCTTATGTTGTTGAAGTTTGGCCATTTAAGAAATTCTTAATTGGCACAAATTAGAAGTGAGAAGCACACTAGCTCACCTGAAGCATGGTTTGAGACCCCTCCTTTAACATCATTCCTATTGTGACATTTATCCTAGTGAAATGCCTTATCAAATGAGAAAAAAAAATGTAGGGCAGGACTTTATTTTTTTCCGCCGTAAATTGATTGGATAGTTGAGATAGTTGAACATTGCAATATTCCTTAAATTAATTTTGGTGACTAAGAAAAGTGTCAATCTTGCCATGAAAAGTTCCTGCTATATCATTATGTTGTTTACCTTACAAAGGTAATAGACCAATTGCATGGACATCTTCTTGGTTCTATAGCCAAGCAGTGGAAAAAACATACAATGACATTTATCTATCTAATTATGTATTGTGTTAGCCATTTAATGCATGTATTCTACTATATGATAATAAAGGTAAGAGTTTGCAAATATTTGACAATGAACAGCATGAAAGATAATGGCTAATAGCTAAAAGTGCAGTTGTGTTCAAAGCTCGCCCTTTTACCCTCTATCAAATGTCACCATCCTCTTCTCCCCACAAGGCCAGAGGCCATCCACCCTGCTCCTGAAGACCCATTGTCCTGCAAAGTTTATTACCAACCTGCTTCAGAACACCTGCCTGGGATTTTCAAGCAAACCTGAAAAGCTTGATTAGCTGGTTCAGGTGTGATTGATAAGGGTTGGAGGTAAACTGGAGCAGAACAGTGGGTCCCCAGGAGCAGGGTTGAAGAACTCAGCACAAGGCCTTTCAGAGAGACATGACTTGCGTGTTATATTCCAAGATCAGGGATAACTTCCCTGGCTTTCATTGGCATGTTCATGAGAAACTTGTCAGCTGGATGTTCATTTTGAACATGTGTATAAAACAGTCAAAAGTAACATTCCCATAATGTTTGCAAAATGATGAAATGGAATGTTCCCATAATGTTTGAACTAACGTTAATAAAATAACATTCAGAAAAAATATTCAGAAATAATTTTATTAGAACTTAATAGGAACATTATACACATTTTCTTAGAACATATTTTTGTTAGCTGGGTAGTTTGAATTATTTCTGTAGTCTGACATTCTTACAGATAGCTTTCTTTGATCGGTTTCCAGCCAGGAGCACAAAGTACTGAGGTGTTACCAGTTATTAGCAAAAACCCTTTGAGTCACAGGTGCTAGAGAACGTAGCCTACCCAATCATAATCAAGAACTGAAACTATTCATTTTATAATTTAATTTAGAATGGTTTTTAACATACAATTCCTGAATTTAGGTAGTAAAATAAGATGTAGAATTAAAATTGAATGAAGAATTTCAGATCTCCTCAAGCAGGGTAAATGCTCCCTCAGGGATCACACGAGGGACTTCTTAGATCTGGTATGCCTCACTCACTATCCGGACAGCTTTCTATGAGTCTTTTACAACACCTGCCTCAATGAGCGGTAGAAGGCACGCCTGCCCGTGGAAGGTCTTCAAAGGAGCTTCGCAGAATCGCTGCTTCAGTCCAATCCCAAGTCGTCTTCCTCACCACTGGTTCAGTCCAATCCCAAATCGTCTTCCTCACCACTGGTTCAGTCCAATCTCAAATCGTCTTCCTCACCACTGGTTCAGTCCAATCCCAAATCTCTTTGTCGCCACTGGTTCAGTCCAATCCCAAGTCATCTTCAAGTCGTCTTCCTCACCACTGGTTCAGTCCAATCCCAAGTCGTCTTCCTCACCACTGGTTCAATCCAATCCCAAGTCGTCTTCCTCAACACTGGTTCAGTCCAATCTCAAATCTTCTTCCTCACCACTGGTTCAGTCCATTCCCAAATCATCTTTGTCGCCACTGGTTCAGTCCAATCCCAAGTCATCTTCCTCACCACTGGTTCAGTCCAATCCCAGGTTGTCTTCCCCATCACTGTTTCAGTCCAATCCCAAATCGTCTTTGTCGCCACTGGTTCAGTCCAATCCCAAGTCGTCTTCCTCACCACTGGTTCAGTCCAATCCCAAGTCATCTTCCTCACCACTGGTTCAGTCCAATCCCAAGTCATCTTCCCCACCACTGGTTCAGTCCAATCCCAAATCGTCTTTGTCGCCACTGGATGAGCCCAGTCCAAAGTCCTCTTCGTCACCACTGGTTCAGTTTAGCGTCAAGTCTTCTTCATCGCTGCTGGTTTCGCACAGCACCAAATCTCCTTCATCGTCTAGCACCAAGTCTTCATTGTCTTCTAGCAATGAATCGCCTCCATTGCATTGGCTCTGCCAATCATGCGTCCCCCTCCCTCCTCCCTCCTCCCTCCTCCCTCCTCCCTCTGCCAAAGCCATCCAGTTCCTCGGCCTCGACTCTGCTGTCTCCCTTCAGTCCCTCGGCTCCTCCTTCAGTGGTTCTACCCAGCAGCTTGGACCCACCTTCGGATCATCAGCTCCTCCATGGTCTAAGGATCCTTCAGCCCCCCCCCCCCCTCGACCCATTGGCTCCACCTTGGATCAATGCTCCCTTGGCTCTCCACCACGGTCTGTCATCCCTCAGGCTCCACTAACTTCCTTGTCACTCTGGCTCCACCTTGGTCAATCGTCACTCTGGCTTTGCTTTGGACTTCTGGATCTCCACCTCTGTGGCTCCTCCTTCCCTCTGGTTCCACCATCATCCTCAGTTACCAAATCTGTTTCTAGACTCGGTCTCCCAAGCCCATGTCTCCACTTTGGTCACACATGCCTGCTGCTCCACTTTGGCCCTCTAGACCTTTCAGCAAGAGTATTTGTCTCCTCAGCACCTCCTGGGTCTCCAATTTTCACAACTTAATTTCTGTCATTCAGGCTCCTGGCTCCTTATTTCATCATCTCCACTGTGGTGTTTCCCTTTGCCAGTCTTTGTCCTCTTCCGGAACCTCATCTTTCCTGCCTCTGTTGGACACCTGTTCCTTGTTTTGTTAATGATCATTTACCAGTGTATTTAAGCCCTCTGTTACCGCAGATCATGGTTCTGTGTTGTTAATGGTATCTGGGTAATGTTTTTCTAGCTATTGGTGTTCATTATAGCCTCTATTCATAATTTATTTTGGATCTCTGTTTTGGGTTAAAGAATACAGCCACCGTGTTGTTGAGTGCAAGAGCCTTTGAAATTTTTGTATTTATTCATTTTGGTTTTAAATGGTAAGTTGTTTGAAGTAGATTCTCAGAAAGTGCACGTAACTAGCCAAAAATAGAAAAATCCAGAAACAACCATCAGTTGGAGTTTACCAGTCAACAACCTGATGCATTTGTAGAACTATAAACGTACTGTACTATTTGTTTACTTTGCAATTTTTCAAAGGAACCAAGTCTCAGTCATTGAGAAAGCTTGCCATGATAAATGTCTTTGTTTCCAGGTGTTAGCATCTCAGCTAATCAGGATGATGAGACAGACATGGAGACATTTCAGATGGAGATTGACAAAGAGACTAAGAAGTGCATGTTCAGAACCAGCGGCGGAAATTACTGGACACTCGTTACTCACGGAGGGATTCTGTCTTCAGCCACAGAAGTGTAAGGAGTTGTTTTATACATGTATCTCATTAAAACAAACACACACACAAACAAACAAACAAACAAAACATGTATGGTAAAACTTGAGAAACATGACAAACTATTTAAACTTAAAAATGTTTTAGGATATTGAAAATAAATTATATCAAATATAAGTTATGATATAAAATCAAGAATAGAAATGTAATATTATTTATGTAAATAATCAAACATAAGCAAATTTGTTTTGACAATTTGAGTACTTTCACTGAAGCACAGTTCTCTTTGGAACAATTTTAAATAATGCCGGCAAAAATGGGCATTGGGTTTTGTTCATGTCTCCTATAGAGTGCATTTTTCCCCAAATGATCATTCAGTTTAAACTACATACGGCTGCTGTTTGTAAAAAAATGTGTAACAAAAACTGTTAAATCTGATAATTTACCCAAAAATTTCAATTCTGTCATCATTAATCATACTCATGTATGACTTTCTTCCTTCTGTGTATCATTAAAAAAAAAAAAAAAAAAAAGCATTTTGAAGAATGTTGGTAACCAAACAGTTTTGGTGACCATTTACTTCTATTTTATAAAAAAAAAAAAAAAAAAAAAAAAAAAAACCTAGTTGTGTTCCATAGATAAAAAACGTCATACAGGTTTTTGAATGACATTAGGGTGAGTAAATGATGAGAGAATTTTCCTTTTGGGGTGAACTATCATTTAACGTGCATGTACTATTTAACGTGTAAATATAATATAACGTAATATATCATATGCATAACAATGATCTTGAATATGTGTGTAACTGATAGAGAAGAAAACACCATGTTCGACATTGAGTGGTTGGGCCGACGAGTCGCTTTGAGGGCAAACAATGGAAAATATGTTTGTACAAAGAAAAACGGACAGCTTGCAGCTGTGAGTGAATCCTTGGGTGAGTTCACACTGATTCTTCTCTGACCTTTTACTATACTGCCACTACTGGATACAACACGAGTCAGATAAATCCTCTCATGTGTTCGGCAGGGGAGGACGAGCAGTTTGTGCTAAAGCTGATTAATCGTCCTATCCTGGTCTTGCGCGGGGAGAACGGCTTTGTGTGTCACCACAAGAACTCCAATACACTGGACGCCAGTCGCTCTGTTTATGACATCTTCTCATTGCTTTTCAGCGATGGCGCATACCATATAAAAAGTGAGTCATATTGTGTGAGCTGTGACTGACGAGAGTTTAACTGAGCAACACTGACTCTGTTGGGCACTTCTTCACAAAGTTCCTGATGCATGTTTTTTCCCCTTCTCTACCACAGGTGGAAATGAAAAGTTTTGGTATGTGTCCGACAGTGGTCTGGTGTGCACAGATGGGGACAAACCGGAGGATTTCTTCTTTGAGTTTGTGGAGTATGGACGGGTTGGCATCAAGGGTCAGAATGGCAAGTACCTGCGTGGAGACCAGGGAGGCACGCTGATGGGCGATGGTTTAAGCGTGGACGCCTCTTCCCTGTGGGAGCACTGAGTGCTGTACAGAACCAGAGACACAAATACTGACTCAGAAACAATCCGTTCTCGTACTGACACCTGTTAAACTAATGACTTTTCAGGACCACGTTGTTCATGTATATTCTTTCTTCAGTCTTTTTTGTTAGTAAGTGAAATATGTTTGGTTTTATCTGTTTCTTATACTGTAAATGTTAGTCACTCTTTGATGCATCAGAAATAATACAATATTACAATTCACTCCTTGCAGTGGCGGATCTAAGACTTTTTAAAAGCATGGCCACAATCGGGCCACCCTTTACAGAGAGGGGCCAAGTTTAACACAAGTCATGCACAATTCTTATATCAATGAGGTTTGCATTCATTTTCCCTATTTTCTTTGCTGCTGGCTCTACCGCTTTGTTCATTAACTGTTATTTAAAGCCCTAAGTTCTGCATTTTGAAACTACTACAATAACAGCATAAATATTAACTAATTAATGTTTTTCTTCATTAAGAATAACACACATAATAAAATATAAAACAACATTAAGTAAAAAATAAATAAAAAAAAGCTTCAGTTCAAATTTGTAGTTTTGTTTTCACACTTTGCTGTGTTTTGGGTTCCAACCAGAATATTCATGAGCATATGATAAAATAAAATAACTATACCTTAATGTTGTTCTGATCATGTTTTATTTCAAATCTGAGGAAAACTCAAACTGTTTTAGACCATGCCATGTGATTTTGTTTAGAGGAGACTAAAATGCTAATAATAGTTAATCATTTTATCTAAGCATGGAGGTGCTGATTTTTTTCTTCCATTTTTAAGATCTGAGGAGGCTTCTTATTACAAATTAAGGCAAAAAAACTCCCATTATTTTGTAGTATTCTACTGTAATTAAAAGCTATATCGATTAGCAATATAGCTGGGATTAGCAAAATACTTAATTCTTGTGAAAATACTTGATGAGTTTACCTTTTATGAGTCTACTTTGTAGTTTCTGTGCGAGGGCGCCCTCTGGCTTTGAGAATGAATAGAGTAGTTCAGATATGACCGAACCTGAAGGTATAATTCACTACTGGTTCCTTCTAAATTTTCCAAAAAGGGGTGGGTGGGGGGGGGGGGGGGGGGGGGGGGGGGGGTTAAAGCATTGGTGATTCATGATTACTTTGAGTATGCTGCACCAACCAAAAATGCTTAGCCATATTTACCCAAAGAAACATCTGAGCTGCAATCATCTGCACATGCAGTCAATGTTTCTGCCTCTCCTTCAGAGTCATCAAAAGTGTATTACTATACCTCACTCCTGTCTGTGGAGTTATTTTATATTCACTTTCAAAAATAATTATAATTTAGAATAGATTACTTACCATGAATTTGGATTTTTTTTTATGTTTATTTAACCAGTTTTGTCTCATTGAGATATAAAATCTCTTTTTCAAGAGAGACCTGGCCAAGATAGGAGAACAAATTAGGTCACAAAATCACAGAACAAACACAAAAGAAGCAAAGAATTTGCTTTTCAATTTGCTTTTCAATGTACTTTTCAGAATACATTTCAATTTAAATAAAAGTGCCATTAATTAAAACATTTGCACGTGTGGATCGACTGATGGTCTATAGTTTTAACATAACCTTTAAAATCATTAAAGGAAATTAGACAAGGTAGTTTTCTGTAAATCATTCCAAGTAGAAGGTGCAACAAACATGAAAGCCTTTTTGAACAACTCAGTCCGGGCTTGAGGTACATTCAATGAAATAGTTTTCTGAGACCGTAAACCATAGGTACTCTGTGTAAGTAAGAAATTCAGATATGTAACATGGAAGCCTTCCTATAATGCCCTTATATATAAAAATATAAAGGTGAGTTAGCCGGCGATTTGACAGAGAAGGCAAATTCACTATGGAGTAAAGTGTACAGTGATGAGTGAGGGGTCTGCAATTTCAAATAAATCTTAAAGCTCCATGAAACACAGCATCTAACATCTGAAGGTACTTTGTTGGGGCATTCATATACAACAGATCACCATAATCAATAATAGAGAGAAATGTGGCATCGACTAGCCTTTTTCTAGTAGAAAAAGTAAAACAAGATTTGTTCCTAAAGAAAAAACCTAGCTTCAATTTCAACTTTTTTACTAGATTCTGTATATAAAGCTCAAAAGAAAGACGATCATCAATTAAAAATCCTAAATATTTATAAGATGAAACTACCTCAATTGTTTTACCCTGATCAGTAACAATATTCAGGTCTAGCTCATTTTTCCTTGAGTTTGAAAAAAGCATTACTTTGATCTTCTCTGCATTAAGCACAAGCTTTAATTGATAAAGCTGTGGTTGCACTATATCGAAAGCAGTTTGCAAGCATTCATACGCCTTCCTAATGGTAGTTGCACAACAATAAATAACCGTATCATCTGCATAAAAATGGAAAAATGCATGTTGGACATTTTCCCCCAGACAGTTTATATAAATAGTGAATAAAAGTGGCCACACAATGGAGCCTTGTGGGACCCCTTTACAGATAGATAAATATTTTGACGTTAGGCCATCAACTTGCATAGCTTGAGTCCTATCAGCGAGGTAGTTTATAAACCAGCCCACAGAATGCTGAGACATACCTAGGGACATAAATTCACTGTAAAACCCAACAAGTTAAGCTAACTCATTTCATTTGAGGAAACAGATTACCTCAATTCATTTAAGTTTATAACAAACAATAGTTATGAGTACTCTGAACTTATTTTATTTGAGTTTACTAAAACAATAATATTTCTTAATACACAAACTTTACACTGCATTTAATACTGTTTATAGCTGAAACTTCACTTTATTGAGTAAAAACAGTGAAATGACAAACTTTAAAATGAACTCAGAGCACTTGCAGTTACTGCTAGCTCACAATATCACACACAAAGTCTAATCCAATGAGTTAAGCTAACTCATTACATTTGAGGAAACTTATTACCTCAATTCATTTAAGTTTATAACAAACAATAGTTATGAGTACTCTGAAATTATTTCAGTTGAGTTCACTAAAAGTAGATATTGCAGTCAAGAAATTAAGTGATTAATGAAGTGATTGTTGAGCATTAGTGATGAACACCTGCTGTTAACAAGCAGGATCACTGAAGGAAAGATAAACACAAGAACTACAACTGACTTCCAACCACAACATTAGATGAAATCACTGAAGATAAAATATGTTTAAATCTCTGAAGATCTCAGAGGAGGATTGAGCAACTCCACAAACAGCATTACCAGCTTCACTTATTAACCAGTTTGAGTTATGAGTTATTGAGTTATTTGAGTCATGCGTCTACAGAAGGTGTTATTGTGAATAAACAGAGGTTTAGATAAAGATGATTTATTGGGTTTAATTTAAAGACACCATGATAGTAGTCAGTGTTTACTTTAGTTGGGCTCTTGACCCTTGACTTTGCAACACCAGTTTTTCCTCTAGCTGCTGTAACTGAGTGTTTATATAACTCACTTGTTATGGCACAAAAGCAAAAACAAAATGTGAACATGTGGTTGTGATTTGATGATGATATATGGAAAGATAAATCATCATTTGGTGTCTTGATTCTTTGAACTTTTCTAGAGAATAATCTGATTAAACAAGTGATATATAACTTGTATTATTCATTATAAAAGAACTGTGATTCTGCTGCAAGGTCCAGTGCTGTTACAATCAGATTTTAAAAACCTCTATGGTAACAAGCTGACTTACACAGACATCAAGAATCAGCATCTGAATCTCAACAATGGTGACCATTAAAAAATTATTCATGCTGCAATGCATGCTGGGAGCCATGGATAAGGTTTGTATTATGGTTGTACCCAGCATGCTTTGCAGTATGAATAGTTTTTTAATGATCACCATTGTTGAGATTCATATGCTGATTCATGATATCTGTGTTATTTTTGGTATTGAATTACATTCTCTGTAAAATCCTTCATATTATCTGATAGTCATAACATTGCTAAGTCTTATATTGAGAGTCTCAGTTTCAAATTAATCTAATAATTTGTTACCCCCTAATCAGAGTCTAGACTCTGAATGAGATCAGTGAAACAAGTCATTAACTGATGACTGTCACCAATGAACTTTGGCCTCCATTCCCAATCATGCTTTTCCTTGAATCTTGAGCCATAAGAAATGTTTGATAAACACTCAATTACAGCAGACAAAGAAAAACTTGTACTCTTAAGTCAAGGGTCAAGATCCCAACTAAAGCAAGCGCTGATCTCCATCATGGTGACCTTAAACCTTGTAGTTCTTGTGTTTCTCTTTCCTTCAGTGATTCTGCTTGTTAACAGCAGGTGTTCATCACTAATGATCAATCATCACTTAATTGATCACTTAACTACAATTATTTTTCAATTATCATTCTGGGATCTGAAATGTTCTATAACTCATTCAGTTTGAGTTCTGTTTCAATCATTCAAGCCACTGCACTGTAAAACCTAACAATATATTTACTCAATTAAATTGGGTTCACTGCACTCAAATAACACTGAAAAACTTGAAGTGGCTTGAATGACTGAAACAGAACTCAAACTGAATGAGTTATAGAACATTTCAGATCCCAGAATGATAATTGAATAATAATTGTACTTAAGTGATCAATTAAGTGATGATTGATCATTAGTGATGAACACCTGCTCTTAACAAGCAGAATCACTGAAGGAAAGAGAAACACAAGAACTACAAGGTTTAAGGTCACCATGATGGAGATCAGCGCTTGCTTTAGTTGGGCTCTTGACCCTTGACTTTAGAGTACAAGTATTTCTTTGACTGCTGTAATTGAGTGTTTATCAAACATTTGTTATGGCACAAAATTCAAGGAAAAATATGATTGGGAATGGTGGTCAAGGTTTGATGATGACAATCATCAGTTAATGACTTGATCCACTGATCTCATTCAGAGTCTAGTCTCTGATTAAAAGGGTAATAAATTATTAATTTGATTTGAAACTGAAACTGTACAGTATAAGAACTAGCAATATTATGACTATCAGATAATATGAAGGATTTTACAGTAAATGTAATTCATTACCAAAACTAACACAGATATCATGAATCAGCATATATGAATCTCAACAATGGTGATCATTAAAAGCCTATTCATACTGCAAAGCATGCTGGGTACTACCATAATACAAACCTTATCCATGGCTCCCAGCATGCATTGCAGCATGAATAATTTTTTAATGGTCACCATTGTTGAGATTCATATGCTGATTCTTGATGTCTGTGTAAGTCAGCTTGATACCATAGAGGTTTTTAAAATCTGATTGTAACAACACTGGGCCTTACAGCAGAAAGATCACAGTTCTTATATAATGAATAATACAAGTTATATATCACCAGCTTAATCAAAAATTATTCTCTAGAAAAGACCATAAAATCAAGACACCAAATGATAATTCATCTTTCCATAAATCATCATCAAAACACAATCACATGCTCACATTTTCTTTTGGCTTTGGTGCCATAACAAGTGTGTTTAATAAACACTCAGTTACAGCAGCCAGAGAAAACACTGGTGTCATAAACTCAAGGGTCAAGAGCCCAACTAAAGCAAACACTGACCACTATCATGGTGTCTTTAAATGAAACCCAATAAATCATCTTCATCTAAACCTCTTTTCATTCACAATAACACCTTCTGTAGATGCATGACTCAAATAACTCAATAACTCATAATTTAAATTGGTTAATAAGTGAAGCTGGTAATGCTGTTTGTGGAGTTGTTCAATCCTCCTCTGAGATCTTCAGAGATTTAAACACATTTTATCTTCAGTGATTTCATCTAATGTTGTGGCTGGAAGTCAGTTGTAGTTCTTGTGTTTCTCTGTCCTTCAGTGATCCTGCATGTTAACAGCAGGTGTTCGTCACTAATGCTCAACAATCACTTCATTAATCACTTAATTAATCACTTAATTTCTTGACTGCAATATCTACTTTTAGTGAACTCAACTGAAATCATTTCAGAGTACTCATAACTATTGTTTTTTAAAAAACTTAAATGAATTGAGGTAATAAGTTTCCTCAAATGTAATGAGTTAGCTTAACTCATTGGATTGGACTTTGTGTGTGATATTGTGAGCTAGCAGTAACTGCAAGTGCTCTGAGTTCATTTAAAGTTTGTCATTTCACTGTTTTTACTCAATAAAGTGAAGTTTCAGCTATATACAGTATTAAATGCAGTGTAAAGTTTAATTGTGTATTAAAAAATATTATTGTTTTAGTAAACTCACATAAAATAAGTTCAGAGTACTCATAACTATTGTTTTTTATAAACTTAAATGAATTGAGGTAATCTGTTTCCTCAAATGAAATGAGTTAGCTTAACTTGTTGGGTTTTACAGTGTGTAAAACCTAATAATAAATTTACTCAATTAAATTGAGTTCACTGCACTCAAATAATACTGAAAAACTTGAAGTAAAGGAGAACTTGTTGATGGAAGGCGGACAATTTAATAGGTAATTTGGTTGGGTTAGAGGTTGGGTAAACAAACCTAGAGAGCAGTTCCATTTTGGTTAACAAAACTCTTCCAAAAATTGAGATATCTCTTTGTATCCAGTTGTTGAGAATAAATGTAGCTTTTGAAAGATTTTTTACAAAATTTTCTTGGACACTTTGATTGCTATCTCTAGTAATAGTTATCCCCAGGTATTTTACAGATGTTTTTATTGGTATATTACATAAAGAGTCTAGTTCGCTGCCATGAATTGCAAATAATTCACATTTATTTAAGTTTAAGTGTAGGCCAGATGCATTGGAGAAGAGATCAATAAATTGGATGGCTTTATCAATTTGATATTGGTCCTTTAAAAAGATCACTGTATCATCAGCTAATTGACTAATACCAATTTGTCTTCCAAATACATTCAATTTGTCAAAGTTGCTGTTTTTATCTATCAAGATAGCAAGCATTTCTACCGCTAAGATAAATAAGAAAGGGGAAATGGGACATCCTTGTCTTATTCCTCGTGAAATGTTAAATCTTTGGGATGTTCCAAACGATAGTGAGATAGAACTATTGATGTCTTCATATAACATTTTTATGAAAGAAATAAATTTATTGCCAAAACCAAACTTTTCGAGGGATTTAAATATGAAATTATGTTCAACCATATCAAATGCTTTCTTGAAATCTAAAAAAAGTATATATCCGTCATCCTCAATCCACTCGCTATAATCCAAAATGTCTAATATTAATCTGATGTTGTTATGTATTGATCTGCCTTTTATAAAACCAGACTGTGATTCACTAATTATTTTATTCAAGTTTTTCTTGAGCCTATTGGAAAATATATGAGCTAGAATTTTATAATCACAGTTCAATAGAGTGATAGGACGAAGCTTATCTATGTGTCGTGCATCTTTACCTGGTTTGGGGATGAGAGTAATTAAACCCTGTTTCATAGTCGAAGATAGGGAGTTATTTTGGATACACTCAAGAAAGGCTTCATATAATAGTTCTCTCAAATCTTCCCTAAAGAATTTATAAAATTATGAAGAGAGGCCATCCGGGCCTGGGGATTTCCCTGCAGATAATTTATATCGCTTTATCTAATTCCTCTATTATAATGTCAGCCTCGCATGAGTCTCTAAATTCCTGGTCTAACTGCGGTATGTTAGTATGTATATTGTCAAAGAGAGTATTACAGTCTGGAGAACCTCTAAGGAAATAATTTTAGGACAGGTATTTTCAACTCCATTCACATAAAGAGAATTTATGGCGTTCTTCTCCTTTCACCTTTTTTCAAGTCTACAAAAATAATTATGACTTTTTTCCCCTTTCTCGATCCATCTTGCCCTAGATCTTACATATGCTCCTTTAGCTTTTTGAATATACAAATTATCAATTTTGGATTGCAAGGATAGAATTTGTGATTTGGTTTCATTATCCATTTCACTTTTATTACATAAATTGTTTAATTCTATTGTCAATTCTAACTCCAATTATGTTCTGGCCTTACTTAAATTTTTACTGAATTGTATAGAAAATTCCCGAATCTTGTGTTTTAAATATTCCCATTTACTTATGAAAGAGGTAAGGTCCTTAAACGATACTACATCATTAATTATAGATTTAATTTGAGAGCAAAAGTCTTCGTGTTTCAATAAATCGGTATTGAATTTCCAGTAACCCTTGTTGCGTGGTTCTCTTTTGCCCGAGTAGAAGGATATAAAGATGCAACAGTGATCTGTCAAAGGTGCCGCAGATATTGAGATATCTTTGATAAAGCCAGATAGGTTAGATGAGGTTAACCAATAATCAATTCTCGATTTGGAAGTCCCATTAGCTTTGAACCAGGAAAATTGTTTAAGATTTGGATTCCCATCCCTCCAAGCATCCACTACATTATTATTCAGACAAAAATTAAGGAGGTAAGGATTTGGGTGAGAAGTGTTAAATTTGGGCAGAAAACGATCTAAGGCTTCATCCATAACCATGTTGAAATCTCCTCCTATAATAATATTATCAGTTAGATACACACGTTTGAATTTAAGCAAAGAGTCAGAAATTTCAGATAGTAATTTGTTGTTTAAGGGAACACTATTGTAGCCATATACATTGAATAAAATAAACAAAATCTCATTAATGTTCAAAACAACTGAAGCCCAGTGGCCATTTGAATCTGTCTTTACCTTTATAATTTTACCAGGTAGGTTGTTGAATAGTATTGCCACTCCTGCAGAATGAGTAGAAGCATGGCTAAAGATGATTTTGTCCCCCCATTGATTTGTCCAGAACTTCACGTCATCAGGGTTGGAGTGCGTTTCTTGCAAAAATATACAGTGTGAGTTTTTGTTTTTGCAAAAAAGAAAGAAAGCTTTTCTTTTGATAGAGTTACGGAGACCCCTTGCGTTTAGAGAAATACAGGAAAAGTGTGATTTCACTGAGAACATCTAACGAATAAAAAATAAATAAATAAAACAAAATAAAATAAGAAAAAGCAAACAGTCAAATGAGTAGTGTAACGTGCTCAATAGAACACAAACCGTCTCTCTCAAACAGAGCACTGTAACGAAAACTCGCTCAACAGCTAAACAAAATTCAAACCATCCCACTTAACACCTCTTGCACGCGCAAGGAAAGATGAATTGGACAGTTATTGAAATCAACCGTCCTTAACAATCCGGCTACCTTCTATGTAACCATAGGGACCACAGTAGTATGTTTTCTTCCCAGCAGCTCTTGCCTCACTGATTCTCGGCCATAGTGCAGCGCGGGCTTCCCGATCTCCCTTGGATAAATCTTCGGTGACCTTTATTCCTCTGAACTTACAGACATCAGAAACTTTGGTGGAGCGCCAGAACTCATATCTCTATTTTCGCATGCAGAACTGAATGATCACTTGCCTGGATTTATCCTTCATTTTGGGCCAACGCGGTGGACTGTATCCACAATGTCTTCAAGTTTGTGTTGCAGGTGGGGAGCAATTTCGGCTAACAATGAGACGACTTCTTTTCGGATATCTTCCCCCGCTGTTTCTTTCATTCCGATAACTCTGAGGTTCCATCTTCTTTTGTAGCGTTCGAGCTCCGACGTGCGGCCTATTTGATCTGTTTGTGATGTGACAACAGAGGTGAGTTGCTTGTCGAACAAATTGATTCTAGTTTTACAGTCCTTTATTTCCGCCGCGTTGAATTCCACAGCTTTTGTCAGGTTTACGATCATTAGACTGTTCTCAGTAATCTCCTGCTCAATGCTGCTCAGCTTCCCGTCTTGTAGGGTCAAATCTGGCAACTAAGGTTTCCAAAAGCGCGGAGTTTGAAATTTCGGGGATCTCTTCACCTTTCTGTTTCTTGGCTGAGGCTTTAGTTGGGGTGCTCTGTTAGGAGGAAGATTCTTTGCATTTCTCTTTTTGATCAAGGTGGTCGACTTCCATGACATATTCATGTTCGGCAAGTGCACCCGAGGTTTTTACAGCTTTCTGTCCTCCTGGGATAACTATCTTTAGGTGGTTAGATGCCTTTTTTGCTGACATAGTCTATACTCATCGATAAACAACAATTGGGATGGTAAAATGTTGAAAATTATTATAAGATTTAAAATTTTCTGTAGAGCTGAGATATAACCACATGTGCTTAGTCCGCCATCTTGTTCCTCCCCCCCATCCTCCTTTGAACACTGAGTTTACCTGTTCAGCGTGATGACGTTCAATCTCCTCGACAGCCTACACAGCAAAATCACCTGTGTTAGATTAACACTGCTCAGTGTTTATATGAGTCCACACTCAGAGAATGTTAAATGAACACTGAAGCAGTGCTAAAGGTAATGAGATAATTAAGTGATTAATTGAGTGATAATTGAGCATTATCGAAGACACCTGATGTTAACAAGCAGAATCACTGAAGGAGAAAATTGTAATTGGTACGTTACCATTATGGAGATCAGTGTTTGCTTTAGTTTTAGCCAGGGGCGTCGCCAACCGCTTTTGCCGGGGCTTCAGCCCCGAAAGTTTTGAGTCAAGCCCCTAATGTAATGATGACTGTCACTCAGCAAATATGAAATTGGACAAACAATAGCCTATGTAAACGCCTGAAATCCTAAGTTGCTTTATTTCATTGCGCTTTGGCTTTGCATGCATACAGCCTGTAAAAAATAGATCTTAAAAATAATCTAGCCTATAGAATACATTTCTTTGCTGTCGGTAGCCTATGGGCCACTCCGTTTCTTCCTCTCTGTTAAATATGCAGCAGCAGCAGCAGGTAGAGGAGGAGCTAGCACAGTCAACCGCAAGAGCGCGAGTTAACAACTGAGACAGTCAGCGAGCGGGAAAGAAAAAATTAAAGAAAAATGAAGCAAACGAGACTTTGGGGATTTTTCGGAAAGAAGTCAGTGGGTAAGAATTCAGTTTTTTTTATCCTTAAAGTCTGAAGATAGATCATCATCTGGCTGGCTTTCACTGTATGCCTATTTGTTTAACTAGCTAGTTATTACCATAGGCTAACATTATAACGTTAGCACTTAGTCCTACTGGCATTTTCTAGTACAGAATCTCTTCCGGATAAAAACACAGGAGAAGAAGAAGCTGAAACAAGTGATAGAAGATTGCTCACTCTTTTAAATATAAAATAATGTGATCATCATAAAACATTAAACGTAAATCAAAAATCCGCTTAATATTATCAAAGGGCGACCACCTGTCCTGTATTTTGTGAAGCTGTAAAGAATGTGAAGCTTTGTTGTCATAAAGTCCTAAGCAGTGTGCCTCATTTTAATTTTGTCTGCATCATTTTATTTAATCCTTTAAATTCCAATTCTAATGTTGCCTTTCTTTATGAAACTTACCAACATTCAAGTGTTGATAAAAAAGAATGCATGAAGCTAATGAAATGTCTTTAAAATTAAAGTACAGTTAAAGGTATTTTTTAATAAAAAAAAAATCTACATTTGAACATAATAGTATACTGCAAGTGCAAAAATAATACAGAAATACTGAACTATAACAAGTATAAGTTTGTTCACTTTAAGAAAACTTGCAAGTATACTTGCAGTATAAACTAGTAGTTTACTGACAGTACACTTTACACTTAAAATACATTTAAACGAATAATATTTCTTCATAAAATGAACTTGAAGTATACTTCTTTTTCGTAAGGGTAGCCAGAAACATTAGTTTTATCCCACTGCACTGAACACTTTCCTTGTTTATCAGGTGTTGTTTTCTCTAAGGATAACCAATAAGCATTAACATAAAATTTGATTTTGATTAAATGGTTTTGTAGAGGGTAGCAAAGATGAGCTGCAGACTGGGGAGGAGCCAGCAGCATCAGTAGTAGCTGTGCCAGGATCAGACATGGAAACTGGTAACAATTAATCAGTCATTTTACTTTGGAGAAAGATAAAAGTGAAACATTGTTTATCCCAATGCTCCTAATGAAAAGTTTTTGACAGATGTACAGTGAGAATTATATACAGTTCAATGCCATGGTGTGCCAATGAACGTAGACTAAAGTCATCCATGTATAGAGGGAATGCATATATAGATAGGTCTAAATCCGAGTGATCACTTACATTAATGTTATACTGTATATCATCATATCGTCCAGCCCTAAAACTTGTATAGTTTTTTGTCAGTGTTTATTTAAAAACATCTAACTATGCCGAATATAGTCTGTTCTGTAGCTTTTTGCAGTCTATAAAAATATTCAGTGCCTCAGATTTCTGGTCAAATCTAGTTGTACAGTCAATCGCAAAGCTCTTTCCCTTTTTAGATGTGTTTTGTGTGTTTTCACGGCATTCACGCTGAAAACAAATACTGCCGCTCAGTCTTTTTGCCACTTAGTGGGCGTGACCGCATTCACTCCGGCCGACGGTGACGTCATGCGCATACCCTCTATTGCTTTAACTTAGGATCTCATACATCAATTTGACTATTTATGTCAAAAAAAATTTTTTTATATATTAAAGGGCCCCTATTATGGCATTTAAAATGTTCCTAATATTGTTTTGGGAGTCCTCAACAACAGTTTTACATGCATGCGATGACAAAAAACACTTTTGTTGTCTTATAAAATGCATTTATTTTTACCTGATTTGCCAATGCTCAGCGACTCCCTTATGAATCGTTCAAAGATAAAATTTTCCAAACCCCTCCTTTGCGTGACGCTAATCTGCGGTGATTGGTCAATTTGATTTATGTTAGACCATAGCCCACTGATCTGTTCTTCCCAATACATTTTCTTCAATGGTATTGCTCTACAATTGCTACAGGTGCTTGGCCCCTAATAAGAACCGGAACAGATACAATAGGTGTATCTGTTGAAAAAGAATAGGTGTATCTGTCCCTAAAAACCTCTTCGAGTGATCCCTGTATTTACACAAAATGGTCTGGGCTAAGCCCCGGATGTCCTTCAATGCTGGAAACGCCCCTGGTTTTAGCCTTACGTCTTTAACTTTAGTACTATGTTTGGCTGCTGTACTAGAGTCATAATAGCCAGATGAACAAAGAGAAAATGTGATTTGATGCTGTTGGTTATATTTTATCATTATCTCGCAGTCATTTGACCTGAATAGAACTCAATTTCTGAGTTCATTTACTTTAATTATAGCAGCACTATCCTTGAAATTCACCATATCTGTAACCTTAATATTGTATTCCACATAATTTCTTTAAACTCAATCACAAACACAACTTTTTTTGCTTTTTTAAAGAGACATCAAGGACCAGCCTCTGACTCTCAACAATGGTGACAATTATAAAGCATTTTGCAGTGCATTCTGGTTGACACCAATCAGATCTCATTCATGGCTCCCATCATGCATTTCTGCATGAATAAATAATGAGCTTATGTTCAGAAGTCATCTGTTTGTTGAGATTCATACGCTAATTCTTGATCTTTGTATGTGCCTACCTCAAATCATTTTATGGGTGTTTTTTTTGTAAAGATTTGATCATTTGGATTTAGTTGAAGGGCTTAAAACCATGCATACACTACAACGCCACTGCTACTGTTATTCATAAGATAAACTTAGCTCTGAAATTGCGCTCTGAATGAGTCCAGTGATTCAGACTAATTATTGATTATGTTAAAACACAACCAACTTCATCATAACACCTTTTCTCTTTGTTCAACAGGCAGCACTAATTCAGATATAGCAATCAATCGAAGAATTTAAGGTAATGACTGAAGGGTCAAGACACCAACTAAAGCAAACACTGATCTCCATAATGGTAACATACCAATTGCGATTTTCTCCTTCAGTGATTCTGCTTGTTAACATCAGGTGTCTTCGATAATGCTCAATCATCACTCAATTAATCACTTATTTATCTCATTACCTTTAGCACTGCTTCAGTGTTCATTTAACACCCTCTGAGTGTGGACTCATATAAACACTGAGCAGTGTTAATTTAACACTGGTGATTTTGCTGTGTAAAATTAGCATTCAGACATCAAAGAGCAATAAGAATATTGAGTCATAAACAGACAACTAGTCAAAACAGTGATTGTCCTCTTTCTCCACTTGCATGAGTTTTCCTTCTAGAACTAGATCTGTGTGATTCCAGTAGAGAGACAAACATCAGCTGAGTATTTCATTCATTTGAGCTTTATTCACACCTGAGGTCTGACGACACCAGATATGAGACCGGGAGCAGAACTAACACTACTCCAGTCAACATCTGCTTCATTTCTCCACACAAATCACTCTCACTTCCACTGTTATTGCACAGGGGAAACAGCTCATTATCAATAATACACACTGATCTTGAAATGGAGCATGTTGACACACTAATCTGGGGAAATGGGAAACTCTTAAACAACAACCATTCATTTCATGCAACTTTGTACATATAGAATAAGACTAATAATTGACATTTTTGTATTGCAGAGACTGAACCAATCAATGTCTGTCAGTGTTACTCTGAAATCAGAATCAAGGACTGGAACTTTTTTTAATATAGATACATTTTACAATGCAATTTGATTTAAAACGCTTTTATGGCAAATGCCGCTTTAATGATAATTTCAACATATTTGCTTTGGGATCTTGAATTATTACATATAACATCAAAGATTCCACATTTTTAACATGCTATTACTTCATTTAACCCCTTTTTATTAATTAAAAAATTAGAAATTTTTTGAAATTTCAAATTTGATCAGGAACTAGAGCAAAAACCAGTGTGATGCAAGAAAATATACATTTGTATCAATATGAGACATTTTTTTAAATATATCATTATATCAATACATATAATAAGAGAATTACCCGTATGAACTTCATTGACATCAATGGATTTAATTAAATTCATTTGAAACTTATAACTCATGATGACTTCTCATGAAACCTACATATTCTTTTTCCAAGAAAACAACATCAATATTACTCTAATAAAATAAATATTTTTTGTAAACATTTCATTAATAAACTAATATTAATTACTCTATTAGTAAAATAAATATTTTTTGTAAACATTTCATTAAACATTTACTTCCATATGAAAAAATGACGATGATAAACAGCGTCTTTTCATGCTGCAAAGGTTCATCAATAGGTGGCAGCAGAGAGAAATGTGGACTTTTGTGGGAAATGTGGGAAGGATCAAATGTGTGTGTAGGAAAGAGGCTAAATGTATTTAACAGAATTAATTTGAGACAAATATAACCAAAAGATGAAAAACATCAGCATAATTTCATGTGTAAAGCTAAGGTTCACTTTCGGGTCAATACGGAAAAGCCACAGTGGTTAATATTTCTTACATTTGTTTAAAAAAAAAAGATTTTTTTTTTTTTTACTTATTTTGACAGTCTTAACAAACCTACAAAATTCCATCTTCGTACTAAAAACTATGGATTTATATATATACAAATGCTTGCACCTCTTCCGGGTCAACGTGGAGCCGAATGCGGCTCTGAATAGAATAGAGTCTCTGATTTTAACTTTAGTTAAGTTTAAAGAGTTAATATAAATGATGATTCTCCCTTGTATTTATTTAGTTAAAGACAGTAAAACAACTTTTAAGGCATTTCAGAGAAACTCTATGAAAGAAGATTAAAAACTTATATTGTAAAAGGCAGAAAAACAGGTTCTTTTGAAGGATCAGCTCTAGTTATTTGGTGATTTTAGACTTAGACTTTAGACTTTAGATTTGGTAGTTAGTCTTTAAAGAGACAGTGCAGTCAGCATCAGTGTTGCTCGCCCGCATGGCTCTCTGGGAGCGATGGCAGAAGCCGTGGGCGATCACACAGGCCTCCTCCAGTTTGAAGGACTCGTCATCTTCACAGAGGAACTCTACCAGAGCCTTGCTGCTCTTCTGTGAGCTTTCCAGCTCATCCTGAGCCTCCGTCAGCCTCACCTCACAGCCTGACGGAAGAAGTGATGGACTTACACGCTGAACAGGAGCATCAGCATCTGTGAACATGATCTTGACACACACGCACCTCTAGAAATGTTCTGGTCTGCATCTGGATCTCAGCATCTGCCTGAGCTCGGACTCTGAGCTCTGAGACTCGGCTGTGTAGTCGAGAAAGATCCTCCAGCACAGACTCTTCTGACAACCTGACCACACCTGATCGTTCACTCTCTTATATTATCCACTGAGGAACGTCATGTCCTATGAGCACGGCTGTTTTTTGTGTAAAGCTGATGAAAATGATGTCACAACAAACAAATCCTATTTTTAAACCAATATTTTCTACATTATATGTAACATTTAATTTATGTTGATTTTGGGGTGAAATCTGACCCAGACTGGCTTCATGACACTCGTCCGCTGATATTCTTCTAGACTGATCTGAGAGAAGGTTTGTTTGTCTCCTGACCTCGAAGCTGGACTGACGTGATTCAAGCGGCTGGGTCAACTAACACTTTAAATCTGTGACTATGAAAAAAAATTGTGGCGAGGTCTGATGCAGATGGAGCCGACTGACCGAGGGAGCTCAGCGAGGGTGAACGGCTGATGGTCCATGCTGGAATTGGCTACAGGAGTGTAGACGCAGGAGTCAGGGTGAAGTGTTGAGGAGGAGCAAAGTCTGCCGAGGTCGTTGGCGGAGTCGTGGCCTCCTCTTGCCCAGGTGAAGATCCCAGCTGGCCCGAGATCCGCACCACTTAGAGGAGTAGTTGAATGGTGGGAGACGGTGGGTCGCAGGAGTGGCTGAGGGCGAGGCTGGAGAGAGAGAGAGGAACAGTACAATGCAAGGGCTAAGTCCTAAGGTTGTAGGAAGAGGTGGTGGGAGAGGGAGGCTGGGTGGGACTGTACAGGACAGATGAAGAATGCTTAACTGAAGGTCCGAATGTGGTTCTGCTAGAGTCTCACCCTCAGTGGCAGGAGGATTACCTTCTTACCCTCTGATTCTCACCCTCGCTGAGCTCCCTTGGTCAGTCGGCTCCATCTGCGTCAGACCTCGCCAAACCTGTCATCCAACTTACCCGCTACTCTTCGGTCCTCCACCCCGTCGACTATGACCCGCTCAGCCTCAGGCTCCACCACCACCCTTGGTCATTCCAGCTCGCCCTCTGACCTCCGGACACATGCCAGCCGTAGCTGGAACCAGCTTCCAGAAGAGATCAGATGTGCTCCTACAGAAGTCACATTCAAATCCAGACTCAAAAACACTTCTGTTTACCTATGCATTTACTGAATGAGCACTGTGCCACTGCTCGTCCGACTGTTTGTACTGTATTTTATTTAATGTTTTAATTATTCTGATTTCATTTGATTATTTCTGTATTTTATCTTTTATTCTAAACTGTTTTAATTTTTCTGATTTCTTTTGTTTTAATTTCTTCTATGTAAAGCACTTTGAATTACCATTGTGTATGAAATGTGCTATATAAATAAACTTGCCTTGCCTTGATTCGTAGAAACGTCCAGAGGCAGTCGTCCGGGAAGGTGATCTGATCCACAAGATCTAGGAACTCTTCCATGTGATCCTCGAGGGAGCGTTCTCCCTCTCAAATACTAACTATTCGGCGCTTAAGTTTCCTTTTCTTTTTGGGTTGGGTCTTCTGTCACAGGTTGTGTGCTAAACAAACACACAGTGAAGATGATGAAGAATAGCAATCTTTTAATAATTTGCATAGTAAATTCCAACAGAGGTAGCAGTCCAACACAATGCAAACACTGATATTGATAAATATATATATATATAGTATATATATATAAAATCCAGAAAACAACACTTAATAGATATCAGTACTGGAAATAAAAAATAAATAAACAAAATGTATGTGCATTTTCTCTCACGTGTTGAAACGAGGAATATTCTCTCTCCTGACAAAATGAAGCCAGGTTAAAAAAAAAACTCAACACTAATACATATCCCACTATATACAGATTAATCTATTTACACAAGATGGAGAACAAACAACGTCTTCGCTGAGGTGAGCAAATGAACCACAGTTAGTGATCACAGCTGAAACTGAGGTGAGAGAATCATGCAGATTCAGTGTTCAGAGGCGTCTCCTCTCACTCCATATACAACTGTGCAGGAGAGATGCAGAGGAAAATCACAGAGTTTTTTCATCCAACATGTGCTGAGAGCTGATTCTTCCTTCACCCTGGACACAACTGGAGTAATAATGACAAAATTATGCTTTAATATGTCTGAACGAAGCACTCTGGGCTTTAGAGGAACTGAATGGCAGTAACAGGTGCTCAAATTGAATGAATCATAAGAGGGATTTGAGCGCTGATGAAAATGAACTTTGGGACAGTGGTCATCAGTGCGGGTCTGTGCGGGCTGCTCAGTTTCATCCTGCTCGCCGTGTCCATCGGCACTGAATACTGGTACATTATAGATGTGGATGAAGGGAAGAACGCCAGCCTGGAATACAGCAGCTCTCACTCCGGACTCTGGAGGATTTATGAAGGTAAGATGCTCTACACACAAATTAAACAAGTTTTATGTCTGATTTCAGCTGTTGCACACATTTATATTCTTCCAATAATGTGTATATCCAGACTAAGTTCTCACTATAACCAAATATTCACATATGAATATACATTAGGCTAAATAGCATACTGAGTATTACTGAAGTACATGGACCTAATGTGCCATTTGTTCATGGCCATATTAATGTGGCAACCCTATATGACATTTAATATGTGTAACATATATTTAATAGGTGTTACCACATCTATCCCTTGTCTTACTGTTTAGCTAGTCACTTCATGTGCCTCATTCGATTAAAGTATTTTATCTAATTTTATTCGCAGCATATAAACTTGCAACCGGTTCTACTGTCTACAAAGAAAGTCATTTCTCAAATGTTCATCACTGGCTGAGGCTCCATTATGTACATAATTAATGTCTCGTCCAATTCTGTAGCTGTTTCATGGCACTTGAGACTATTAAAAAAAGGAGAAGCAGTTCATCACAGAACTGTAAATGTTTAATGTTACGCACGTTGTGATGAAAGTTACTAAATCTGTTGTATGAAAAAATACTGTTTTCCATTTCATTCTAATTGCTGTAACGACGAATTCTTCCCTCTTACACAAATGCTGCTTTTCCTTTAAATAAACGAAACCTTTAAATTATATTGAATGCCTTGAACTTGTAGGCTGAAGTAGCCTAGTATAGAAGAGATTGCCAAGAAAATTGATTCGCCGGCAACTGTGTGAAGCATAATGGGTGTTTCCAGCTTTGACTTGGTGTTTCAATGTCACCCACAGGAGAGAATGGCAGTTATCATGACATCTCGTTCTACACGGACACCTCCGACCACACTGAGCAGGAGAAGCACCTTTTAAGTGAGTCTCTGAAACTGCCACATTTACCACAATCAGAGAATGGCACTGGGAATAGGCTTGTTATGTATGGTTAGTGTGTTCTGCGTCTCTTTAAGAGCTGTATTCCCAGAACAATATTTAACCCTCCCGACCCTCATTATACAGTGAGGAAGATTGACCAATTATGAAATCTGATGAGGGGGTGTGCAATACTGAAGAAAAAAATTAAATAAAACAATTTTTGTACCTTGACTGGTTTTGTACCTTGACAGCAAAATCAAAATCCCCATTGTAAAATTAACTCTGCTCAGAGCACATATGGTCCCACTCTGCAGAGTGTTAGGGGGCTTTTACACTGGGCTCGTTTGCTGCGGTCCGAGCCCAAGCACGATTGTTCCCGGCGTGCCCCGCGGCGCTGGTCTGGTTTCACACTCAACTTGATTCTATCGAACCCTGGTGCTTTTGCGTGCATATTACGTCATTGCAAACGTGCACGGTGCATGATAGAAACAGATCGCGAGTCAAAATATTGTGTTTTTTATTTATTCTGTGCTATGTGCAGCTGAGTGAACAACACAGGTTTACTGTGCGTGTGTCGCATTAGTTGGCTTTCTGCTGCTTGCAAACAGACTCTTTTGAGAATACATCATAATCAGCTAAAACGCATGCGCAGGTTACTTTACTTCCTGAACAAGTGTGCACCCGAGTCCGTGTTGCTTTCACATTCACGCGAACCGCACCACGGTTCGGGAGCAACCGAACTCAGACCATCTCCTCCAGACAGTCTCGGGTTCGATACCCCAGTGCGCACCCGGGTCCCATGACAGCCCTTCACATTAACGATTTTTCATGCGAACCGTGCCCCATTCCGAACTAAACTGCCATTGTGAAAGCCCCCTTAAAGTATTACAGCATTACCAGCTTCACTTAATACTAACCAGGGGTGTGTTTCCTGTACAACGACGTAACTCGCCGCTACACTACCATAGTACAATGCATCATTGAAAAAAAATCAACTTGCTAGTCATGACTGTTTCCTGAAACCATATTGTTGCAAAGTGGTCGTTCAACCACATTGGTTAATGATGTCACGCAGGTGATGGAGTAATAACTTTTTTTAATGAGACTGTTTGTGGTTGAGTTCATGCTAGATGTTTTGATATAAATTACAGACATGGCATCTGAGGACTATTTCTCATTTTTCTCAGTTATTTTGCTTTATTTCCAGATTCAATCGTAGGCTCATTCTTACATAGTAGATCACTTTCGCACACGCACAGTCATCAAAAACTGTGACATTCATTACAACCTGTGTTTTTTATTTAGAACACATACACGTCATTTACGTCTTTTAGTTTATCAAGAGTTCTCTATTTTAGTTTCTCAAGGTTATAATGAATGTCAGCTCGCTTGTTTTGCTCAAGATAAGGATTTATTGAGTCCACATGTCAAACAGAAACTCTGCTTCTAACTACAGGTCGAGAGCTGTCGTTCCAAACACACAAGTTTGCGATGCTGTTTGCGAATGTTTGTTAGAGCGATGGTTTCGGGAAACACTGACTTGTTGAACTTTGCTGATAACTGCGATAACGGAACTTGCGAACATAGTTAGCTAATGATGCTTTTAGGAAACGCACCCCAGATTGACTGTTTCTGTCAGACGCCTACAGAAGTTCTTTTTGAAAAATAGCAATAAGGTTCAGGTGTTGATGGTTTATTAAAAATGTGTTTGCTTTAGTTGAGCAGTTTGAGTTTTGACTTTTTATGTGAGTTTGTGGTCTTTGTAACGGTGTTGACCGCTGACCTTTCTTGCCACAGATTAGACATTCTGAATTTTATTTTATAAAAACATTGATGGTATTGTTTTATTAGACACAAACAGACATCAAGAATCGGCCAATGAATCTCAACAATGGTGAAATGCTTCATGCTGCAATGCATGCTGGGAGCCATGAACTTTATACTATGGTGGCTCCCAGAATGCATTGCGGCATGAAGCATGTCACAATTTTTGAGATTCATATGCTGATTCTTTTCTGCTTTCTCGGACTCGTCTCGGACTTGTTCCTTCAAAGACTCGGCCTTGACTCGGTCTCGGTCCACAGTTGGAGGAGAAGCACTCGTAATTTCAGACAGAGTCCTCGAGATTTTTTTTTTTCCAACACATTTTTTTTAATGTTCATATAAAAAAAACACACAACACATAACAACAATAATTATAAAATGCAATGTTGACGGGCATTATTTGAAAATGACATCCCATGGTGCAATGCAAAGATACTGCCGTCAGAGCCGTCAGTGTCTTCAGTTGCTGCCTGGTGTGAGCGGCGGCAAGATGAGCAACGAGTCTGCCATCATCAGGGGAGGGGGGTGTAAAAGAGTCAGTATCGTCATTAACTGCATTACACAGTGCAATTGTGTTTATGTAATGTTTGTGTGTGTTATGGGGGAATAAAGTTTTAAAAGATACTGAATTCTAATGTATTGTCAAAATATTTAAAATTGGGAAATATTGGAAAATATTATAAAGTAGCGAAGCCTACTAATTTAGACATGCCACTAGAAATTTTTAATTTGCTCTGCATGTCCTAACTATGATTTAAAAAAGTCAGGGTGGGCTTAACATGTTGATGACAGAGCAGCACTGTTGAAGTATTTTAGAAAAATAGGCAGAAGATGATGCATGTGGTAGGGATTTTTTTAATGATAGTAAAAGTATAGTCCATATTAAGACGTTAAGACTGCTCCTCTAAACAATTCCCAATCTAGCTTAATCTGTAGGCCTAACTGTTGATTATTAACTGGGGTGATATTAAATCATGAATATCAAAACTGACATGTCGAGACAAAATCTCGACTCTGACTTGCTTCCTCAAAGACTCGGTCTTGACTCGGACTCGGCCGTATTTGAAAACCAACGGACTCGGTCTCCACTCGGACTCGACCCTTCAAAGACTCGGTCTTGACTCGGACTCGGCATAGGCGGTCTTGTCCCCATCACTAAGTGACATACTCGTTAATGTCAGCCTCCACATGGTTAAAACAACAATTACAATATTAATGTAGACAATACATACAATGCATTATTATTGTACACACCCCTAGTGGTCACTAGTTCAAACTCACTGAAAATGAGGGCAAATTGGCTCTTGAGTTTGTGTCATGTAATAAAGGCTTGTCTGTGTCTCTCAGACTTGCACAGGGTCATCGTGGTCCTGCTGCCTCTCAGCCTGGTGCTGCTGGTCTTTGGGGGCATCTTCGGTCTGGTGGCGTCTTTGGCTCAGAGCTTCTCTCTCCTCTCCTGCATCGCTGCATACTTCCTCATCTGCAGTGAGTGTCATGAACAGCTACATTACCCGTCTACAGATAGCAAATGAAATGAAGTGAGGTCTCAGTGGAGTTTATGTTGTTGTGTATGGGTCAGTGAGAGATGTGTTTCGGGGCTTAATCAATGCCACACATGGATATGTGCAGCTGAGTGCAGCTGTTAAGTGAACTGGACACACAGAGAGAGCGTTTAAATAGGTATAGAGTTTTATAGCTCAATAATAAATATACACAAAGCCTGCAATAATGAATAGAAAAAATATTGAAAAGATCTATTTGATGTGTTTAATGTTTTTAGAGTATTCTTTTTCAGAATCAAATTATGTTCCAGGGACAAAAATATGTAAAAGTACACATATTTTTACAGAATATTTTTGGTTCGGCATGTATATGTAACAAATGAATGCAGAGTTGTTTTAACCACTGTACACAGCAAAACTCCAGTGTTACATTAACTCTCCTGGGAGTTTGCCCTCTGCATTTAACCCATCCAAGTTACTGCACACACATTAGCAGAAGTGAGTAGTGAACACACACACACGCACTGAAGAGTTGAATCAGGTGTGTTTGATTAGAAAGAACGGTAACACTTTATTTTGATGGTCCCTTGTGAACATTCTGGTGACTATAAGTCACTTTGCAACTGCATGTCAACTAACTCTCATTAGAGTATTAGTGTACTGTCTGCTTAATATCTGATAACTCTTTATTGTGATAGTCCTCCAACAGACAGTCTACTGACTATAAGTAACTATGCAACTAAATGTCAACTTATTCTAACCCTAACCCTACCAGTCTACTAATACTCTACTAACACTCTAATGAGAGTTAGACATGTAGGTGCAACGTTACTTATAGTCAACAGAATGTGTTAAAGGGACCATCAAAATGAAGTGAAACCGAATGAACATCTGGACAGATGTCGGTAACACTGTAGGCATCATACATTTTTCAACTTTAAGCCAGGTTGACACTGTAGTATTTACAATAGTATAATGTGTGTGTGTGTGTGTGTGTGTGTGTGTGTGTGTGTGTGTGTGTGTGTGTGTGTGTGTGTGTGTGTGTGTGTGTGTGTGTGTACGCGTGTGTGTGTGTGTGGAGCAAGTTGTGGTTTGTTTTTGCCTCATTAATTGCAATTGGGTTCTACCCTCCTATTGGTTTTTGATTTGATGGCTGCCGTGGGAGAAGTCACAGAGCAGGATTGTCTCTCAAAACCTGCCAGAATTTAATTGGAGGAATATTTCGGTGAACATGTCAAACTAGCAATCAAGGACTTAAGATTTTGCCCTAGGATCAGAGGAATATTTTTGGATTCACAAAACTTCTCTCAGAAGGCCAAATTGTGGCCAGAATCGTACAGTGTGAACCCGGCTTAAATGGTTCTAGAGAAAAACTGGACATCATACACAACAAGTCAGTCACCATTATAGTGCTTTTCACAATGCAGATTGTTTCAAAGCAGCTTTACAGAGATAACAGGAAAACAATGTTGTAATAATATTGTTAAATATAAAATTAAATGTCCCCAACTAAGCAAGCCAAAAGCCAATGGCGACAAAGGCGAAGAAAGGCGGAAAAGGCGACAGTGCCAAAGAACCGAAACTCCATCAGTGACAGAATGGAGAAAAAACCTTGGGAGAAACCAGTCTCAGCCGGGTGCCAGTTCTCCTCTGGCGAGCTAAACAACAGTGTATGATTATGATTCAGGCACTATTACAGCTCAGAAGTCAGATTTGATCGGAACATTATATTACGCAGTTCTTCTGGTTGAAGATCGGAGTCATCATGCGCTTATGGGGACGAGTTTGTTGAGGATCAGTGCTGATGGCTGTCGTGTCGACAACTGAGGATCTGTACACTACCAGAGTCATTCTGAATCTGAACACAACAAACTCACACAAAAACACTCCCTTTTTGCTAAGAGATTCATGAAAATGTAAAATAATGTATTCTAAATGCATCAGACTGTGCATCAGCTCAAAACATCGAACATGTTTGAAAGTGCATGTAATCAGCAGATTTTATAGAAAAGTTCTACATTTAATGCTCCTGTGTCTGTAAAGGTGTTAAAATATTGTAAGAACAACAACAGGATTTGATTATATCTTGAATGATATAATTAATTCACACCCCCACTCCACCCACATAGCAACATTGTGTCGGCCCAGATCCGGCCCAAATCTGGCCCTTGTGGAATGGCACTTGTGGAAAGTAAAGTGAGTCTGGTTAGTAATAAGTGAAGCTGCTAATGCTGTTTGTGGAGTTGTTTAATCCTCCTCTTCTGAGATCTTCACCGATTTAATGTCTTCTTTTCTCTTCAGTGGATTTCATCTAAGACTGTGTCTGAAGTCAGTTGTAGTTCTTGTGTTTCTGCTCGTCTCTTTTTCTGTTCTCTTCTTTCCTTCAGTCATTCTGCTTGTTAACAGGCTTATCAAGGCTGAAATTACTTCATATTCAATACACACAGATTTTGTGACTCAGATAAGGTCCAGTTCTGGTTTATTTCTTTACTCTTGGCTGACATGTGGCATTGCTATGGCCTGCTTGTGGCCCAGATCTGGCAAACAGGAGTGGGCCACCCAAGGGCCGTCATTCCACGCTGCATGTGGCCCAGATCTGCATTCCACAAGTGCCAGATTTGGGCCGGATCTAGGCCGACACAATGTTGCTGTGTGGGCACTGTCACAGCATCACAATAACATAAATCAGAATTTACACTGTATGTGTGCTATAAATTTTCAAATGAGTTGTTGTAGAGCACATTTTAATTTAAGTGTTAATTACATCTACAGGCTTTTTACATCTTCAGTATATTATCTGTGCTTATTCTGCCCTCAATATTATTGTGATAGTATTATTGGGTATGTTTGTTATGATAGGATGTGATGATGATGGCGTGTAGTTTGGGCTCTTTTGAGGCACTAACAGGTGCTTGTGTTCAAGCCTGAGCACAACAGAAAACTGAAGTACATGTGAATTAAGGGAGAGATGGAGCAGAGAAAATGACTGGGATCCGCAAAGGTTGAAACACTGAGGTCACCACAGACATTTACAGCTTTTTATTTGTGTTCTGCTTTCAGTCCTGTTGGAATGGGATCCTAAGATGAAAAAATATCACTAATCTTCCCCAGAACAATGTTACAAATATGCATGTGAACTTTGCATAGCTGTCTATGTTATAGTTTAGTGTGCTTATCTAGTAGCTTTTATTATTGCTGAGGTAAATTGTTGCAGTAATTGTGCCATTGAGGACTGAAAATTGCACACGATTGATGGATTGGAGTAAAACAGCGGAAAGATTGAAGTCTCATAGGAGTTTACTGAGTGATCCCATCTGTAAACATAGCACTTTTCTTCACAAAAACAATGGGCATGAGCATCCCTCTGGAATACGAAGACATGACAGAGAAGAAGATGGTGATGGTGTTTCCATATGCTTTTGCCTCACAAACATTTGCTGTTCTCCAACTCTCAGAAAAAAATTAATTGTAGCCGCACGTCTCCTTTCACGACACTAATGAATCATGCTGCAACAGCAGCACCTAATCAAATACATCTTAAAGACCTTTCTAATGTTTGGAATTCCTGCATTGATAAATGAATTTAAGCCAGGAGTGCATAATCAGACATATTTCATTCAGTTCAACTCTCTCCTGACACACTCCGTTAGTATGTAACACTGTGAGTGTTGCTTTTTAAAAACTTTTTTTATAAAGAGCAGTTCATGACCTCCAGGGTGGCTGTAGCCGCATTTCCATTACCCTTCAAATTGCGCAAATTAAAATTGCGAATTGAAAATACGGCCATTGGAAACACGTCAATTTCGCAAAAACTTCCATTTATCGCAAAAAAGTTTTTTACGCTCGCATGAGGTGGCGTTTCAGGCAATTCGAAAAAAAAATATTTCTCAAAACTGCAATGGAAACAGTTTTTGCGCATTTACAGTCACCTGGTGTAGATGACGCGGTGTGTTTGGACAGAATACGAAACAGAGATCTTTATTAAATTCATAAAAGACAAAAGAATTACAGGAATACTGGATTCTAAACCTCAAAGTAATGCCACAATCACAGTTTATCAACACCTCGAAGCAGAAATGAGGGAGAATCACCCAGAAACTCCTCATGTGCCGCTCACAGTATAAGGGACTTTCCTTGCCATTTATGATTAGATAACACACACACACTCATACACATCTCCTAATAATAATGACCAGTGCAGTGACTGGGATATACATAAAACTACCAACATCCGTCGCCATGATTTTTTGAATGATTATCACGAGAGGAAAAATGACGTTTTAGTCGCATTACATCGGTTAATGGAAACTTCGGCATTTCGCAATCGTTTTTTGTCGACATTTAGAAAAAATCACAAAAGTTTTGCGCAAATCTGTAATGGAAATGTGCCTTGTGCTTCTGAGAGCTGTTTCATCCTTCTGGTTTTAACGCTTCTCTTAAGATCAGACAGATGCACCCTTGTGGAAAAAAGTGAGCTTAATTGTATTGAATTAATTAAATATATATACAGGTCCTTCTCAAAAAATTTGCATATTGTGATAAAGTTCATTATTTTCCATAATGTAATGATAAAAATTAAACTTTCATATATTTTAGATTCATTGCACACCAACTGAAATATTGCAGGTCTTTTATTGTTTTAATACTGACGATTTTGGCATACAGCTTATGAAAACCCAAAATTCCTATCTCAAAAAATTAGCATATCATGAAAAGGTTCTCCAAACGACCTGTTAACCTAATCATCTGAATCAACTAATTAACTCTAAACACCTGCAAAAGATTCCTGAGGCTTTTAAAAACTCCCAGCCTGTTTCATTACTCAAAACCGCAATCATGGGTAAGACTGCCGACCTGACTGCTGTCCAGAAGGCCATCATTGACACCCTCAAGCAAGGGGGTAAGGGGTAATTTCTGAACAAATAGGCTGTTCCCAGAGTGCTGTATCAAGGCACCTCAGTGGGAAGTCTGTGGGAAGGAAAAAGTGTGGCAAAAAACGCTGCACAACGAGAAGAGGTGACCGGACCCTGAGGAAGATTGTGGAGAAGGACCGATTCCAGACCTTGGGGGACCTGCGGAAGCAGTGGACTGAGTCTGGAGTAGAAACATCCAGAGCCACCGTGCACAGGCGTGTGCAGGAAATGGGCTACAGGTGCCGCATTCCCCAGGTCAAGCCACTTTTGATCCAGAAACAGCGGCAGAAGCGCCTGACCTGGGCTACAGAGAAGTAGCACTGGACTGTTGCTCAGTGGTCCAAAGTACTTTTTTCGGATGAAAGCAAATTTTGCATGTCATTCGGAAATCAAGGTGCCAGAGTCTGGAGGAAGACTGGGGAGTAGGAAATGCCCAAATGCCTGAAGTCTAGTGTCAAGTACCCACAGTCAGTGATGGTCTGGGTGCCATGTCAGCTGCTGGTGTTGGTCCACTGTGTTTTATCAAGGGCAGGGTCAATGCAGCTAGCTATCAGGAGATTTTGGAGCACTTCATGCTTCCACCTGCTGAAAAGCTTTATGGAGATGAAGATTTCATTTTTCAGTACGACCTGGCACCTGCTCACAGTGCCAAAACCACTTGTAAATGTTTTACTGACCATGGTATTACTGTGCTCAATTGGCCTGCCAACTCTCCTGACCTGAACCCCATAGAGAATCTGTGGGATATTGTGAAGAGAAAGTTGAGAGACGCAAGACCCAACACTCTGGATGAGCTTAAGGCCGCTATTGAAGGATCCTGGGCCTCCAACTTCTGGCAGTGTTTCTGAGGAATCTTTAGCCCATTCCTCATGAGCAATGACCTCCAGTTCAGAAATATTCCTGGGTTTGCATGCTGCTTGTGGCGAGGGGGGCGCGGCTCGCTGACTTCTCTCCCGCTACAGACTTCGCGGAACCACGCCCCCCTCGCCACACTGCTGTTTTACGTTCCTTATTTGTGAAGGGTGATGAATTATTTGTGAAGGGTGATTCTCTGAACTTTTTGGACCATTGTTTTGACTTAACCATATAACTTGCAGTTAAACGTCACTCAACAAACCTAGCCAGTTCAGACGTTGTGTGTGTTCTAGCTCAAGCACACCTGTTGCAACGAATGAAGCCCTTGATTAGTTGCATCAGGTGTGCTTGAGACAGATTTGTACTGTTATGAGGGATTCTATTCAGGGAGTTGAATAATATTGAAACTGCAGAAGTCAATCAAAGTTGGATTTTCAGTTAAATTTGGGGAAACCACTTGAAACATTTGTTGTGTTGAGCTATTTCAATTACTTTTGTTTGATTTGTAAATTTGCAAACAGCTGAAATTCTTTAAATTTGGCCAATAAACCTGATTTGCAATACGGGTTGAATAATTTCGATTGCAACTGTATATTCTTCCACTGGACAGCCATCTTCTGCAAGGGAGAGGAGACCCAGATAGCAACATTGTGTCGGCCTAGATCTGGCACACACTTGACATGCCTGGGATGATGATCCGGCCCACATACAACGTGGAATAAATACAAAAGTTTTTATTGAGAATCAACAGAGGTTTAGATGTTGAGTTTAGAACTGCTGCTGGGTCCATTTATCTAATCTTGGTCCATTCGGTCACAGTACATGCAATGTAAGATAATCTCAATTGCAGCAGATTTACTTTTATAAAACAAACACAAAGAAAGCTAGTCAGAAGGTGAGAATCAATGCAACAACTTCACTAATACAAAGACAATACTGTGCAGTGAGTGGATGCTCCCTCTGCATGTGTAATTGCGCGTAAACTCGGACAACGACGCAGAAGTATAAATGAAAACCAACACGTAGTCTATGGCGTTGAAGGCTGATTTATACTTCTGCGTCGGACCTATGCCAGTGCCTCAACGCTATAGACTACGCGTTGGTTTTCATTTATACTTCTGCGTCGTTGTCCGCGTTTACGCGCAATTACACATGCAGAGGGAGCATGTGAAACCCGAGGGAGGGGTTCTAGCAGACCAATCACAGCGCTTGTGTCCACGTAGAATTGACGCGTTGTTACATTTTTGGAGAGGTGCACGTCAGGGTACGCCGTAGTGTACGCGCGCTACACACAGCCTACGGCGTAGCTACGGCGTGAGTTCGACGCAGAAGTATAAATTGGGCTTTAGGAGAAAATAAACCGAACAAGACACCGGGGAACAAAGCAATCAGTAGAAGTTGGAACAGAACACTGGGAAACAATGATATACAAACTTAAAGCCCATAAAATGCGTTCATCAGTGACTGAGATCTGCCCTTTCACCAAAACTCCCCTTATTATTAATAACACAGTCTACATGCTCAATTAATCTTTTATTTGCTTTGTGTTTCCTCTTTAAACACAGCCTTTAAGTACTAAAATCAGTGTAGAAAATTTAATGTAAAAATCCTACTAACATTATAAAAGTTTTGCAGGAAACATAAAATGGTCAAGACCCCTTTAACAAAATGGTTGAAAATGCTCTCGGTTTTTTCTATACCTTTCTCATCTCTGTCTTTCAACTGTCACTCTCTCTGACAAGCACATAGGAAAACCCCTATTAGTTCATTTTTTCATTTGTCATCTTGAAAAAAACAATGTTTCGTTGATCAGAGTATCTGACTTGGAAATGAGTAGAAAAACAGCTAGATGACTGAAATATTTTGTTTAATTGCAGAGCAGTAGGAACACCTCTCCTCTGTTCTTCCTGTGGTCTATTATGAGTGACTGTGAAAGGTCAGGGCTCCTCTGAGCTTCATGTAAGTGGGATAATTACAGTAATAATGACTGAGTTCATGACAGTTCCCTCAAACATGGTCTTCTCTCCTTTCTTATTAATATTCTTACCACTAGCTGGTGTCCATATCATATTCTGTGCTTGTGCACTGCTTATTTTCATTGTAAATGATAGACTCCATGCACTTATCCCAGTCAGGATTTTGTATCTACAATGAGACCTGTGTTCATGAGCATTACTTGAACTGAAGGAACCCATGATGGGTGTCATGGGTGGTGTTCCCATTGCACCAGTTTTAACAATCTTCAATGTTGATCAAATTGTCTTGTCAGTAAAATGAAAAACATAAAATGGTGCATAGGGGCAGCGTAATTGTACAATAATCTTATTGGGAAGGAAACAGTGCATCACATTTCCTTGTGAAAAACAAGTACACTTTAGCATACTTTTAAAAATACCACTTATTTAATGAAATAATATACTTACAAGCATATTCTTAAAAAATGGAAATTCTGTTGCTGCCAGATTGTTTTGAGAGCTGAAGTATGTTGTGAATGGAGTGTAATGACTGCTCTTTGTGCACAGGTCTGTTGACGGTGTCTGGTGTGAGCATCTATATCAGTTACTCTCAGCAGGCTTTGGAAGAGCTTCAGCACATGGTGGATGTGGAGTCACTGGCTCACGTCCACATGTCCTTCGGCTGGTCTCTGGCCATGGCCTGTCTGTCCTTCTGCCTGGAGATGCTCGCGGGGATCCTGCTCTTGCTAGCGGCCCGTCTCATCCGTCGGCAGTGCCACCACGAGCCTGCTGCAGTGTTCTTCATGAGTCAGAGTTCACCACAGCTTCTGAGACTGCAGTGATGATGATGATGTGTTCTACATTCACATGCATTTCATCCACAGTTTGATCAGGGAATGAGTTTGTGCTGTGTCAAAGATGAAATGGAGAGTGCCGGGTGGCAAATGAGACAGCTGCATCAATTATTGAAAGAGAGGCTCACTCAAGGAATCCAAAATATGTCTGCATCATTCAACTGTGTCTGTGCAATCACACATTTTCCTCAAGGCTTCTAGAAACTTGTTTTCCTCTGCTCACCAATGTCATGTGTCATGCACTCATGATATATACCATGATAAATCAAGCAATTGCAGCTTTTACATGAATTATCTCTATGGTACACATTTTTACAGTATAGTTTTTTTTCTATAGTCCAAATAATAACTCATAGTGTTATGTCCGTAAAGAAATTACATTTTTGGTAAAAGTTGCTATAATATAAAAATTAAAATAATAACATATTACTTGTTAGTCCAATTAAGAGATTCATTTGTACATTACCAACAATATCTGGAGTAAACAAGCTACACTGTTACCAAGGTTTTTTTACGGTAAAATTAATGTACTGTTAATTGTACAGTTCTTTACTGTAATCTAATCTCTTTACTGTTATTGTAAAAAAAAATGCACTAAATTAAAACTCAAGTTAAATAATTTCACTTGCAGACACCAACTGCCTTAAATTGACCAACTCTCATTTAAATGTATTGACTAAAAAATTATAATGCACTAATAATGTGAACTTATTTTATTTGACACCACTATTGTACATATAAATATTTCCACTGAATCAAGAACTACACAATCACCACCTGTTAAATAAAGCAACACGCAGTGTATCATCCACGTTTGTAGATCTTCTGCTGGACTGAAGCACAGGCTCTACTCTTCAGCACAACGGCGACCCAAAAACTAATTTTACAGTAAACGACTGGCAACCAGTATATACCTGTTTTATAACTTACAGTTTATTACTGTTAAGATACATTTATTGGGTGTATCTTTTTATCCTACACTGTTAACCATTTCAACCCCACAGGAAAATCCACACTACAAAGAGTAAAACGTAACGTTGACGCAGTGTTGCAGTGAGATAAGTGAATATGTAAGTGATTGTTGAGCATTAGTGATGAACACCTGCTGTCAACAAGCAGAATCACTGAAAGAAAGAGGAACAGAACAGAAAATAGAGAAACACAAAAAGAAAACCACAGGAATGAAATACAATGACTTTTTTTAAACATATGCACAACTAATAAAACAGAGCTACACTACAATGCAGAAACACAGAGATTTAAAAAATGAGCACATGCATCGCAATAATGGTGGCAATCATTTTTGTATTTATTTATTCATTCATGCAGCAGTGCATGCTGGGAGTTTTATACTATCCTGGAACCCAGCATGCATTGCGACATGAAACTTTTGATTGTCACCATTGTTGAGATTCATAAGCTGATTGTTGATGTCAATGTGTGTCTAAGTTAAACAGTAGTTCATCATGTTTTAATGCACTGTAGGATTTGTGAATTAATCAAATGCAAATGAATCTGCCATGTGAGTCCTTCAAACCCATCTCCATGCAGAACTCAACATTCCAGATTTCAAATAACCAATACAGAACCATAAAGATCCAGGCTCCAGTCTATGCAAACCGTCTGTAAACACTTTATGGCCCCTGCAAGCATCATAGAGATGAGCCCAATTGAAGGAAGAACGTTGTTAAATAGTTTGGAAAAGACTGATTGGTTCAGAGATGACGCGACTCGGGACGCACCAAGATAACGGCAAAGGTTGTTTGATCCCAAGACAAGGGATGTAAAACAGACCTCCTTATTCTTAAAGACCTCTGAATGACCCCAGGGATCTTTGAGATCTCTCAAAACCACAGAAACTGAGACTTTACATACAAAAATACATAAAATCATCCCAAAACAATTCTTGACGAACTTATAATCAAACATTGTTCAATTACATAATTCTATATTGTGTCTACAACCTCTGTATGTGTCTATAATGCTTAGATCACATATAAGTCATGTAATTGTTATAACTATTAGATGTTCAAATTAAAGTGTGTCTTGTCTCCTATCAGTACGATCATATATTCTTAATTCAGAAGATGGCTTGATTGAAATATGTGTAAAATGTTTTGTGTTCTTATAATACGAATCATGTCTAAACTGTACCCTCTGTACTCTCTGCTAGAGCTGGAGGGTAAAGAGATCACAGATAACACATGATTTACAATGAGTGGTGAAGAAAATACCACCTCTCAAATAAAGACAGGGCCTAATTGGTCAGAGAACTCATCCAGGAGGCTGGACAAACATTCGAGTTTAAAATCTAGGAAAAAGCCTTAAAGTTACGTTATGCCGTAGAGAGAGTTATGCTGAACAAGATCCCAGAATGCATTAGGGTAGATTTGCATCGTCATGAGAGCCATGACCGAGTAACAGACGGACGAGTAACCATGTAAACAAGCAGACAAAAGAACCCAAATCAAGATCAGAAGAACATGGGTTAACAACAGCTTCATTCCATCCATCTAACTGCTCGTCTCACTTTTATTTCTTAGTTTTCTTTTCTTTTCCGTTGAGAGTATCGGTTCTAAGTTAAGTTTTGCTGCAAAGTTTCGGTAAAACGTTTCGACCGCTTCCAACTTCAAAGACTTCCCGTCCATCCACCGACACACCACGTGATTGGCCGCCCAAGATCTATCCAGGCACGAGGAGACCCAGCCAAGCAACTGGGTTATGTGTTAGACTAATCAATAAAGTCTTGTTTATATTTTAAAGATAATTGTTCTTGTGTTATGTGCTTACGTATTTAATGTCTTAAACTGCTGATCTAAGTTACCTTGCTAATAAATAGTGTTTCACTATAGTTTGGATATTTATATCCGCTGCAGAGGTGATAGTTACGCTGGACGAGTCATTTGCTCGGCTGTATAAGTGATTCTTTTAAGATTCCCTATAAATTAATTATTTACTTTTGAGCTAAATTGACCTGTATGGCCCCTTAAATACATATTATTATTATACGTAGTTTACTACACACTATATGATTACAATATCCTTCATATTAACTGATAACAGTAAAATTGCTGGATTTTATGTTGTAGATTAACAGATATATGATGAATATGAAATGCTCATACATTCATAGCTTAGACACAGGATGAGATCAGAGAACCAGACATGTTGATGATGATTACGGCATCATCACAACAGATAAAAACACCTGACAATACTTCCTCTTCACTTGTTCTTGACATAAATAATGTGTTTTATAAATTCTCTGCTACAGGAACCAGAGAGATCCCACAATTATTCAGTCAAGGGTCAAGACACCAACTAAAGCAAATACTGTTCGCCATCATGGTGACTATTTATTATAAATAAACTATTCATAAACTTTATTATAACTAAATCTCTGTTAAATCTCAACAAGAACTTTTGTACATGTATGAGAGAAATAATGTTAAACTGGTTTGCAAACTGGTTTCACACTGGCTGGAAGTCAGTTGTAGTTCTTGTGTTTCTTTTTTTTCTTCTCTTGTTTCTGTCCTTCAGTGATTCTGCTTATCAGGTGTTCATCAGTGTCTCAATTCGACTGAATGAGGGTAAAGGGTGTGATTGGGAACACAGCCTCTGAGTGTCGACTTTGAACGCTGTTAATTCACAGTATATTCCTGTAGGCAACTTTCTCGAAAATGCAAATATAACCCAGAATGCATTGTTTTCTATGGTATATTACTGTTTTAATGAAAAATAGTATGATACAGAATTTGTCAGAATTTGGCCTTTTTTTACAGCAAGGGTTAACATTGTATATAACAAAAAGAAGACTGTTCAAAAGTTTGGTGCAGTGTGATGACAGAACAACTGTTTTCAACATTGATAATAATACTATATGTTTCTTGAGCATCAAAACATCATATTACACTGATTTCTGAAGGATCATGTGACACTGAAGATTGGAGTAATGATGCTGAAAATTCAGCTTTGATCACAGAAATAAACTACATTTTAAAATATATTCAAATAGAAACCAGTTATTTTAAAGTATTATAATATTTCACAATATTACGGAGCCTTGGTCAGCATAAGAGACTTTCAAAAACATTGAAAAATTATTTCCGACCGAAACCTTTTGAATGGTAGTTTATTTGAAATCCATAACCCTCACCCATGTGCTTATTGGACTTTTAATACAGATAATGATCATATCCTTAATTTCCACATAATATTTTTGCATACTGAGATTTAATACATTAAATTGTAGTTTTTTTGTTTTTGTTTTTATTATTTCTTCATAGAAAATTGTTCTGTGGTAAAACTTGTCCAACTTATAGGAACCACGTTTCATACTGTCTCAGTAAGCCACCGTGAAGTGCCCTGATAAACATGACTTTTGCCCATCATTTTACACTGCATGTTGTTACAACTTATTTACTCCTTTAACAACATTATGTATTGAGTTGTTTTTAATGATCTATACTGTCTGATCATTACCATACACACTTTGTGTCCACAAAGATACTTTGCAATGCATATACCAATTTTAAATGAAGCTAGATTTAATTATGTTTTAATTTTGTGTCAATAATATATATCTCCCTGAGGCTTATATTTGATTAAATATCCAAGATGCACCATTTGATCTCAATTAAAATATCAATTTGTCAGTAATTAACCAATATGAGTGATCAATTTATGAAAGTGTCATAGGAACAGAGTGTGCTGTTTTCTTGAGCACAAAAGAGTCAATTTTCATTCCAGTTTCAGGAAAGTCTTCTCAGAAGATTAAACATTTTTTTTCTTCCCTTATTTGCAGGGAAATACGTCTGTGTAATAATATTAAATTGCGAATGGGTGCTTGTAAACCTCTGATTGCTGCTGTGGAGGCTAAAATAGCTGCATTCAAGACACAACGAAACGTGAAACTCATGCTCTTAAGGCTGATAAAGGACCTGGTGATAAATGGAGCGAGAAGAGTGCCTGAGTGAAGTGTCTCTCCGTTACCTACACTAGAAAATGTATTCTATTCTTTTTTTTGTTTGTTTTTTTGTTTTAAAGAAAGATTTATAAATATGGTTGCTTGGTGATTTCTGGCCCAAGTCAAAAGATAAATGTAAATGCATTTGAGGTGGTCTGAGATGGATTAATGCAAAAGTTTAAATGTGTTAAATTCAGGTTCACAATAAATATTTCATGAAGTCACGCCACAAATAATTATATAAATCAGTTTGAAACTATTTTGCTGTGGGTTCTTATTTTTTTGGCTTTTTTCTGCTCCCACAATATTAAAAATATAATAGATGTTTATTGCAAACAGTTCTCCTGGTTTAAAGAAGGGGTTATTTTATTTAGTTTAATAGGACTTTATTTTGAAAGTCCTCTTTTAGACATTCTACTAAATATAAGTAACTTGTCAACTATGTCAATACCTCTCAGTAGAGTATTAGTAGGCTGTTAGTTTAGGGTTAGATGTTAGGGTTCGTTTTGGGAGAATAAGTTGACTTATAGACAGTAGAATGTGGACTATCAAAATAAAGTGTTACCGCAGGTTTGGAAAGTTTATTTTATTTCTGCACCTAAAGATAATGCTTTAAAACTTGGGCAAGAGGGTTAAAGGCACACAGTAAAATATCTCAGAAAGTCAATGAACCAGCTACACACCACTTGGGGAACCTTCCCAGTTAGTAGCACGGCATGACGGCTCTGGCTACCCACACTGTAAAAAATTTACTGTAAAATTTACAGCAACTTACTGGCAATTTTGGTTGCCAGTAAGCCTGTAAATTTTACAAGATTACCGTAAATAGTAAACAACAATTAACTGTAGGAAAATACAGCACACCTGTAAAAGCAGAAAAACAAGAGCAGCTGTGAATTTACAGTTCTTTATTGTATTATTTACAGTATGATTATTTGAGGAAACCAATTACCTGAAATTGGTCAATTGACATTTCATTTGAACCCACTAAAGAAATAAAATTAATTTACATGAGTTAACAAATCATCTATTTAACTCAATCCTCTTGCAGATAGTTGTTAATCAACAGCAGCACACACCTGTATTGACAAATTTGACAAAAAGTGCTTTTAAATAAAGCAACACACAATATTACATCAGTGTTTCTGCTCATCCTGAAGTGAAGCACAGGCTCTACTCTTCAACACAATGGTGACACACAAAACTCAACAGAAACACTTTAAATCCCAACAGAACATTAAACACTAGCAGATCTCCACTATATCATTATGTGCAAAAACACATAAAATCACACTTCATTTCAGCATTTACTCTCCTGAGCAGTCATTCATATAAATATATATTCACATTTATTGTCACATAAATACATGCACAGAAAATAACTTATTTTGTTTAGTAAATTTGACTTAGATTGTATAGTAAACTTCTGACTTCCAGCCACAGCCATATATTTAATCAACTGAAAAGAAAAGAAGACATATCTAAGTACATATCTAAAGATCTCAGCAGAGGAGGAGTAAATAACTCATTACCAGCCTCACTTGTCAAGGTCTTTGTGAGAATTAACTGAGGTTCAGATGTTGATGATTTATGGTTTAGTTTGTAGGCACCATGATAGTGATAAGTGTTGGCTTTAGTTGGGGTGTTACTCTTAACATTGCAACATTATTTATTCTATAGCTGCTTATGTGTTTATATATTTATAACAATCTCATTGAAGTCAAGAGAAGAGAAATATGGCTACTATGACTGTGTATTGATGATATTATCAATAAAGTTTACAGATCAGTTGTACCTCGTATCACTCAGAGTTTATATCTTCACATTCATACAGTTCTTTCCGTATGATTGATTAACATAGCAATTTTCCATAAAATGTCCAATAAGTCACACACAGACATCAATAATGGTGACACTCAAATGAAAAGCTTCATGTTGCAATGCATGCTGGGTATCACCTTGATACAGGACTCCCAGCATGCATAAATGATGCAGCTGAACTGTCTTATTTTCTTTTCTTCTTACCATATGCTTTTATTTTTGTTGTTGTTTTTTAGTGTGACTTTTTAGTAGCTTGATTTGTGATGTTCAGAGTTGGGTAACACTTTATTTTGATGGTCCCTTTTGAACATTCTGGTGACTATAAGTAGCTTTGCAACTACACAGCAAAAACCCCAGTGTTAAATGAACTCTCCTGGGAGTTTATTTGGCTCCAGCCTCAAGAGTGTTAAGTGTTAAAATATGAGTGTTAAATTAACACTCAAGAGTGTTAACGTTAATAAGCTAATTAAGTGATCAATTGAGTGATGATTGATCATTATTGAAGACATCTGATGTCAACAAGCAGAATCGCTGAAAGAGAAAATCTAATTTTAAGTCACCATTATGTTGATCCGTGTTTGCTTTAGTTGGCCAGTTGACCCTTAAATCATTAACATTAGATTTAGTTTGGCTGTTGTAACTAAGCTATGATAACTAGATGAACAAAGAGAAAATGTGATTGAGTTATGTTTGAACATAAGTGCATTATAACCTGAATCTTGAAACTAGTTTAGAGAGTTAGGATTACACTGTTGATTACAGCAGCCCTTCAAATTTATAGCTTGTGGTTTTCAGTATTTTCAGTATAATCAAAAATATTTATGTGAAATTGTTCTGAAAAAAAGACATTGAGCTTTTTCTTTATTTAGACACTTGCGATCAATAATCAGCCAGTGAATCTCAACAATGGTGATGATAATAAAGCATGTTGCAGTGCATTCTGGGAGCCACCAATCAAAACTCATCCATTACTCCCATCATGTATTGCGGTATGAATAAATAATGATCTGAATTGTCTTAGTAATTCCCTTTTCCTAATTGAATATTCTTTTTTTCACCATTGTTGAGATTCATACGCTGATTCTTGATGTTTGTGTGTGCCTAAAAGACAGATTTTTTTTTCAGAACAACTTGTAAGAAATCCTTTTTAATACTGTTTATTGTCACATATGCTGTAGATTCTCTGTGATGCTATAATCAATAATATGTAGCTTTAAATGAGAGGTTAAGGTCGAAATGAGTTCAGGGATTCAAGTCAAATGATGATTATGTTGAAACATAACCACCTATAACTAATCATCTTTTCTTTTTGTGCACATGTCTGTTGTAACTTGATTACAACAGTAAATTCAAAAGTTAATGAACTAAGGGTTAACTGCGCAACTAAAGCAAACACTGATCTTCATAATGGTGACTTAAAAAATTAGATTTTCTCCTTCAGTGATTCTGCTTGTTAACATCAGATGTCTTCAATAATGATCAATCATCACTTTGATCACTTAATTAGCTTATTAACGTTAACACTCTTGAGTGTTAATTTAACACTCATATTTTAACACTTAACACTCTTGAGGCTGGAGCCAAATAAACTCCCAGGAGAGTTCATTTAACACTGGAGTTTTTGCTGTGTACATGTCAACTAACTCTCATTAGAGTATTAGTGAACTGTCTGCATAATATCTGATAACTCTTTATTGTGATGGTCCTCCGACAGACAGTCTACTGACTATAAGTAACACAGTAGTCGATTGTGGAGTTCATAATGTCATAGAATATCATAATATCAGAACACCACACAGCACCGTCATCGGCTGACAGCTGACAGTCTGAGTCTCCACTGTTGCTTAGTTACCAATGATCGCGCACAAACTCGACAATCGACTACTGTGGACTTCGACCGAAAACAGGAAGTAAATACAGGTATGTGAGCTGGCTGAATTAACATCATTTTTATTAATATCTTTCACATCTACTGCAGTCAGATTGACCGTGGTCAGTCTTAATAACACCACTCACATGGCTGTGCACTTGTAATGACAAATCAAGGATGTTAAGAGGCTAAAAGCAGGTTTAGAACTTGCCCCATTGAAGTCAACAGGGTGCGAATATTAAAAAGAGGATAACACGGTGTAGGCAACACAGATTTTTGTCGTTTTTGTCTGTACTGACAGCACTCCAAATGTACAAAAAAATTAGCTCAATGTTTAAATAGACCGGAGTTCTCCTTTAAAGTGTTTCTGTTGAGTTTTGTGTGTCACCATTGTGTTGAAGAGTAGAGCCTTAGTTTCAGTTCAGGATGAGCAGAGTGTCATAGAGGTCGAGGTGAAAGTTGCTTTATCTATAGGCAGTGACTGTGTATTTGCTGATGCATTAATATTATTCAACTCTTTCTTGTGTGTTGTTGTCTAGTAGGAATTAGTTAAATGTATTTTTCTAGTTAACTCATAAAGTCTTTTTCTTAGTAGATTCAAATGAAATTATCTTAAAGTATAACTACTTAATGGCAAATTTCCTCAAATGAAATGAGTTGTCTCAGGTTTTGATTCAATGTGTTATTAATAACAGTAACATACTGTAAATAATACAGTAAGGAACTGTAAATTCACAGCTCGTCTTGTTTTGCTGTTTTTACAGGTGTGCTGTATTTTTTACAGTATAATTGTAGTCTATGATTTACAGTACTCTTGTAAAATTTACAGGCTTTGTGTGTGTGTGTGTGTGTGTGTGTGTGTGTGTGTGTGTGTGTGTGTGTGTGTGTGTGTGTGTGTGTGTGTGTGTGTGTGTGTGTGTGTGTGTGTGTGTGCGAGTGAGTGTGGGTAATGCTGATTTGTTCAATTACTTGAAATATTCCCTCATCCTTGATTAATCTGACCTGAATTTCTTGATTGGCATTGCTGGTCCCACAAAGAACCTTTCATAAGATTCTTCAGATTATTTTTTTTACACTAAGAAATGATGGTACACTTTTTATTAATAGATTTATGTGTAGAAAAGTTTGAAGAGCTGCGATTTGTGAAAATGGCTAAATAATGTTAATTAGTGATCATGTTTTAGTGATTGATTAAATAATTTGAAGCGTTTTGAAGAGTTTTAGCATGAGAAAAACAACTAATGTGCGAATTTCCTTTTGGAACAGTCTTGATGATTAGTGTAAGCTAGGTTTGTCATGTCTCGGTAGAAACAGAATAGCTCCAGGTGAAATACAGAAATGTCATGCTTTCACTGAATTGAGCAAATGACTGGGGAGATTGATAGGACCTCTGTTATAGATTAAACCTTGACCAAACCCATTAAACATTTATGGTACATAATATTTCTGCTCTCACTTGCTGCATAATCAAGCAGAGCACGAGGTAAACACATTATTCTTTTCTCTATATTGGCTTTGACAGATCGGTGCAATTTCTTTTCCCCCCACACACATCTGAGAATCTGTGAACTCTGAAAGCTTTTTCTTACATCCAGAACTCAGTTGGGGGGATTTTTTCCTTTCAAACCGCAAAATACATAACCCATTGATTGATTCTCACATTTATTTCATATTTCACACATTTCACACATATCATTATTTACACAATCGAAGTCACCTATCTTTCCTGCTGCGTAGTCATTGACTATGGTCTTAGACTGATTGTGTTTTACACATAACTGAACGTTCCTAATATTAGGTGGAATGCACGGCTTGTTTTATGTTTTCTTCTTCAACCTTGAATGCCTCTCATTATATTTCTCATTTGTACCTCACTAACGAGAGTGTGCCCATATCATGTAAAGTGCAACATCATTTTTTTCCTGCAGAATGTGGCACCTTTTAAATGGCTCCTATGGATTGAAACCCAGTCATCAAAAAGTAATATGAAGATATGAAGAGATATGTGGAGGTGTGAAGATTAGTTCCCTTTCGTTGTCACTCCGAGTTACGTCGGATGACGACGAATGGGATTTCACTTAGAACACCTATCGACTTTGAGTATACAAAAACGAGTCAATGGCAAAGAAATGCCATGGGTCTGGGTATACACCTCGTGGGTGATTCATGTTCTCTCTGTGGGAACATGATCATCGCGTCATTTAGGTCGAGACTCGGTGAACTCGCAATAGTGAGAGTCGCCTCATCCACCCCCCGATTTTCGGCTGGTGGCCAGGGTGACCTGAGGGTGATGGTCTGGAACAAGGCGCAGATTCTGTGTCCGTGACCCCAGCCCCCCTCTTCAATGACGGTGCCCGCTAGCGATCAGGTGATTCCACGAGTCTACCTTCGGGTGGCCCGTGTGTTTTCATTTGAAAGCTACAGAGGATGGTGCTATGTCTGTAGCAGCATCACTAGGTGGGCTTTATTCTTCTGGAAGTGACGACTCGTCACAGCTACAATATTCTGGTGTGCTATAGCTGTGCCTGAGTCTGATCCGGAGATGACGGCCATGCTTTCCTGGGACAATTGGTTTTTGGGTAAGGCCGCAAACCCCAGTATCTTTCTTCCCGGACATGTATGATGAGATCTCGGTATTCCTTGGTATTCCTGTGCTAATTAGGAGTCCTTCATCCTTACAAGTGCTCAGATTTACGCAGGGCACTGGAAGACAGCTGTGAAGGTGGCGTGATTAGACTGATAACCCCATTCGTCGTCATCCGACGTAACTCGGAGTGACAATGAAAGGGAACGTTTCGGTGCATATGTAACCCTCGCTCCCTATGTAGGGAATGGAGAAGTTACGTCTTCCTGCCACTTCCGCTGTACCGCGGGGATCGCCTGAGCTCAGTCTTGGCTCCTCAGCGAAGAAACATAACTGCATGTTGCCGGCGTCCTCCTTTTATACCCACGAGGTGGGGCGGAGTTACGTCATGCAAATTCTGCAGACCCATGGCATTTATTTGCCATTGGCTCGTTTTTGTATACTCGAAGTCGATAGGTGTTCTAAGCGAAACCCGTCATCCGACGTAACGTCTCCGTTCCCTATTCAGGGAACGAGGGTTACATACGTAACCGAGATGTTTTACACATTCGGATATTATCATTCCTGAGATCTTCAGAGCAATTCACACAAAAGCCATCTCGTAATAACTGTGGCAGAACTCAATTTGAAGATGAACTCAAGTGGGGATCAAAGATAACATTGTTTTATTCAGATGTTTTCTCATCTTGGTCAACTTATGCTCTCCTACCATTGACTGAACGTGCTCAAAATCTCATGTCCTTCCTCTCATCAATACATTTGATCTCCTGTTGAATCATTCATTATCAGTCATATTGTCTTTTTCAAAGTCTCTATGTGACCTCTAAATTATAGTGCAGATGTTTGAAGAGCATTGAAGAGATGTTTGTGGACTGGATTGAGGGATTGTGTCTGGAGAGTCGGAGGAGGATTTGAGGAGTGTGGAGTCAAATTTTGCTTTAAGAAACTCTACTTGACTAGAACAGACTTTAGGTGCCAGATCTCTGTCGCATAAATTGAATTCTATGGTACAATCTCCAAAACAATCTTGGTAGTACATAAGCAGTTCAGAAAAGAGCCTTGAACCACAGAAGAAAAGCACAATACATATATGGCACCCTATTAATGCTTTTTGATTATTGCACATAATACTGTAAATGAATAATGTATGTGCAAGAAAAAAAATGTATTGGTAAAAGGTACACTATGTTACTTTTGGCCCTCTTGCGGTTAAAAACAAAACTGCATGTATTTTGCAGAAGAACATTGTTTTGATTGTGCTAGGCTCTGCATGACTGTGACTCAATCTGACTAGCTGAATACGTTACTGTAGATAAACTCATTAATAGACATGGTACTTCCTTGAAAACAAATTCCAGCACAGCGCTGCAACAACCATCATTTAACACTTATGGTGATCAGTCTCTGCTTTAGTTGGTCTCTTGACTCTCGACTTTATAATGTTAGTTTTTCTTTGGCTGCTGTAGTTGTGAGTTTATAAAACACATTTGTCATGGGAAGAAAAAGCCAAGAGGAATTTGATCAGGTGTTTTGACTGATTTGATGATGCCATAATCATCTTGGACTTGTATCATCTAATTTACTGATCTTTTCCTGTGTCTAACATCTGACTGTATGTGTGTTTTAATATTTATTGATCATAGTATATCTGTGATAAGTTATGAAAAAACATTCTTCATGTTTTGAAGCCTGTCCCATGGTTGGTGTTCATAACTTTCTTCTTAAATTTATGTAATTTATGTTGTTAAATTTATTCACTTTATGCAAGTGATTTTAAAACAATTTATGAAATCATCACATTGTCATTAGTTTTGGATGAATGTTCTCATAATGTTGTTGACAGAAAACATCGTTTGAACAACATTCTTCAAACGTCCTTTAAATATCAAGGATCACTAACTTTTTGTCTTTTTGTTAGTTTTTGTCTGGCTGCTTTAACAATATGTGCAGAAAACACTTTTTACGGTGTTAGAGGAAGTCAAGACAGAATAACATCAGGTGATTGGCTGTTAATTAATGAAGTGGTCTAATCACTGATCAGAAGTTTGTTTTGTCATTAATACATTTCAATATTGTGCAACTGATCATACACATAATATAGAGTCCTCGGGATTACTAAGGCTTCAGGCAAGAGAGTTTTAGTCAGGGTTGGAGCTAAACTCTGGAGGACAGCAACACTCCTGGATCCCTTCTCAGAGTGTGAAACTCATATGTGACTCTCAGCATGCATTGCCACATGAATAATTTATGCAACCGAATAATTTTCGGTTCTTTTTTTAAACCATTGTTGAGGTTTCTATGAGTTTTGATGTCTAAGTGTGTCTCAATATTTAATAATAAAAATAAAAAAACAGTAGCATTTTTCAGAGAGCCCACACAGATCTCTTTATCTTTTCAGTGTTAATGCATTATTGTGATCTTTTGATCTCAACGGAGGAATTTATTACATGTTTTACTCATTAATACTCTTAAAATAAGTCATGAGAACAGAAAAGCAGTCATTTAACTATCAATTAAGAAGATATTGAAGGGGGTGTATTGGAATCCACTGCTGCTTCAATATATATGTAATGAGTGATTAATAATCATCAAGGATAAGCATTTCTACATAAATCATTTCTATACTCAATGAGTGATTCAAATATACTTGTAATCATATGTTTACAGTGAGTGTTAACCAGCTGTTTTTAAGCACATTCTGATGTGACCCTCAATATTTTGTCTATATATTTGTTTCTAGCTGACGAGTTAAGGTTACAGGGTCCAATTATACGAGACTTCACCTGATTTACAGAATTGAACCTTTTTCATGTGTATTTCTCTAGAAACTATAGTGAATAGTATCTGCAGACCTAAATCTAGGAATCGTGTGACTACTATCGTGACTAATGGCGACACACTCTCCTATCTATCCATGTGTGGAAATTTGCTTAGACTATATGCGTTCTTAGCCAATCAGAAATTGTAACCTGAAGCAAGGACGTAGCTTAGACCTTGGTGAGGGGTGTAGTTGCTGTGATCTTGTTAACTGAAAGCGGGGCGGCCTACAAACTTCTTGGTGAGTCTTGAAGCTGACTTCAACTGATGTAATTACAAACTCTCTTCAGTAAAACTTTTCTTCAATTTAATACAATTCTGACTCCGTGTCTTCTGTCAAACATTTGGTCTTTTGGTCTTAAATTGTTTCCGCTTTAACAACATGTTGATCAGCCATTTCATTTCAGAATTGTTCTCAACAAACAGAGGTTTAGGGCCAAGAGCCCAACTAAAGAAAACACTTATCACCATAATGGTGACTTCAAAAGAAATATTCAATAAAACTTAAACATCTAAGCCAAGAAGTAATATCAAATAAGAACTTCTGTAGATGTATGACATAAATGAAAGTCAAAATTTAATCAATTATCTCATTAATTGCAGTTTCTTCAGTGTTACTTTAACACTGTAGATTGGCCCATATAGAGTTGTTAATAAAAAAATAAGATGAAAGAATGTTTCAAGAACATCATTATATCCCTAAAAAAGAAAAAAAAAATGTTCCACTAACATTAAAGAATGCTGGATTATTTAAAGGTTCCCATAACAAAAAACGAATGTTTGGAAAACGTTCTTAGAACAAAACTTTAGCTGGATTTGCACTGAAATGTTTTGGCAAAACATGTCAAAATGTTGGACATGTGCATTAGGCCCTGCAGTGTAAATGAGGCTGCTGATTTGTATCAGTTGTTAAAAAGTAGGCGGGTGCACTTTTCAATTTCAAGTCTACATATAAAGCCTTGACATGCCCATTGAAGGCCCCAGGAGACTCTCTACATGTTAAATTATATGGTTCTTTCTGAGAAAACCAATTTCACTGCTTGTCAATGCTTTCACTCTATTACTCAGTATTTTATTACACACTACCAGACAGCACAGACATTCAACACAGAAAACTGTATTTCAGGGCATTTTGGTTTCTGGCAGAACAGGTTTCTCATTTCTACATTTCGCACTGTGATGCACTTATGTTTCAAAATGCTAAACACAGCCAGGCAAAAGTTAAACACAACTGCAACACAGTGATCACTGTTTACACACAACGACTCAAAATTGTTCACACTTATTTCTAATGATGTGATCAAACCAAATGTACATAATAGTCAGTTTAGAGTCCCAAAATTGACTCAAAATGTTGCACTAAATGTTGATACCAATAATGGATGGTAAAAATATAAGAGGGAGAGAAGGAAGAGTATGTATGTAAGAGGTGGAGGAAGAGGATGAGGACAAGGACAAGGAAGAGCAGGTGTGGAGAATGTGGTCTCCACCGGCCGGCCGGACCAACATGAACACATGATGCTGAAGCAGAACCAATCTCTCACTGACCTTGATTCTGCAATTGCACAACTCTTCTGAGTGACTGTAACATGCTTTTCGTTTAGAGTTTTTTACTTTAACCTTTTTGGCTTTTGCAGTTGGGTCACTGTATTTTCACAGTATGCAAAAGCTGAATATATACAGACATTCGATGGACCTACTATACAATATTCATTATACTACACTCACAGTACATACAGTATACACAGCAAAAACCCCAGTGTTAAATGAACTCTCCTGGGAGTTTATTTGGCTCCAGCCTCAAGAGTGTTAAGTGTTAAAATAGGAGTGTTAAATTAACACTCAAGAGTGTTAACGTTAATAAGCTAATTAAGTGATCAATTGAGTGATGATTGACCATTATTATTTCTTAGCTCTAACCGTCTGAAACTCGTCAGATGTTTTCCTTTTTGACGGAACTTTGAAATCAGTCTCCATTTCAATGCCATCACAAATGAATCGGGCAGTAAAACATTTGGTGCACTATCACTTTTTTGCATATTCGATTTACGAGAATGAATATTCAATGTTTAAGCATCACCCGGTCTATTAACCAGATTTTTGGGCTCATTTACCTGGATCGCTGCACACTCGGCCGCGGGCGGATTCTCCACGGCTCTCTCCTCCACCGCACTGCCACTGGCCGTGCCGCATTTGACGGACCAGCCTCGACCGGCTCGCTAACATTGTTAACAATGTCAACCGCCACTGAAGCGTTTTCCTTATTTTTACCAGGACAAGCACGGATTAAGTGGCCCACTTCACCACATTTAAAACATTCCATCTTGTCCATAGTAGCATAAATAACATAAACGAACTCGTCAACCATGAGATGCAATGAAAGATCTAGATCCTCATCATCTTTTAGGATCATGTAAACCAATCTCCTAAACGAAACCACGTTTCAAAAAAGGAGATCCACTTCCTTCATTTTAATAGGTGATACCTATTTACCATATCGGGATAAAATTCTCACCAAAGTTTGGTCACTTATGAAAGGCGGAATGTTCGACAACAACACTTTTTTAGATAGTATGGAAAGTGAGAGAACATGAGTAAAAAGATTCGCAATAACTACACTAGTTTCAACCGGCTTGTTTGCCTTTTCAACAGAGCTAAGAAAGATGACAGTGGTACTGTTCATTCTAGAGGCCGACATGATATGTTCATGCCCAGCAACCTCTCCTGCAACCAGGCAACAGTCTTCCACCCTCACCGTGGACGCCACTTTCACTCCATGGCGCCGTGTGAGTTTACTCAAGCCTTGCATACGTGGGGACGTCATGCTACCCGCAAAAGAATATGATAGCACGCGGCCCAAACAAACAGATAAACCACCACTTTTTAACAATAACCCAAATAAGAAAGAAAAGTGAGAAAAAGAAAGAAAAATTCACTCACAAGCTCAAATTCACTCGCAAATGCTCCGCTCACACTCAAAAGTCACACATCAAGCCGGAAGAAAGTAAGAGAGAGAGAGAGAGAGAGAGAGAGAGAGAGAGAGAGAGAGAGAGAGAGAGAGAGAGAGAGAGAGAGAGAGAGAGAGAGAGAGAGAGAGAGAGAGAGAGAGAGAGACAGAGAGAGGGGAGACAAGCAGCTGGTACCATGTGTCAACCCGCCATAGTGGCTAGAGGGAATGACTGCGTTACAAGGATCCACCTGCATTTGGGTTGGTGGTGTTAAGGTGCAGTATATGAAATTGACAGCTAGCAGTTGAAAAAGGTACTGCAGTCCAAATTCAAAATATTTGAAATATTTGAGTGAGTTGTTTCCCTTCACCCCTTCCTGCAAGTATAAGTCTCTGCAGGAGAGTAATAGGAGTTGCCAGATCAGTGGGCGAGGCCATTAACAGAGAGGCGTTTTCGACTGCATTATCTGATTGTTCCAAGTCATAGTTAGGGTAGGATAGGGTAGGGTGGGGTCAGGTGAAGGCCATCATTTTCATTGCATGATTTATAAACACCCACCAGTTTGAAAACACCCACAAATTTAGAAATGCCACTTTTGTTTTGCAGAGAACCCATACTCCCCTCCTGCTCAGACTCGATGCTCACGCGGGTTGCCAGAATACGGAACAGGAACGAGCGCAATTGAAAATGGAATGCGAGGAGACTTACACACTATATCTTGATGAGCTAATTTATGATGAGTTGATATGGCGTTTTAATATACTCCCATTCATAAAGATTTTTAGATAGGTGCGGAAGCTTTTTAGGTTGCATAGAGTCTGCGATATCTGACCCAGTTTGTTCGCTGGCTTCCATGGCTGCATTATGCTCTGTTTTCCGCCAACTGGCAACTTGGGGTGGCGAAATACTATTGGGTATATTGGCAGTGGGCGGAGTCACAAAGACCAAAACAAAAACAGACATTCCGACAAGGAACGCACATTTCAAAGTAAAATAACTGCCTGTAGAAGTATTTTTCAGAGAAATAAGTATGTGAACTCAGCATGTTTCCTAAATATCTGCAAACATTATGGTATTGTTATGCTTTAGTAGAGGGAAAAACTTACATACAGCACCTTTAGGGCCCAATAATACAGCCAGCGCAATGCGGCTCCAGGCAAGTGTTTTTTGCTAGTTTCAGCCTGACGCAGTTATCATTTTCATGTCCTGCGCCCACATTGTTTAAATAGCAAATGCACATGCAAATGATGGTCGAAAACGAGGGGTGTTCTGGCGCATTGTTAATATGTAACATTAGTAATGTGCGCCTATAGGCGGCTCCACAACGCGTGTACACTTTGCTTATTACACACACAGGGACACGCAGCAACACACAAACATGCCAAATATTTAAAAAAGGATTACGATGTAAAATATTATTGATGTGTACATAAAGATATGGTGGAGTCCGGCTTGTCCTATAGATGGCATAAACCTTGCACACGAGCTGATCCGTTTCCTCTCTGTTCAGTCTTTCCGCTTGCAAATTCTGCCATGTAAATAGCGAATCACCCATTGGCGCAAGCGCGTGAACGTTCATTAAGAAAGTAAAGTTTGATTCATTTTGCAGTTTTTACTTTTAGCATGCATCGTCTGTCGACAAGCAATGCCATCTGGATTCTTTCCTCTCAATGGGGATTTTAGCTAAATGATGAACTCCAGATGAGAGCAGCATTTGAATGAACAACATGTGTATGGACTGGAGATATGACAATTAGCTGCTCTGAATCTGTTCAACTCTATATTTGACGGGATTTATGTGTGTAACAATCACCTGTTATTCCTGTGCAGTGATTCTCAGTGGTTTTACTCTAGGGCCCAGATTTTGATTGGATGCCCAACCTTTCACATCAACAGCAAAATGAACGGGAAGGATTTATTTTGGTCTCCCAAATATATACAATTATGGTACATGATTAATTATGTTGTATTATTTGTATTTAGCATGTTTTTTCCTGCTTTTCGACCTATCAGAAGAGACCTGCAACCCATTTTTGGGTCACAACCCTCTAATTGAGAAACACTGTTCTTGAGTATTTATGTAGCTGGCAGAAGTATAAATTAATTGATATGCTTGTCATTGTCTCTATCCCTGAACCTTTTGATTGTCAGAAAACTTTCTTAATAATGTAAATGCAAATCTCTCCTCTGATCATTCAAACTTACATTGTACGTTTTTTTATAGTGAAGTAAGGCTTGTTAACTCACAACAGTAACAGCTTGTTAAGCAGAATTTGTGAATCCTAAAGGGATATGTCAGATCCAAAGGTACATTTCTGTGCACAAAAAGTGAACTGAAACACTGAAACAAAATGATAACCTAAAATGATATAATCTAAATCTAACTACTGAAGTCAAAATATTATTTTAATATCACTGAATCAACCTAGATACATTAATTTATACAAACAAAACTAGTATTTTTTTATGGGTTAAATCAGGTATAAATAGCTCTATAAAGTGCAGGTTACCACTTTTTACAGTGTTTCAACTTAAATGCCCTTTTTAAAGGTACACTATATAACTTTATTTTAATATATCATCAAATCCTCTGGTGTGTGAGTGGCAGTGATTACTTGTCACAACGAGCGAGAAAGGTTGACACGGAGCAGCTATATCTCCACCCTCCAGGGAATCACCCGTTTAAACAAACGCTGAACAGAAGAGTGTGCTGGGAAAAAGAGAACGCAACAGGGCTCGTAATAAAACAAGAATCAACATCGGCTTGGCTTTCAGAGATGACGAGAACTGAAGGATTAGAAATGTTGTAAAAGCGGTAAAATTATCCCACTAAGCAAAATGATGTCCAAAAGACGTCTTTTCAACGTCTTTGTCACAAAAGTCGGACGTTGAAAAGACGTCCACTGAGGAGCCAGAATGAAAGTTTTTATGACGTCTTTTTTTGACGTGTTCTGGACGTCTGATATAGACGTTCATGGACCCTCTTCGTACAAGGTTAAAAACTAGTTCAAATGTGGCCATTGTGGACATATTTTCAACATCATTTATGGTCTCATTTAGACAATTTATACTGTTTCTGGACCAAACAAACACTCAGGATGCATTCAATTAAAACTCATTTTTATATCAATGTAATTTCCTTACATTGTTTTGATATAGGTTTAGATGTTGTTTCATTTTAAGTCACCATTGTGGTGATCATTGTGTGCTTTAGTTGGTCTCTTGGGTCCCAATTTTACTTATTTTGGCTTTTTTAACTGTATGTTTGTATAACACCTCTTTTGTGTCAGAGAAAGCCAAGAAAAAGCACAATTGACTGTCGTCTGCTCCATGTTGATGATGACAAAATCACAAAATGAGCATTGATATTGAGTTTAGGCTTTTGTCTTTATATCTGGCATTAATAACCTCTAATCTTGTGAAACTATATTATGTGGACCAGTACCATTATTATATGATCACTTATCAACACTTGATTAAACAATGTTAGTGGAAATGTACCGTGTAGTCACACACAGACATCCAGATTTTGTGTATGATTCGCAACAATGGTGACAATAAAAAAAGCTTTATGCTGCAATGCATGATGGGTAGCTTTCAAAGTACAAAACATCCTTGATTCCCAAGCTTTTTTGTTTTGGTTGTCACCGTTGTTGTGAATCATATGCAAAATCTTCTGTTTGTGACTACCCACTAAGCAAAATCATAGTCATGAGTCGTCTTTATAACGTCTGTGTCACAAAAATGTGGTGTTGAATAGATGTTCACTGGGGAGCCAGAATGAGAATTTTTGTAACATTTTTTACGTGTTTTGTACATCGGACGTCCGACGGTCATGGACCCTCTTCGAAGTAGATTAAAAACTAGTTTAAATGTGGCCAATGTGGACATATTTTTAACATCATTTATGGTCTCTTTTAGACAATTTATACTGTTTCTGGACCAAACAGACACTCAGGATGCATTAAATTAAAACTCATTATTATATCAATGTAATTTTAGATGTTTCATTTTAAGTCACCATTGTGGTGATCAGTGTGTGCTTTAGTTGGGCTCTTGGTCCCACTTCCTATTACTTTAGCTTTTCTGTGGCTATTGTACATGCGTGATTGAAAAACACCACTATTGTGGCAGAGAAAGCCAAGAAAAAGTAAAATTGACTGCCATCAGCTCATTGCTGATGATGACAAGATCAAAAAGTGAGCATTTAATATTGTGTTTAGACTTTGTCTTAATTTCTGGCTTTAATAACCACTAATCTTGTGGAACTGTAATATGTGGACCAGTACCATTAAAATATCACTTATTAGAAGGTGGATAAAAAAAGCATGTTTGCACAGTGTTTTGAGCAAATGTAAAATGTAGTCACACAGTAATCAAGATTTTGCAAATGATTCACAACAACGGTGACAACCAAAACAAAAAAGCTTGGGAATCAAGGATGTTTTGTACTTTGAAAGCTACCCATCATGCATTGCAGCATTAAGCTTTTTTTATTGTCACCATTGTTGTGAATCATACACAAAATCTTGATGTCTGTGTGTGACTATATGGTACATTTTCCAATAACATTGTTTAATCGAGTATAAGTGTTGATAAGTGATCCTGTTAATGGTACTGGTCCACATAATATAGTTCCACAAGACTAGAGGTTATTAATGCCTGATATAAAGTCAATAGTTTACACTTAACATTAAATGCTCATTTTGTCATCATCAACTTGGAGCAGACTGCATCTAATTGTACTTTTTCTTGGCTTTCTCTGACACAACAATGGTGTTATGCAAACACAGTTACAACAGTCAAAGAAAAGCTAAAGTAAGATGAATTGGGACCAAGAGTCCAACTAAAGCACACACTGATCACCACAATGGTGCCTTAAAATGAAACCAACATCTAAACCTCATCTAAACAATGTAAGGAAATTACATAAAAATAATTTAATGCATCCTGAGTGTTTGTTTGGTCCAGAAACAGTATAAATTGTCTAAATGAGACCAGAACACGTCAAAAAAAGACATCATAAAAACTTTCATTCTGGCTCCTCAGTGGACACCTTTTCAACGTCCGACTTTTGTGACAAAGACGTTGAAAAGACGTCTTTTGGATATCATTTTGCTTAGTGGGAATGGTGAACATCAATAAAACATCAACATCTAAATCTCTGTTAATTCTCAACAAGGACTTTTGTACATGTATGAAAGAAATAATGTTAAACTGGTTTAGAAACTGGTTCACACTCAGTGTTATTGGAAATCAGTTGTATTTCTTGTGTTTCTGCTCGTCTCTTCTCTTTTTTCTGTTCTTGTCCTTCAGTGATTCTGCTTATCAGGTGTTGATTGATTGATTGATTTTATGTGACCCATTTGTTTAAAATACGATACATCTTTGCACCATACATTAAAAGAAACAAAACAAAGTCAGGATAACACAATAAAAGCCCCAGGGCTTATTTCCATTGTGGTCCCAGGGGGAGGGGGGACAGAGCAAGTGGCAACAAATCAAGCATCAATCATCACATATGTATATTAAATAGAACCATCAAGAAAAAAACCATAAAATATTGTCATACTAAGATTGACATCTGAGCAATTTTTCCAGTGCCAGCTTAAAACCTACTAAACTTCTGGTCATCTTTAGATTTCCCGGCAACCTCTTCCACAAGCTTGTTGCTACATACAAAAATGACTATACCTAGACTCTTAACTCTAGGAGGTCCAAAATCAGCAGAGCTGCCCCTGGTGGAGTAGAACATCTCTCACTCTATTCAAATAATTAATCAAATATTCGGGGACAGGCACAGTCCTATGCACAGGTGCTTATGTGACACGATTATATTAGTGAGGTAATGTAGGGAATAGTGAATGAGGGTATAGGGTGTGATTGGGAACACAGCCTCTGAGCGTTGACTTTGAGCGCTGTTAATTCACAGTATATTCCTGTAGGCTACTTTCAGGAAAATGACATTTATTACCCAGAATGCATTGTTTTCTATGATATATCACTGTTTTAATGGAAAATGGTGTTGCTGTCTGAAATTCTGAGGTTTGCAGTGTGTATTTGCAGCCAGTGATTTGAAAAGTAAAGACAACTCTGCTATTTTCAAGAAGAAACACTGCAAGAACGCAATCTCAATCAGCTCAGGAACTCTCATACCCCTTTTAAACCAGAACGGTTCGTGTTCTGGAGCCAGACCCTGTTCTCGGCCAGGCAAACTGACAAACTTTTTCTTGAGACTTGAGGAACGAAGCGTGACGTAACACTGCTGCATGTTGTTTACCTGACAATAACCAAGTCTAAAATCACTCTGGTTCTCTCTACTGCACACAGTTTTATATATTTATAAAGAGAAATGTAGTGCAATGTTATTACAATGCTCAAAACGACTGCAATAGACAGCGGCAGCATTTCTCCACTCTCTGGCTCTATTCGACACCAGCAAGTTTTTGCACCGGAAAAGGAGGCCTCAAAAGCTGTATCAGCGAAAATATTTTAGTTTAATTTCATCTACTCCCTTAAGCTCCAACAGTATTCAAGTTGGAGTTCCATCATATAAATGCCTGGTTGTTTATACAGAAAATTCGTTATGTTGGGCTTCTCATATCAACAGTATGTGTTCTAGATTGCAGCCGAGGCTAAATCCTAAATATTTTAGGTACTTGCTCCTGATTTGTGGGAAGTAATTTTGCTATATTCTATAATATTTTGATACTTAATTATCAAATTATATAAAAAGTGCATTTCTTAAACTCCTTATGTTGGTAACATAACACCAACATCACATGTGGGTTAATTTAACTATCCTAGGTAAAATGAAATGTTTGTGTCAGGGTTAACCTGTTTGACTAGATTGGCAATAATAACGTAGCCACTAGATGTCTCCCTAAAATCATGCAAATGCTCGTCAGATGATTCAGTCTTCAGAAAGAAATCCCCAAACTTTAAAGCAATATTCACATGCTATTATGTGCATTACAATATATATTAAATATTTTGTGCGAAACCTACTGTAGTAAACCATGGAAAGTGAACGGAATATTTCAGAAATCCATGTGGTCCATTCACTGGCAGGCCGTTCCGGCATACTGAACACATCACATCTGCAGCTTTTCGTCTCTGAGGTCATTTTTCAACATTTGCAGTGGGAGCCGGAGCAGGGCAGTCTTGTTAGGTTGTTATTTGGGAAAATGTCAGTTTCTATCACTCTATGACTGATTTTCTCAGAGGTTTTTCCAATGCAGGCAAGCTTCTTTTGCCCGACTCAGCTTACACTTTAAAATCAAACTAAATGTGAAGATGGTGGGATGAACACACAATCAAATACCGAAAACTGAGTGTGCAGTACACCGACGCGATCACTTCAGACTAAAAAAGGTTGTGAGGACATTGTGATGACTGTTGAATGTCAGTGCTTTCTACATGAACAAAATAACAGTGGTCTGTTACAGCGTGTTCTCACTATTGAACAAGTTTTGGTGTTTAAATGATTGAAGAAAAAAAGACAGTTTTAATTCATGGCATCAAGGTTGTATTATTAAGGGTCATATTTCAACGGCGACGTTATTCTGATAATGTATTTAACATACAAATCTCAAATATTGAATTATATGATAACAAAAGGTTTAGCAGTAATCGATTATCTGAAAATATTGATATTTCCCCCGCTGCCTGCGTTCTTTGTTTGAGACTATAACGGTGACTGTTTCAGAGGAACGAGAGTGGGATCCAGATGCAGCCAACATTTATTCAAACAAACATAATAAAAATAAATCCAGGCAAAACCGATAAATGCAGACATGGGCAAGGAAGGCAAACAAAACTGACCACAAGCACATCCATAGAAGGACAACACCAGACAAAGAACATGAGAAACACTTGGGTATATATACACTCAAGGGGAGAGGCGAACAAGACACACCTGGGAACAATCATGAACTAATCAACAAGAAAAACTACAAATGACTACAAACCATGGCACAGAACAGGAAATAGCATAAGTCCACACAAGAAGGGGAACACAGGACAGGAATCATGACAGAGACTTTATGTGTTTTCAGCACATCACCCCCTTTAGGCTTCTGACAACTCTTTAAAATCTAGTTTTAAAAGTTTTCAATGTGCGATTATAAACACAGTGAGGATGTGAAAGCTACCAGTGACTAGATACGTTGGTATATCACTTTATTTTGATGGTCTCTTTTGAACATGGCTAACTATAAGTAACTTTGTAACATGTCAATTAACTCTTATTAGAGTATTAGTAGACTGTCTGCTTAATATTTGATAACTCTTTCTTGTGAATGTCCTCCAACAGACATACTGACTAAATCCAACTTTGCAACTACATGTCAGCACCCAACCGTACCAGTCTACTGATACTCTACTGATACTCTACTGATACTCTTCTGATACTCTATTTATACTCTACTGATACTCTACTGATACTCTCTTTATACTCTACTGATACTCTACTGATACTCTATTTATACTCTACTGATACTCTACTGATACTCTACTGATACTCTACTGATACTCTATTTATACTCTACTGATACTCTACTGATACTCTACTGATACTCTACTGATACTCTACTGATACTCTATTTATACTCTACTGATACTCTACTGATACTCTACTGATACTCTTCTGATACTCTTTTTATACTCTACTGATACTCTACTGATACTCTATTGATACTCTTCTGATACTCTATTTATACTCTACTGATACTCTACTGATACTCTATTTATACTCTACTGATATTCTACTGATACTCTACTGATACTCTTCTGATACTCTATTTATACTCTACTGATACTCTACTGATACTCTATTTATACTCTACTGATACTCTACTGATACTCTATTTATACTCTACTGATACTCTACTGATACTCTACTGATACTCTATTTATACTCTACTGATACTCTACTGATACTCTACTGATATTCTACTGATACTCTTCTGATACTCTATTTATACTCTACTGATACTCTACTGATACTCTATTTATACTCTACTGATACTCTATTGATACTCTACTGATACTCTTCTGATACTCTATTTATACTCTACTGATACTCTACTGATACTCTCTTTATACTCTACTGATACTCTACTGATACTCTACTAATACTCTATTTATACTCTACTGATAGTCTATTTATACTCTACTGATACTCTACTAATACTCTACTGATACTCTATTTATACTCTACGGATACTCTACTGATACTCTAATGAGAGTTAGTAGACATGAAGGTCCAACGTTACTTATAGTCAACAGAACGTGTTAAAGGAACCATCAAAATAAAATGAAACCGATGAGTTTACCTGTTGATGAACTTCTGAAGTCCCATTTGGACACTTGTAAAACTAAGATAAGTAAAACTTTTTAAAAAATCACAAGGGAGTATTGAGCTTGTATTCACCACTTATCTTATGGCTGGCATTTACCAAAAACTCATCCCAAAACCCATTGACTTTAGGCCCCCAGCTTTCTGTTTCAATAGAAAATATGTCAATCCATAAAAAAAACCATTTCATTATATCTTTCACTTTACTCACAATGTTTTGTGATCAAACTTTTTACATATTTCCTTTTTAACCATTAATCTGAATCACTGGCATTTACCATCCAAACTGCTCCTCCTCATTCCTTTAGGAACATTGACCTGAGCTCATTCATGATGATGCATCTCGGCCTGAACATAGAGTTGTTTGCCTTGTTCAAAGTTTAAGCTTGATCAATTGTGCCAAGAATGAGCTCTTTGTTACCGATTCTGCTAGCTCTTGCCAAAGAAAGGTTTATTGAGGAATGTAGGGAATGGCTTGATTTTATATGGTATATCTGCAGTCAGTCAGTGCATCATAATGCCTGGACTCCTATGAGAGCATTAGCACAGCTCGCATTAATATTACAAAACAAAACTGATGATTGAAAGCAAGAGTTTAAATAGCTTGGCATACAAAAGGACAGAGGCTGAATCATTTTTATGTGAAAATTGAAACATTTATTTTCCCTGTCTGCTGTCTTTGAGATTACAGATCATGATACTGGCTGCTGAAGAGTTTGAGACTGTGCCTGATGGCATTTATGGATCAGGTGACTGGCTGTAAAAAATGTTTCTGGAAGTGAGCACCATTCTGATTATTTATACCCCCTTATGAACTGCATATGTGAATGTTATGTAGGTCTATTGTTTACATCAAATTCATGCTTCACGCTATATATAAATAAAAGTATCTTGTCTTGACTTTGACAACGGTATTCTATAAAATCCTTTTTGCATTCCGATTTTGACATCCAAATGCACAAGACCTTTTTTTTTATGCTATTTCCGTTGAGCTCGTCCATTTCCCTCCTTGTTTTTCTGCCACCATAGTTTCTGCGCAACTGTAACTGTGGCATCTACTCCCAAACGGTCTATTGAGATGAATGGGAATGCTAATGGATTTGTATGTGTGTGAGTGTCTGTGTGTATTTTTTTCGGTTTAACTTCATTTGGATGGTCCCTTTAACACATTCTGTTGACTATAAGTAACGTTGCACCTACATGTCTAACTCTCATTAGAGTGTTAGTAGAGTATTAGTAGACTGGTAGGGTTAGGGTTAGAATAAGTTGACATGCAGTTTCATAGTTGCTTATAGTCAGTAGACTGTCTGTTGGAGGAGCATCACAATAAAGAGTTATCAGATATTAAGCAGACAGTTCACTAATACTCTAATGAGAGTTAGTTGACATGTAGCAGCACAGTTACTTATAGTCACCAGAATGTTCAAAAGGGACCATCAAAATAAAGTGTTGCCTTTTTTTCTAATAAACAGGTGTGTGTGTCTGTGTGTGTTTTTTTCTTCCGAGAGAGAGTGAGTGAGTGAGTGAGTGAGTGAGTGAGTGTGTGTGTGTGTGTGTGTGTGTGTGCGCGCGCGCGCGTGCGTGCATAATGGTGGTCCTGACAAAGCAATGACTCATTGTTTATAAGTGATTAATTGTTCTTCGGAATATTGACTGTTATATTTACACTATAGCTTAAAAGAGTGTGAACATGCCATAAACACTAAATTAAAGGGAAAACTGTGCCATTCTCTCAGACAACCTCGACTTCCATCTAATGTAAGGTAGATTAAATTGAACTCAATCCACCATAAAATGCTCTATGACTCACTTCAAATATGACATGATCACAATAAAGGGCTGTTAATTAGACATAATGCAACTATATTTTACAGCAGCTTGGCACTGTGTGTGTGTGTGTGTGTGTTTGTGTGTGTGTGTGTGTGTGTGTGTGAGTGAGTGAGTGTGTAAATCCACTTGTAGCCTATGTATCAAAAATTAGCTTCCCCAGCTATTGTCTTTAAAAAATTTTTTTTGATGGTCCCTTTTGAACATTCTGGTGACTATAAGTAGCTTTGCAACTACATGTCAACTAACTCTCATTAGAGTATTAGTAGACTGTCTGCTTAATATCTACTAACTCTTTATTGTGATAGTCCTCCAACAGACAGTCTACTGACTATAAGTAACTATGCAACTACATGTCAACTTATTCTAACCCGAACCCTACCAGTCTACTAATACTCTACTAACACTCTAATGAGAGTTAGACATGTAGGTGCAACGTTACTTATAGTCAACAGAATGTGTTAAAATGAAGTGAAACCAAAAAATGTACCCAAAAATGAGAATGATGTCATTATTTTCTCAACCTCGTGGATTTTAAATCGGTATTCTTTTTCTGTGACCCCCAGAAGTACAGTATATGATTTTGAAGAATTTTTACACAGCTCTTTGTGTGCTTTGAATGAACTATTCCTCTCAGAGCAGAAGACATTACCACAGACTGGAGGGATCTGAGCTTCCCCAAAAGCCCCTGAAAAATAGCTCTAAATTTCCCAGCATGTGTTCCCAGCATTCATCAGCTCACATCAGTTCCTCTTGTTTGGTGCTGAAGGGAGAAGGAGCTCTTGTGTCCCCTGAATCAGTTGAACAGCAGCCGTCACCTGCAATGCACAGAAATGAATTAAGAATTGATTCAAAATAAATGAAATCGGTGGCACGGAATGCAAGGGGAGTGTGAGACGACAGTAGATGATGGCTTCATTTAAATAAAAAAAACATATTTGTAAATGTGTCATAGTAAGTACAGCAAATCTCTTTTTTGGTAAATGACGGGAATGGTTTTAGATGCTTAGCTCAAACAATGACGTTAAGTGTGTTGATTGACGCAGAACACCAAAAAATTTTTAGTGAGCAGGACTGCCAGGAATGTTTTAGCATTATTCTTCCTAACATGGTTGCTTAATAATTTACAATATAATGGAATTCCTCTGAGTAGAATTGTTCAGATGATGGTCTGATAAACAGAGTTCCTGTGTGTCCACGTCAGGGAGGCATTTACGGGATGGGGCTACTTCGAAAGGCACACAGACCTTAAGAATCTCACACATGCTTAGAGTTGTTAAGTGCTTTGTAAAGGGTGTTGTGATGTACATCATTGGCTGATAGCTGTTTCTTGCACGTTACTGTTTTGTGTATTTATCATCTTTGTCGCTGTAATCACCAATCAATGACCAATAACCTTTTACAATAAATAAAAGAGGGGAACAAATCACCAACTAATGGTATATTCACACCAAGAATGGAATTAATAATGTTCGCTTATTCGCTTATAATGACTGCTTATTTTGGATTATTCTATGGGGCTCTTGAATGCTTGATTCTGACTGGTTGGTGGACATTCTGAAGTGTGCAGTTATTTTCCAGTAAACGCACGGCTAAAGTATTTCCAGACAGGTTTTGACCACATCACAGTTACATATCACTTCACTTGTGTTCAGTGATGTCTTGGACTTCATCAATCAAATATGTTTGCAACTCTCAGTAGCGAGGTTGTAGCGTCGCTGTTTTTGAAGCAGTTAAACTTACAGCTTGGCTTTTTTTTAAAAGATGCTGCTGATGAAAGCTATGAGCCGCACAGACCCAGGTAATAATACACAATTCTTAATCAATCAATCAATCAATCAATCAATCAATCAATCAATCAATCAATCAATCTTCAAAATCTGCATTAGTTTGCTATCAATGGCTGAAGCCTCCATTACTAGCTCTAAAATGACGTTTAGTAATTAGCAAGGAGTATGATTAGATGCTAGTGAGATAAGATATTAGTCCTACACACAAGAGTGTTTTAAGCACAGCAACCTGACATACTTCTGGAAATACAACATCTAAACAATGACTTGAAGTGTGGTAACCATAGTATTAATGGAATGAGTGACTCCGGTCTATTGAATTATTGGAAAATAACTCACACCCGAGGTTTAACAGCATAACTACCTGAACTGAGCATTATTTATATAAAAAAATTCTTTTCAGTTTTATATATATTTTTAGAATACAACCATTCCTTAGATCTGGTGGTTACACAATCACATAGGGTGTGCATTGTTTTTCCTATATGAGCCTACGTCTTGCATCACACCACATCTAGACACAATCCACTTTTAAACAGTTTCCTGTCAGTTTACATTTTCTCAGACTATTTCATCTGCATGCGCACCGAGCAGAAAAGCGAGAGCAGAAGGACATGTTTCATGCACATTTGCACTGTGCTGTGATTTTGCATAGTTTTTACAGTACTATGTTGGGTCACCGGATGATGTCAAATATGGAGCAAATAGCAAGACAGCATGACCCTTTAAAACTAAATTATTTAGACACTGTTCTTCACAGTGCAAACAGTATATGACAGCTGTGCAAACAGCTCTGTCAACAGTGGCATACCATGACAGTAAATGAAGGGCATGTCTTTTTTTACCCAACGTGCAATTGTGTCTCACGTTTGTTTAAAGGCTTTTTCTCTCCACTCCACTGGTGTGCAATGAATGGTGATAGGTTCTCCATCTGTCACCGTTCATTGCACACCAGTGCCAACAGGAATTTCAGTGGAAGTTATAAAAGCGTACCTATTGGTAACAAAGGCCCAGGTTTCCCATTTAAATATAAACTACAGTAAAACTACAGTATTACCTCAGTGTGTGCAGTAAAAAGTACAGGTAGTATTTGCATTGGATGATGCATTAGCACAGTAAATTGGAGTGCAGTAAATTACAGCAGCTTTGACTGCTTCAGTAAAAATGTGGATATTTAAAGTTAGATGTGTGATCTAGCGGTTGCACGTGTGCTCCAGCCATGCTGAGCATTAGCATTCATGTGGTTCATAATTTGAATCCGACTGACTGACTTCCTATTAGTTTATATCAGCTGTGTGCTATCGCTGTTACCTGTTAAAATAGCACAGAGCCTTACATCTCCCACTAACATAGACACCTCCTCCATATTTGCTCTCTGATCATAACAGAATAAAATGGAACTACATCTACAAATAGATTCTATTATGATATATTTTAAACATTGTTTAAACGAATCCTTATGACACGACATTTGGCTACCCAAAAATAGTCTGCTGCTTTTAGATAATGTCTTACACTTCTAACTACATCACTACTATACAGCTGGTTCAGTTTAGTTTGCTTGTGGATATTGTACTTCAAATAAAGTAAATTAATTAAAACTGTTGCCTGTATTTTTTAAGTTTTAAGTTTTATGAATGCCAATTTTGTTACAGTGTTATACTGTTTTATCCTGACCAGCTCAACTATACAATGAATGTCCTATTCATAAAAATACATGAATCAAACTGGTTTAAATACACATGACCTAGTGCTAGTGGCTTTATCTCCAGATAGGCATAGCAATGGATTTGAATGGATTTGAATGGGGAAAAAAATGATCTGTAGCAGATTCCAGGAAAAGGGTAGATATATAAACGCATGAATGAATAGATATACTATCTACATTCTTATGAATGGAGATTGTGTGCATCTCTCGTTATGGAATATGTGTGTTCAGTATGATTTTTAGTGACAAATGCTTCTCTGAATTTAAATATATCCCTGGTACTGTTTCAGGCAGCCTGCACTATCTATGTGAAAGCCTTTGCGATTATTTGAACAAGTCTTCATAGAAGCTCACAAAGAGTTCAAAGCATTTCCAGGTAGCTGAAGTTTGACTAATTATAACCGAGTCAGATATGAATGTTAAGAAAGAGCTGTTTTGAGAATTAGGGTATGCTCAACGCCCACATGAACATCTAAACGTGTGGGCGAAACTGCTGCAGTTAGTGGGTTGTATAGCCTTGAGCTACACTCTCAGAAAATAAAGTACATAATTGTACCTTTAGGGGTACAATTGCTTGTCACTGGGGCTGTACCCTCAAGGGTACAGTTTTTGTACCCTTGGCATAGGGTACATATTTGTACCCTTGTGGCAAAACTTTTTATTTCCTTTATTTCAAGGTTATTTCAAGGCTACTCAAATACAGTGATAAGTTAAAATCTACCTTAAATAATTAGGGTATCAATAAAACCTTTAAACAACAACTTTTACAAAAAAAAGGCTTAGCAGAGCTTGTCTCTTGATATTGTACACAGCAAAAACTCAAGAGTGTTAAAATGGTAAAATATGAGTGTTAAATTAACATTCAAGAGTGTTAAAGTTAATGAGCTCATTAAGCGATTCATTGAGTGATGATTGACCATTATTGAAGACACCTTTTTTTTAAGACACTGTTATGGTGATCAGTGTTTGCTTTAGTTGGGCCCTAAACTGTTAACACTAGATTTTTATTTGACTGTTGAATCTGAGTTATAGTTGTCAGATGAACAAAGCGAACAGTTGATCAGGTGGTATTGATTATGTTTTGACATAATCAGAGGGTGGTCTGCATCACTATACTCATTTAGAATGCAATCTCTGACTTACAGCTTTTTGTATATTGTTGATTCCAGCATCTCTGTGCTTCTACTGCATTAGATCCAGAGTTTTCTAAATGTTTTCTTAAAATTTGATCTGATTAAAATAAATGTTTATTTTAGGCACACACACACACCTCAAGAATTAGTGTATGAATCTCAACAATGGTGAAAAACAGAATATGCCATTAGGGTAAGGAAATTACTAAGACAATTCAGATAATAATTTATTCATACCGCAATGCATGATGTGAGCCATGAATGAGTTTTGATTGGTGGCACCCAGAATGCACTGAAACATGCTTTATTATTGTCACCATTGATGAGATTCACAGGCTGATTCTTCAATTCAGTGTGTCTAAATTAATTTGGTTACTGTTGAGTTACCTCTACTAAAATCAATGAGGAAGAAATAATTTTCTAAATGAGATTCATGATCTAGATTAAGTGATGTTTATGTCAAAATGTAATCTGATTAATCTATTACTTTATTCACCCGGCAGGTACGACTCAGTGCCGACAATCAAACAAATTCCAGTGTTAACAACTTTAGAGTCAAGAGCCTAACTAAAGCAAACACTGATCTTCATAATGGTGTCTTATAAAAATAGACTTCTCCTTCAGCAATTCGGCTTGTTAACATCAGGTGTCTTCAATAATGGTAAATCATCACTCAATGAATCACTTAATTAGCTCATTAACTTTAACACGCTTGACCACAGGAGAGTTCATTTGACACTGGAGTTTTTGCTTTGTACCTTAACTTTTAAAATAAAGGGTACATATATGTACCTTTTAATGCTTGGGAACATATATGTACCTTTTTGACCCTGAAAAAGGTACATATATGTACCTTGAGGTACATTAGTGTAGATTGTACCTTGGGGGACAAAAATGGACTCCTGTGCCCCTTTTTCTGACAGTGTACAATGTTTCCTGTAGGTTGATAAAATAGTTATAAAACACTAAAATAAATATGTATATTTTTTTATTAACTACACTGAATACACACCAAAGATGTTAGGTGCCATAGGTGCATTGCTAATAATCAAAAAGTGTCCTTGATTCACTTTTAGCCTTTGCTACTCATTGCGTGGCTCTTTAAAGGTAAAGTGTGTACTTTTTCGTATTGACATACTGTACTTTGTCTAATCACAGCTTATGCAGCCATTTCTAGATTGGTTACCCAAAAAGATAGCACCACAGACCTGCAAAAAGCTCTTTTCTACCATCGGGCAACAGAATGAAGAATGGTTCCAGTTGCGTTTCTACACAGCAAAATCACCAGTGTTAAATTAACACTGCTCAGTATTTATATGAGTCCACAGTCAGAGGGTGTTCAATGAACACTGAAGCAGTGCTAAAGGTAATGAGATAATTAAGGAATCAATTGAGTGATAATTGAGCATTATCGAAGACACCTGATGTTAACAAGCAGAATCACTGAAGGAGAAATCGTAATTGGTATGTTACCATTATGGAGATTTGTGTTTGCTTTAGTTGGCGTCTTGACCCTTACATCATTTCTTTGCTTGGCTGATATGCAAAAGTTATAGCTGCCTGATGAGCAAAGAGAAAAGGTGTTATGATGGTGTTGGTTGTTTATTAACATAATCAATAATTGGCCTGAATCAGTGAACTCACTTAGAACATGATTTTTGAGTTCAGCTTACCTTATGGAGTATAGCAGCACTGTCATTGTAAAGTATGCACTTTTTAGCTTTTTCAATTGAATCCAAATGATCAAACCTTTACAAAAAAAAAATACCCTCTAAAGACTTTCAGGTAGGCACATACAGACATCAAGAATTAGCGTATGAATCTCAACAATGGTGACAAACAGATGACCTCTGAACATAAGCTCATTATTTATTCATGCAGCAATGCATGATGGGAGCCGTGAATGAGATTTGATTGGTGGCACCCAGAATGCTTTATAATTGTCACCATTGTTGAGAGTCACAGGCTGGTTCTTGATATCTGTTTAAAAAAAGCAAAAAAAAAGCTACTTGTGTGATTAAGTTTTAAGGAACTATTTGGATTACATTGTAAAAGTTGCAAATATTGTGATTTTCAAGAACAGTGCTGCTGTAATCAATAAAGTAAATATAGTTAAACATTTGGGCTCTAATCAGGTCAAATAAATGTGATATAATGATAATATTAAAACTCAATCAATATCATCAATTCACCGTGTCTCTTTGTTCATCTGGCTGTTATAACTCAGATACAGCAGTTAAACAAAGATCTCTTTGTTCATCTGGCTGTTATAACTCAGATACAGCAGTTAAACAAAGATCTAAAATTAAAGAGGTAAGGGTTAAGAGCCCAACTAAAGCAAACACTGATCAATTACAATTTTCTCCTTCAGTGATTCGGCTTGTTAACATCAGGTGTCTTCGATAATGCTCAATCATCACTCAATTAATCACTTAATTATCTCATTAACTTTAGCACTGCTTCAGTGTTCATTTAACACTCTCTGAGTGTGGACTCATATAAACACTAAGCAGTGTTAATTTAACACTGGGGATTTTGCTGTGTACTTGAATATGATTTTGCACAGTACAATTACAAACCATTCATGGCCTGGCTTTCCTAGCATGCTAGCTAATCATGTTCTGTTGTGCTGGTGGAGAACCTGTAGAGACGTAATGATGGTTATCGGCTTGATTATGGTTTGACGATCGTCAGTGAGGTCCATTACGTAATAACTCATTAAAACACATATCAACTCATATAATATTTTGTCAGTATTTGATTGTCTGGGAACTTCCTACCTATCTACACGTTGTAATATAATCATCCTCTATTGTGTTCACTCCAATATTTACCTACAATATCAGACCATCGCCCAGTCCTGCGTGAGCAAGCTAATGCATTTTCTAATCCTTATTTCACAGCACCACAGTGGAAAATGAAACATCTGCCAACTGGCCTGGATCAGTTAGGAAGGGCACAGTCTTACACCAAAAACTGTTGATGGTGGAAAAGAGGTTGAACATTGCACTGTTTGTTTGAGCAGCCTGACCTGGCCTGCGTTTTCCAAAAGCGGCGATAGCTAACTATGGTCTCATGTTTTGTCGTTTCCAACATAGTTCAACGATTTGGTATTTCTTAAAACAATAGATGTAACAAACATTCAAGGAAAGCATTGCAAAGTTGTGAGGTCAGAACAGCTCTTAAGCTGTTTAGAAGCTTAGGGTACGTTTACACAACAACGATGCACTAAATTCATGAACTCCATGAAAACGAATAAAATCGCTGTACTATTTATGCCAGGCCAGTAGGTGGCGATGTCACTTTGTAAAGAAACACAACGCGCCTGGTAATACGCATGCTGTTTTTTGCTGTTTTTTGTCCATGTAAATTAGCTATAACAATCTGACATTATTCACCCTCAAACCGTTAACTAATAAGCAGAATTTATTACTCCACAACTTCATCAACAACACCTGGGGCCAGGTTGACTAAACAGGGCAAATCAGCAAGAGAGTATAATCTCATAAAAGTGCTGACGGGAGTGGAAAGTTCTGCTCGTGATCTACTGACGACACGCAAATGAAAGAACACAGACGCAGCCGGAACATTTCCACAATGGCCAACACAATCTAAGAGCAGCGCAAACTAGCTTCTGCTTTAAGACATACTTTTTGGGGCAGTAAATTATTGGGCAAATACCAGTAAACCGGCTAGCGTAAACCTTAGTAAATCCCTTTGCATGATTCATTTAAATACTCTCCTCCCATAAATTGATTACATTTTTAAAATTAAATCTTCCCATTCATTTTTTGAAGCGGATTTACAGCAGAATTAAAGTCACTATAAAGCTGCTTTGAAACAATCTGTATTGTATAAAAAGCACTATAGAAATAAATGATGCATGACACATGATCTAAAAGGGTTGTCCCTATTCTCTTAATGAGTAATGAGTGTGTTTTGTCTCTATTCTCCTAATGAGTAATGGGTGAGTTTTGGGAGTGACTTGCAATAAACCAACCAGAGTCTCATCTCCCATTCCCTTTAAAAGCCAGTTGCGCTCGCGCCATGGCAGATTTGCTATTTACATGGAGGAATTTTCAAGTGGAAAAACGGATCTGCTCGTGTGCAAGGTAAAAACGTGACCATCTACGGGACAAAGTTGACCCGCCTAATATGGTCATATTACTAACATGCTCTTTAAAAAAACTGCGCCATTGACTTTAGACCAGGTTTCAATTGGTCAATGGCTCAGTTGCCTCAAAATAGCAACGCGCCAACAATGTGCCTGAACACAGACCTGGTTTTCAGACCACCAGCACAAATATATTTGTTATTTAAACAACGTGGCGCAGGGCATGAAAATGATAACCGCGTCAGGCTGAAACAGAAGTCTGATATAAGCTTTAAACATTTAAGCCTAAAGGAGCCTACAAGCTTCAAACAAATACTCCCTGTAAGATAAAATAAATTTTGGAGGTGTCACTGCACATATCTCCCAACTCTTTGATCCAGCTCACGTTTACTCAAAAGGAGCGGCAGGGTTTTTCAGGATGATGTGCGTGTGAGTTTTTGAGTGTTCGGTTAGCGCCAAGGCCTCTGTCTATTCCTGTAAGAGTGGTGAGTAGCCAGGATGTCTTCTCTCTGGGTCATACAGTTGCATTGAATTGTTATGACTAAAGACATTGTGTAAATATGAAACTTTCCTTCTTTCAGCAGAGACAGCACATTACTAAATTCTGTTAAGCTGACAGGTTTATTGCTCTCGGCAATGGATGAAATAATCCAATAGATTGACATTGAAAAGCGGGTCAGTTATTTTAGTAAAGTTGTCATGACAACTTTTTCGCATGTTTTGAAAGTCGGTGAAAGCACCACTTTAATATAAAAGCTAATAAAAATAGTAAAATAGAACTGTTGTGAATGTCAACACAAGGCTGATTTTGAGAACAACAGGATTGTAAATATTGCTTAAATAACTTATATGGTGTAGGCTATAAAGGGCTATAGGGGAGCTCCTTTCATAAACCAGGAAGAAATGAACTGAGAACAAAAGGAACATGGCATTACTCTCTGAATCATAAGCTGATGATACATTGTGATCATCAGAAGGGATTCCTGATACCACATGAGTCACATTTCTCAGACACTTCTTTGAATCACTGAAGAAAGAGGCTACCTTACTTATGCTCACTCACTCATGGACAGCTCTCACCTACCTACAAATAACATCTATTTATATCTTCAATAAATGGAGAGCAAATGGAGAATTGCCAGCCTTTAAGATGTTTCTCCTAAAAAAAAAGACCTCAGTAATCTCACATTGCCTCCTATAGGTATTTATTTGAAACAGTGGCTAAACTAACGAAAAAGAAAGCTTCAAGCACAGAAGTTTCCAAGCAACACATCAGTAATGTTTATTACTGCTACAATTTATATTGTGAAAAGCGCTATATAAATACACTTGACTAATGACTTTACGAACTTCTTCACTTATAAAATTGATAATATCAGGGAGAAAATTATAACTATGCTACCGTCTACTACAGCATCGCATCAGGGAGTGTATTGTAGTCTCCCTGAGGAAAAATTTGATTTATTTGTTGCTTTAGGAGAGGAAGAATTTTGCAAATTCATTAATTAATCTAAATCGACAACTTGTATGTTAGACCCTATACCAACTAAGCTACTGAAAGAGATGCTTCCAGATGTCACAGATCCTCTTCTAAATATCATTAACTCGTCTTTGTCTCTATGATACGTACCAAAAACCTTTAAGCTGGCTATGATTAAACCGCTTGTTAAAAAAACGCAACTTGATCCTACAGAATTAGTCAATTACAGGCCGATCTCAAATCTGCCTTTTCTGTCAAAGATATTAGAAAAAGCAGTATCCTCACAACTGTGTTCCTTTCTTGAAAGAAATGATACATGCGATGATTTTCAGTCAGGATTTAGACCGCACCATAGTACTGAGACAGCTCTCATTAGAGTTACAAATGATTTGCTCTTATCATCCGATCATGGTTGTATCTCTCTAGTGTTACTCGATCTTAGTGCTGCATTTGACACAATTGACCAAAACATTCTTTTAAATAGACTATAAAACTATGTTGGCATTAGTGGAATTACACTAGCATGGTTTAAATCATACTCATATCAGATATCAGACCGTTATCAGTTTGTAGCAGTAAATGAAGAGATGTCTTATCGATCACAAGTTCAGTATGGCGTACCACAAGGCTCAGTACTAGGACTGCTGCTGTTCACTCTGTACATGCTACCATTAGGAGATATCATTAGGAAGCATGGCATTAGTTTTCACTGTTATGCCGATGATACTCAGCTGTATATTTCTTCAAAACCTAACGAACCAATTTACAAAATTCACAAAACTTACCAATTCACAAAATTAACGGAATACATAGCTGAGATAAAAAATTGGATGACTAGTAATTTCCTACTACTAAATTCTGAAAAAACAGAGATTCTTGGACAAAAAACTTCCACACGTAATAACCTAGAATACTGTCTAACACTTGATGGCTGCTCTGTTAAGTCTTCGTCGTCGGTTAGGAACCTGGGTGTGCTCTTTGATAGCAATCTTTCATTTGAAAGTCACATGTCTATATCTGTAAAACTGCATTTATCCATCTTAAAAATATATCTATATTACGCCATATGCTCTCATTGACAAATGTGGAACAATTAGTTCATGCGTTCATGACATCAAGGCTAGATTATTGTAATGCTCTACTGGGTGGTTGCCCTGCAGGCTCAATAAATAAACTACAGCTGGTCCAAAACGCTGCAGCTCGAGTTCTTACTAGAACCAGGAAGTATGACCATATTAGCCCGGTTTTCTCAACACTGCATTGGCTCCCTATTAAACATCGTATACATTTTAAAATATTGTTGATTACTTACAAAGCACTAAATGGTTTAGCTAAGCAGTACGTGAGCGAGCTCTTAACGCATTATAGTCCTTCAAGTCTATTGCGATCTCAAAATTCAGGCCAGTTGATAATACCTAGAATATCAAAATCGACTGCTGGCGGTAGATCCTTTTCCTATTTAGCATCAAAACTTTGGAACACTCTTCCTACCATTGTCCGGGAAGCAGACACACTCTGTCAGTTCAAAGCTAGACTAAAAGCGCATCTCTTTGACCTAGCATTCACATAATACGACTTCTATATTTCAATGTTAGGCTGCATAGATTAGGTCAGCCGGAACTGGGAACACTTCCCTTAAATCCTGATGTACTCGTTACATCATAAGAAGAATGGCATCTACGCTAATTTTAGTGTCTTTGTTTATCCCAAGGTTTTCCCGCAGCCTGCCGTATCCAGGTCGTACCCAGATCTGACGAAGGACCTTCGCCTGGACCTGATGACAATGCAGTGCTGAAGTGCCAACTAGCCTCTCCCTATGTAGGATCCCTTTACCACTCTACAGATAAAACGCTGTGGGGAATTCAGTTCGCGTACCTAACCCGAAGTGATCAAATAAATAAATTTCTGTATCAAATTTATAGGCAAGACAAGTAGTTTAGGCATGGTTTGTAGGGAATTACAAACCTGCGCACATATATTCAAACACACATAACTATAGATTCAATTCTTAATGCGCATAATAATACCATCAGCGTTTATCACAGGTTCAGTTTAAAGTCTGTTTAGAGAGAACGTCGTCGTCTTAGTGGCCCCTAATTTAATAACAAATGATCATTTCGACGGAAGTGAATCAATCAAAACTAACTTTAGCTGGAAAATAACATTATTCAAGAACCGCTATAAAGCCAAAACAGTCTCTGTTACCTTAAATTATATGTTTACCTCTGTAAAGCGCTTTGAAACAATCTACATTGTTAAAAGCGCTATATAAATGAAGATGACTTTACTTGACTTGACTAGAGGTTCAGAAGAGATCTCAGACCCAACGAAACATGCACTATTTCAGTATGATCTCAGCCATTTCTTATCACTTTCATCAAAGACCATATTATCTCCTCCATGCTTTCTATGTTATTCTTAGGGTTGCTGGTGAGCGTCTGTTGGGAAAGTTTTCGTGGTGTTGACAGGACTGGACATTCATTTTTGGTTCACCAGCCACTGTGGCTAGTGGCTTTCACTGGCCACAATTTTGGCATCGATACCATGGGGAAAAAATGGCATGTAGATATTTTTAATATTTTCTAATAATTTGGCCGCTGTCACTTTAAGATCTGACGCAGAGATCCATTATTCTGTTACACATGCGTTTTCTTTCTCAACTGTTTACGTTCACTTAAAATATAACTGACTGTGTTTACGAGAATACTCGCCAAGACTGGCATTTTATGTGTATTTGACTGTTTAAGGTCAATAAGTAGCGAAAAAGAACTCAATTTAATACTGAGAGGAGGCTCACAAAATCTGTGGTAAAATGACTGAACATGTTGGCAGTCGGTGAGAGAGAACTCTGATTGGCTGTTCAGTTTAGCGAACGAGAGCGCACGTCAATTAAAGCAAAATAATGAAAGCGAGCAAAGTGAAGACAGCACAGACAGAAGGCTGAGCTATTTTGACTTAGGGCCCTATCTTGCACCCAGTGCAATTGACTTTGTACACCGATGCATGTATCATTCCTATTTTGCACCCGACACACAGGACTTTTCCCCGCACAGACGCACGCCGCTAAATTAGGGAATAAACTTGTTCTCCTGTTCCCTGGTGATATTTTGCATTTTCAGAAAACAATTCCGCCACTGACCAGGAAAAACCTCGTCTAAAGTCAGTGGTGCGTTGTTCCGATGCTATTTTAAGAGCGCACGCTCGGCCATAATAATGTAGCATGTGCACAACGCACACACACTTTGCTTCTCTCATTTACACAGACGCAGCAGTTCCCATTTTTGCAAACCATACATAATTACAAGGAAAACTATTACCACACGAGGGAAATCATTGTGGTGTCCATGAAGATGTGAAAAAATAGCCATAAAACTAGCTTACACATTTACCCAAATTATTATACGCCTGTTTAACTGAAGCTAATTTGTGTGTGTTTCTCCATCCACATATGTCACTTCTCTGTGTTTTACAGCCCTGACGAGAGCGTCGGTCTCCTCGGCTGTGAACCGCTCCTGCAAATCCGCAATCATAATAGCAATCCGCCATGGAACAAGAGCGCCTGCTCTTAAAGGGAATGTGAGATGATGCTCTGATTGGTTTATTGCACGTTACGCCCAAACCACACCTATGAGTAATAGCGACTTCAGACCAACACATTTTAGATTCGAGATCCGCCCACAAAGTTACTTGCGTTTCCGTTTGATGCGTTTCAGATCGTTAAAATAGGGCCCTTAATCTTACCTGAGCATTCCAATATGCAAATATTTTCATAACAATATGAGCTGCCTCCAGCAGTGAAAAGTATTTGAGTAAATGCAATTGGTTACGGTACTTAAGAGTCTTTTTGGCTACTTTGCACTTTGACTGAATATAAAAGATATTGGCAACTTTTACGTGACTGCATTTTTTTTTATGGCTGCATTTGAAATCGCACACTTTCCCTATTATACAGTAGGCAAAAAACAGTATGACACAAAAAAAATGGCAGATGTACCATGTAGTACGTAGTACGAATTGCATTCATACTACACAATACTATATTTACACAATATATACACAAATACACAATTCATACTACAGAACATACTTTTTTAGCGGCCGTGAAGTAATCACTTATTCAAATTAAGTACCTAAGACAGGTCAGGTCAAATGACCTTTATTTATATAGCACTTTTTACAATACAGATGGCAACAGACACACTGTAAAACCCAACAAGTTAAGCTAACTCATTTCATTTGAGGAAACAGATTACCTCAATTCATTTAAGTTTATAAAAAACAATAGTTATGAGTAGTCTGAACTTATTTTATGTGAGTTTACTAAAACAATAATATTTTTTAATACACAATTAAACTTTACACTGCATTTAATACTGTATATAGCTGAAACTTCACTTTATTGAGTAAAAACAGTGAAATGACAAACTTTAAATGAACTCAGAGCACTTGCAGTTACTGCTAGCTCACAATATCACACACAAAGTCCAATCCAATGAGTTAAGCTAACTCATTACATTTGAGGAAACTTATTACCTCAATTCATTTAAGTTTATAACAAACAATAGTTATGAGTACTCTGAAATTATTTCAGTTGAGTTCACTAAAAGTAGATATTGCAGTCAAGAAATTAAGTGATTAATTAAGTGATTGTTGAGCATTAGTGACGAACACCTGCTGTTAACATGCCGGATCACTGAAGGAAAGAGAAACACAAGAACTACAACTGACTTCCAACCACAACAATTAGATGAAATCACTGAAGATAAAATATCTTTAAATCTCTGAAGATCTCAGAGGAGGATTGAACAACTCCACAAACAGCATTACCAGCTTCACTTATTAACCAGTTTAAATGATGATTTATTGAGTTATTTGAGTCATGCGTCTACAGAAGTCGTTATTGTGAATGAAAAGAGGTTTAGATGAAGATGATTTATTGGGTTTCATTTAAAGACACCATGATAGTGGTCAGTGTTTGCTTTAGTTGGGCTCTTGACCCTTGACTTTATAACACCAGTTTTTCCTCTGGCTGCTGTAACTGAGTGTTTATATAACTCACTTATTATGGCACAAAAGCCAAAAGAAAATGTGAGCATGTGGTTGTGTTTTGATGATGATTTATCGAAAGTTGAATTATCATTTGGTGTCTTGATTTTATGGTCTTTTCTAGAGAATAATATCTGATTAAACAGGTGATATATAACTTGTATTATTCATTATAAAAGAATTGTGATTCTGCTGTAAGGTCCAGTGTTGTTACAATCAGATTTTAAAAACCTCTATGATATCATGATGACTAACACAGACATCAAGAATCAGCATATGAATCTCAACAATGGTGACCATTAAAAAATTATTCATGCTGCAATGCATGCTGGGAGCCATGGATAAGGTTTGTATTATGGTAGTACCCAGCATGCTTTGCAGTATGAATAGTTTTTAATGATCACCATTGTTGAGATTCATATGCTGATTCATGATATCTGTGTTAGTTTTGGTAATGAATTACATTTTCTGAAAAGTCCTTCATATTATCTGATAGTCATAACATTGCTAGTTCTTATACTGTAGGTCTTGAAATCAAATTAATAATTTATTACCCTTTTAATCAGAGACTGGCCTCTGAATGAGATCAGCAAATCAAGTTATTAACTGATGATTGTCATCATCTAACCTTGACCACCATTCCCAATCATACTTTTCCTTGAATTTTGTGCCATAACAAATGTTTGATAAACGCTCAATTACAGCAGTCAAAGAAATACTTGTATTCTAAAGTCAAGGGTCAAGAGCCCAACTAAAGCAAGCTCTGATCTCCATCATGGTGACCTTAAACCTTGTAGTTCTTGTGTTTCTCTTTCCTTCAGTGATTCTGCTTGTTAACAGCAGGTGTTCATCACTAATGATCAATCATCACTTAATTGATCACTTAACTACAATTATTATTCAATTATCATTCTGGGATCTGAAATGTTCTATAACTCATTCAGTTTGAGTTCTGTTTCAGTCATTCAAGCCACTTCAAGTTTTTCAGTATTATTTGAGTGCAGTGAACCCAATTTAATTGAGTAAATATATTGTTAGGTTTTACAGTGCAGTTTATCGGGTTTTGACGGATCAGTTTGTTACGTCTGGTAAAGGTAAAGTCTGTTGGCTTCAGTCAGTTTGTTTCCGGCACATTCAATCGGTGTCGGGTTGTGGAAAGTCTGAGAAGTGACTGTAATCTGGTGATGGTCCACGTTGGTCAGCGTCTGTCGGTGCAGTGTGAATTGGCCTGAACTCATCAAAATAAATTAACCAAAGTTGTACAGCCAATTTGCTTATTCTTCAGATTTGATGGCAGCAACTGAACTTGAAGTTGAATCAGGTGGATTTTGTTATGGTGTAACCAAAAAGAATTGCTTATTTTTACTTATATTTCTTCTAAGGAATTTTAGGAAATCAGTCTACAAACTGCTGACATATAGTCTCAGAAATGAATCTGTGACAACATCAAAATGATTCCATTCACCTTTAAATGAAGCACAAGAACTCCATGAGCTATAAGTCTCCTGAGTTACGACAGCACGACGTCTGAGTAATACCGTTTTCCTCTGGATGTCTCTAGCAGATGTAGATTCTTCTCACAGCATTATGACTGTCTTCCTCTGAAAAATCCTCCTCTTTGATTCAATGCCCTCATCCTCACGTGCTCTCGCCCGAGGCTGGCATTTAAATATATCTCTTATCTTTGTCCTCACCTGACCGACCTTGTTCTATTTGAGCTTGTTCTCCTTCTGCTTAACTTCTCAACCGCAACAATGTGTGAACACCTGTTGCCTGGCTTGCGTCTGATTCCTGGAAAACTGACAGGACGTTACAGTAGATGAGGTCTCATAATGGCACTGAGAGATCTGCAGTAGTGGAAATACACACACACACACATTCGCATATAATGGAGAGAAACATGACCGCAGTAGTGGAAGTGATGAAGACTGAGAGTGTGTGCGGTGTTTAGTACAGTGTGTGTTGAGGGTCTTTTTTTTTGTTCTACAGACTGAGTCAAAAAGAATGCGAAACCACAAAAGAGGGGCTTGTTAAGTCCACTCGAGATCCGTCTCTCATCAGGGTTTCCATGAAAGGAAATCTGAACGTTTAGTTACTGTAAAGCTTTGACAAGTGTGAGAAGTACAAAAAACATGTTCCTCAGATGAATGTGTGTTCTAGGCTCTGTGTGTGTGGTTGTGTATGTCTTACGATAATGCAGGTAATGATGGAAACATTTAGTGTTGCTGATTAGCTAATGTAAATGACAGTAATTGTTTATCTAGCTCACCAAAATGAGAATGTAACATAGACTGAAAAAAATATGGGTGGACACAATTTTCTCTGTAGAAATTGCTAGTAAATATCACAAACAATTGCAAAGAATCAGGAAGTGACCTATTTATGAAACATGACATTTTGGTTGCACTTTATCCTGATAGTCCACTTTAGACATTCTACTAACTATAAGTAACTTTTCAACTACATGTCAATTAACTCTAGCTGTTAGTAGACCGTAGAACAGATGTTCTAGGCCGTGTCTCTAACATGTAGATTCTCACAGCATTATGACTGTCTTCCTCTGAAAAATCCTCCTCTTCTACACTCTCAGAAAATAAAGTACATAATTGTACCTTTAGGGGTACAATTGCTTGTCACTGGGGCTGTATCCTCAAGGGTACAGTTTTTGTACCCTTGGCATAGGGTACCTATTTGTACCCTTGTGGCAAAACTTTTTATTTCCTTTATTTCAAGGTTATTTCAAGGCTACTCAAATACAGTTATAAGTTAAAATCTACCTTAAATAATTAGGGTATCATCTAAACCTTTAAACAACAACTTTTACCAAAAAAAGGCTTAGCAGAGCTTGTCTCTTGATATTGTACACAGCAAAAACTCAAGAGTGTTAAAATAGTCAAATATGAGTGTTAAATTAACATTCAAGAGTGTTAAAGTTAATGAGCTCATTAAGTGATTCATTGAGTGATGATTGACCATTATTGAAGACACCTGAAGGAGAAAATATATATATTTTTTAAGACACTGTTATGGTGATCAGTGTTTGCTTTAGTTGGACCCTAAACTGTTAACACTAGATTTTATTTGGCTGTTGTATCTGAGTTTTAATTGTTAGATGAACATAGCAAACAGTTGATCAGGTGGTGTTGATTATGTTTTGAAACAATCATAATATGTTCTAAATCACTGTACTCATTTGGAGTGTATCCTCTGACTTAAAATTCTCTGTATGTTGATGATTCCAGCATCACTGTGCTTCTACAGCATTAGATCCAGAGTTTTCTAAAAGATTTCTTAAAAGTTGATCTGGTTAAACTAAGAATTTTATTTTAGGCACACACACACCTGAAGAATCAGTGTATGAATCTCAACAATGGTAACAAACAGAATATGCCATTAGGGAAAGGAAATTACTAAGACGATTCAGATAATAATTTATTCATACCGCAATGCATGATGGGAGCCATGAACGAGTTTTGATTGGTGGCACCCAGAATGCACTCCAACATGCTTTATTATTGTCACCATTGTTGAGATTCACAGGCTGATTCCTGATGTAAGTGTGTCTAAATTAACTATTTAATCTTCTGACAGGAACATCTTTTTAACATATTTAGTATGATATTGAAAATGTTGTGAACCATTTTCTACTGAATCATACTTTGCTGTACTCAATAAAGTATATATAACTCTCTAAATGAGATTTGTGATTCAGAATGAATTGATGATTAAGTCATAACATTAGCAAGACCATCTGATTAACTTCTGTCTTTGATCATTTGGCAGGCATAACTCAGGGTACAACAGGCAAACAAAATCTAATGTCAATAGTTTAAGAGTCAAGAGCCTAACTACAGCAAACACTGATCATCAAAATGGTGTCTTAAAAAATAGATTTTTCCTTCAGCAATTCGGCTTGTTAACATCAGGTGTCTTCAATAATGGTCAATCATCACTCAATGAATCACTTAATTAGCTCATTAACTTTAACACGCTTGACCACAGGAGAGTTCATTTGACACTGGAGTTTTTGCTTTGTACCTTAACCTTTAAAATAAAGGGTACATATATGTACCTTTTAATGCTTGGGAACATATGTACCTTTTTGAACCTGAAAAAGGTACATATATGTACCTTGAGGTCCAATAAAAAGCCCTATGAGGTACATCAGTGTAGATTGTACCTTGGGGGATAAAAATGGACTCCTACTCTACCCCTTTTTCTGACAGTGTATAAGATGCCTAGAAATGGCTAGATTCCAAGCAATGTTCTAGCCCCTTAGGGTCTTCAGACAAGTTAATGCTGACTGTGCCATGATCTAGATTGAAATTAAAGACCGTGTTTACCTGTTGCTGCTCCACGTCTGTGGAATGATTTGCCGGAACACTTACGGCTGTCTTCCAATGTTAATAGCTTTAAATCCTCATTGAAGACTTATTTTGTCTCTCTGGCTTTTGGTTCAATGTAATTTTATGCATTTGTGTGTGTTTTCTGTTTGTTTATGTATTTATGTTTTTTTATAGTCTGAAGTGATCGTACAGCACTTTGGTCAGCAGTGGCTGTTTTAAACGTGCTCTACAAATTAAAGTGCCTTGCCTAGGGTTAGGTGTTAGGGTTCGGGTTAGGAGAATAAGTTGACTTGTAGTTGCCAAGTTACTTATACTGTAGTCAGTGGAATATCTGTTGGGGGACCAATAAAATAAAGTGTTAGCAGATATTAAGCAGACAGTACACTAATACTCCAATGACTGATAGTTGACATGTAGCTGCAGAGTTACTTATAGTTAGTAGAATGTCAAAAGTGGAATATTGAAATAAAGTGTTACCGACAAATTGAAATAGTATTTTATTACTTTCCCCGTTTTATTTACAACTTCCCAGTGTAGAACTTTAGGTTTGTTTTTTTACTGTCTATCACAAACTCTATCCTTTAGGCCTCAAAAAGCGTTTTAGCAGCCAGACGCTCTTCCTCTTTCGAGGCATATTGTATTTTTACCCAAAGTTGAAAATGTTTCAACTCTCTGCAACCAGAAATAACGGCCTAGAGCGCGTGAAATAGATGCTCAGCACCTCTTCACCCTGCTGCCGTTTAGAAAAGGGTCATGACATGGATTTTTTTAAATTATTTTAATACTTTCCTTGAGGTTGACTTATAATTTTTATAAAGTTTAACAAAAAAGAAATATACATGCGAAAAGAAACAATTATTTTCAACCTTCATTCTGACCCTCTGTATAAAAATGATGAGTTTTTATTAAGTGGCTCCTTTAAGGCTTGTCAGTAAATGGCCTCCGTTATGATTGGCTAACATCATTGTATAGGACACAGTATCAACGCCCACTCGCTATTGTACGTGAGGTAACACTATCCATTAACACTTTAGTTTAGAGTCCAATTCTCACTGTTAACTAGTTGCTTATTGTGGCGATCAGGACGAGGCCGAGGGCGTGAGCGACTCCAGCGCGAATCTCTCACAGAGGAGCGACGACAGTGAAGATCGAGAGAGGAACAGGCCTGGACTTATGTTGTGTTTTGTTTATTATATGCGACAGCAGTCATCCGTGAGGGGCTGCTCTATTTTACTGTTGTTTTGTTATTTGGTTATTTTACGTTATTAAAGTCTTTAAATGTTCGCCTGTTCCCGCCTCCTTCTTCTACGTCTAACACTTATTATTATCATGTTTTTTACTAGGATATTGGCTGTTTATTAGTACTTATAAAGCACATTTAATGCCTTATTCTGCATGACCACTTGTTAAAAAAACGCAATTTGATCCTTCAGAATTAGTCAATTAAAGGCCAATCTCAAATCTGCCTTTTATGTCAAAAATATTAGAATAAGCAGTATCCTCACATTTGTGTTCTTTTCTTGAAAGAAATGATATCTGCGAAGATTTTCAGTCAGGATTTAGACCGCTCCATTGTACTGAGACAGCTCTTATTAGAGTCACAAATGTTTTCGATCGTGGTTGTATCTCTCTATTAGTGTTACTTGATCTTATTGCTGCATTTGACACCATTGACTACAGAATTCTTTTAAATAGACTAGAAAACTATGTTGGCATTAGTGGAATTGCACTAGCATGGTTTAAATCATACTTATCTGACCGTTATCAGTTTGTAGCAGTAAATGAAGAGATGTCTTATCGATCACAAGTTCAGTATGGTGTACCACAAGGCTCAGTACTAGGACCGCTGCTGTTCACTCTGTACATGCTACCATTAGGACATATCATTAGGAAACATGGAATTAGCTTTCACTGTTATGCCGATGATACTCAGCTGTATATTTCTTCAAAACCTAACGAAACTTACCAATTCACAAAATTAACGGAATGCATAGCTCATATAAAAAATTGGATGACTAATAATTTCCTACTACTAAACTCTGAAAAACAGAGATTCTAATTATTGGACAAAAAACTTCCACACGTAATAACCTAGAATACTGTCTAACACTTGATGGCTGCTCTGTTAAGTCTTCGTCGTCGGTTAGGAACCTGGGTGTGCTCTTTGATAGCAATCTTTCATTTGAAAGTCACGTGTCTAGTATCTGTAAAACCGCATTTTTCCATCTTAAAAATATATCTAAATTACAACATATGCTCTCATTAACAAATGCGGAACAATTAGTTCATGCTTTCATGACATCAAGACTAGATTATTGTAATGCTCTACTGGGTGGTTGCCCTGCACGCTTAATAAATAAACTACAGCTGGTCCAAAACGCAGCAGCTCGAGTTCTTACTAGAACCAGGAAATATGACCATATTAGCCCGGTTCTGTCAACACTGCATTGGCTGCCTATTAAACATCGTATAAATTTTAAAATATTTTTGATTACTTACAAAGCACTAAATGGCTTAGCTCCGCAGTACTTGAGCGAGCTTTTAACGCATTATAGTCCTTCACGTCTATTGCGATCTTAAAATTCGGGCCAGTTGATAATACCTAGAATATCAAAATCGACTGCGGGCGGTAGATCCTTTTCCTATTTAGCACCAAAACTTTGGAACAGTCTTCCTACCATTGTCCGGGAAGCAGACACACTCTGTCTTTTCAAAGCTAGACTAAAAACACATCTCTTTGACCTAGCATCACATAATATATTATAGACTTCTATATTTCAATGTTAGGCTGCATAGATTAGGTCAGCCGGAACTGGGAATCCTTCCCTTAAATCCTGATGTACTCGTTACATCATAAGAAGAATGGCATCTACACTAATTTTAGTGTCTTTGTATATCCCGAGGTTTTCCCGCAGCCTGCCGGATCCAGGCCGTATCCAGATCTGACTAGGAGCTTTGCCTGGACCCGATGACAACGCAGTGCTGAAGTGCCAACTAGCCTCTCCCTATGGAGGATCCCTTTCCCACTCTACAGATAAAAAGTTGTGATTCCGGTTCGCGTACCCACCCCGAAGTGCTAAAATAAAACAAAATTCTGAATCAAATTACGGTTACTGTAAATCCGGCCTCTAGTTCATAAACGCCAGAGGAGAACTGGCCCCCGACTGAGCCTGGGTTCTCCCAAGGTTTTTTTTCTCTCCATTACATAAGTCACCTGATGGAGTTTTAGGACACCAGTAGGTCACCTGATGGAGTTTTAGGACACCAGTAGGTCACCTGATGGGGTTTTAGGACACCAGTAGGTCACTTGGAGTTTTTCGGTTCCTTGCCACTGTTGCCTTTGGCTTGCTCAGTTGGGGATATTCAAAATAATTAACCAAGCATTAATACCATTGATAAGTCCTACCAAACGTGGATGTTTTTTCACTAAGAAACAAACATTATTATGTTCTTTGATTGATACTGTGAAGCTGCTTTGATGCAATTTATGTTGTGAAAAGCGCTATATAAATACACTTGACTTGACTTGAGATGAGCATATTCTACATCCCTTAATCCTACACCATACCTATACTTAATTATCTTACTAAATATTTAAGCAGTAATCTTTAAGCTATCTGTAAACTGTATCCAGTATAGACCACGTCAAGGGTTTAAAGCTTCATTCTATGTCTCACGATTTGGTCTTATCTTGGTCACGTTTCATGTCATTGTCATGTTTCTGTGTCTTGTCATGTGATTCCCTGTTTGTCATGTGATCCTGCCATGTGTCTTGTCCATATGTTACACCATGTCAAATCAACCAAATTTCAAAAGCTTCCCCGACTCACATTTTTCTATTATTATTGGCATTTCAATATCTCTGGGATTGACATTGGGCCTTAAAAATTAAGATTCCAAAAGAAAAGTGTATTAATCTAGATGGATATTGAATATATATTTAATACTTTTCGAGTAACAGGCACGCAAACTTTGGAAAAATAATATCTATGCAATTGTGTTAATAGAAAAAAACGAGATACATTGCTAGTTTCAACATAATTTGTTGTTCAGATATTCCTCAGATATAAAAAAAAAATAGGATTTTTTTTACAATTGACAAATTTATTCATGGAACCGCATTAAGAACTCTGGGATTGAACCATATCTCTGGGATTGAACCATATCGGGCCTTTAAAACATGAATCTAAAAGGATATTAAGATATATTTAATACTGTTTGAGTTACAGGCACGCAAACTTTGGAAAAATAATATTTATGGCACTCAGACAGGTATATCATTTGCAATTGTGTTGATAAACAAAATGAGACAATTTGCAATTTGTTGCTCAGATATTCCTCAGATATTAAAAAAAAAATCAGATGTGTGCAAAGTGACCCACATTTGGTTTTCAACCACTAAAAATGTGTACAATTGACCAATTTATTCATGGAACCGCATTAAGATCTCCATATCTCTGGGACTGAACCATATCGGGCCTTTAAAACATGAATCTAAAAGGATATTAAGATATCTTTAATACTTTTTGAGCATGTAAAAAAACTGTCACCGTTGGCATATAATAGAACAAAGATTACTAAAGTCAACAGCTTTAACTAATATACCTACCAATCTCTGTGTAAAGATAAATCAATAATGCTGTCTTCAATCTTTCTAAAGCCATCGCTCTATAATTTGACCAAATCTCTGGTGAAAATTGTCATTTTGACCACCTTGACAAAACTGAATTACTGTTTAGGCTAATTAATATTTTGGCTTTTTTCTTTATTTATGTATTTATGTTATTTTTGCCGTACCAACAGCTGACCTTTGGGGTCCAAACGAGGTGTGAGTTTCTGTTGAATGCCCTCCTCTGCGGCGTAAATTTAGTATGCATCATGTACATAAATTTCTGACAAAGAGGAAGTGCCTGGCTGTTGACACAGCAGCTGATGTGTGAGAACCATGGCTGGTTCTTGTAACTGCACTTATGCTGCTCTCAACCAAATTAAACATGAGGGCCATGACTTCCTGTGGTCTTTCAAGTAAGAGCCGGTCAGTTGCTTTCTTTTTGTTGTTGGTTTTAAAAAATAAAGCGTGAGATACATTTGGTGTTACAAGGTACTAAGAATACACGTCTGAAACTGAGTTACCTGGAACTAGCATTTCAGCACGACTGTTGCTTAATTCTTTAATTGAGAAAGCAACAAGAAATGACACCAGACTTCTCATCTTCTGCTGATTGTGAAACGTTGTTAAACCCAGCATCTGACTTACTGGTAATTTACATGCAACACTTTCATAGATACTAAGTTTTTTTTTGTTGTTGTTGATGTTATTTTATTACAAAATGTATTAATGACTTTAATTTGGATTATCTATCTTCTATTAGTGCAAGTGTGCGAACCCAGATGATTCAAGCTGTAAACAACCTTGATTTTGTGAGTTGTCAGAATGCAGTTCATATAGTGTTTGTGCTCTTGGAATGCAGTGTTGAATGCAATTGAGTTTATTACTTTTATTATGTACGAATGAGGTCATTACTTTTTTTTTCTTCCCCCCTCCCCCCCCCCCCCCTAAGGTCAGCTTATAGGCTAATGTATTTATTCATACCATTTCCTTTTTTTTATTATTGTCAAACTGTTAAGATCAGACTGAAGTGATCAGGGATGATGCTCACAATAAACTTCATTAATACCCCCCCCCCCCCACCTTAAACCTTTAAAAAAAACGGCACCCTCCACCACACTCATTACACACACACACACACACATACACACACATACACAGACACACACACACATACACACAACTCTGACTACCAAATAATAAATAAAGACAGAAGTTTTTTTAAATGGCAAACCATGCAATGAAAAAACACATTGTACTGTTATTGATTCGTTGAAAAATATGACAGTATGAGACAATAATACATCAGAACATAACTTTTATTTTAAATAAAAATGTCAATATTTCAGAGACGCTTTGGCTAAACAATATAAAATCAGCGGCTGCAGTGAGCTCTTCTCGAGGAGCTTTTCAACGTCGAGAAACGTCTATGACGGGCTTGTTCAGACAGTGACAAGTGAACGGTCTGAAGAAGAACGATTCAGAGGAATTGTCTTTCGGTGCGGCTTTATAAAGTCAGAGCACCAACCGCTATTCACACCATTTCAACGGCTGTTTTCTTTTCTTTCTTTTTTTTCAAGTGATCTCTCGCCCCCCCCCCACCCCCCTCGTGCAAAACACGAACAATGTTTTTCAAAGTTCAGAGTCACTGGCAAGTGTTGAGGAGTACACCTTTCTGTCTTTACAGTAAGTGTCTCTTAACCTTTATCAGTTCTATTGCACTGTTGGTTGATCAAGAGCACTCTGCAGTGACACAAGCCAGCGTCTTTCCCATTTTTGTAATATTGGCCAATGCTCAGAGCACTCCACTGTTACGAGAGAACATCTTCGGCAGAATGCCTTTACTGAGTCTTTCGGGCAGTCTTACAAATCTTTTTTTAAGAACAGTGTTTATGTGTAAACCACTTTAAATAAAACTCGGTTGCCTATACAGTAGAAAGGTGATGCATTTTTACTACTTGATTAGAGAAAAGAGAGAAAAAAAGGCTGTTGTCTTCTGCCAAATAGCCTGTGCCCTGGCTTTTAAACCGAATATGGGCCCAGGGCCGTGTTGCTAGCGCCACAGCGTTTAACAGAGTCAGATATCGGCCAGCCTTAGTAGGAAATACTGCTTAGAAAACTTTTAGTCATAATGGTGTTGACTTGTATTGTTCCCGTTTCAGGAGTTTCAAGAGTAAACGCTTAGTGGTAGTGAGTAACTTTCCAGTGTCAGATCCAGTGCGCTGTTGGAAATACGGAGAGAACGGCACAGCGGAAAATCTGAAATTTGCTTTCAAATGATCATGGACATGGACTTTTTCGGCCAAACGGAGGAGGAAAACAGAAAGAAACTACGATTCTGTCAGTTCCCACCAAAATTGATCTTGGAAATTACTTGGAATATGTCACAAAAGTTATATGGGTTATTTTGTCGAATGTGGAACTACACTCAAAAAAATAATATGTTGGCTTTAATTAACTTTTTTATGTCAACAGGATGCACATAACTGGGTTACATTAAACAAACATAATTTGTTCATGTAACTTCCACTCTAATAAATGATATGTTGGCTTAAATTAACCTTTTTTTATGTCAACAGGATGCACATAACTGGGTTACGTTAAACAAATGGAATTAAGTCATTTTAAGCGACCCAATTAAACTCTGAGCTGAGTGTTGAATGAACACTGAAGGGTGTTAAAGTTAATGAGATTATTAAGTGAATAATTGAGTGATGATTGAGCATTATTGAAGACACCTGATGTTAACAAGCAGAATCAATGAAGGAGAAAACCCGGAATTTAAAGTCACCATTATGGAGATCAGTGTGTGTTTTAGTTGGGGTCTTGACCCTCACATCATAAATTTTATATTTAGTTTGAATGCCATACATGAGTTATAGCAGGCAGATAATCAATTTGAAATGGTGATCTGATTGTCTTGGTTATGATTTATCAGCACCATCAATGTAGAGCATAGCATTTTTAGCCTTCCCAATGAAATCCAAAATGATCAAATCAATAAAAAAGAAACTTCTGACATTAATAGTCAATGTAGGCACACACAGAAGTCAAGAAGCAGTCTGTAAACCTCAACAATGGTGACAATTATAAAGCATGTTACAGTGCATTTTGGGTGCCACCAATCAAAAGTCATTCATGGCTCCCATCTTGCATTGCTGCATGGATAGATAATGAGCTTATGATCAGAGGTTATCTGTTTGTCACTATTGCTGAAATTCATACTCTAAATATTGATGTTTGTGTGTGCCTGCATGCAATTGTTTTTTTCTATTATGGATTTCATAGTTTGATTTTCGAGTAAAGGCTGAAAATGGTATGATTGTATTGCTATAAGCCACAAGGCAATCTTAACTCAGAATTTGAGGACTAAATGAGGTTAAATTAAAGTGAAACAGGGATTATTATAGCATAATTAAACCCATCAGATCACATTTTCTAATTGATATTCTGACTGTTAAAACTTATATACAACAGTCAGTCAAAATCTGAAGTTAAAATGTGAGGGTCAAGACACTAACTAAAACACACACTGATCTCCATAGTGGTGACCTAAAATCCTGTTCACATAAAAAAGTTAATTAAAGCCAACATATCATTTTTGGAGTGTATAAACTATTGTTATATGGAAAGATTAGGGTCTGGATTGACATAAGGGCGAGTAAATAGTCCTGTGTTTTGTCCGTGTCTTGTCAGGGACTTCATGTTCAGTTTCAACTGGGATGGCTTTTAAACATAATTTCTTTGGAAACATATTTCTTTAAAGTTTCCTCTTTTCTATGTGGGCTCTATGGCAACAGCAACGGTACAACAATATCACATTTATTTCAGGTGGGCAGCTTGTTTCCATGGATGCAATGAGGGCTGTGTTTTGCTGGGCTTTGTGCTGCGAGGTTTCCATTGACGTCAGAGTTTCTGGCTGTAATCTGGAGCGGTCACCATGGTTGCAGTGTATTTCTCTCTCTCTCTCTCTCTCTGGGAGTACTTCCAAGCAACCGCTTGTCTTTTCCAGTTGAAACGAGCAGGCGCATTGCTGTGTCTCCCCGTCTTTCACTCTTTTTTTTGGATTAGGGATATAATTACTGTAGGTACTTGTTTAGAGAAAACTTGACCAAGAAAAGTGGAAAAAAAAAACTTTAACACTAAAATCAAGGCTACCTGTGATATAGGCTTTGGCACTAGAGACAACCTAAACAATTAGGCAACTTTTAAAATCTAAATTAAATGAAATTATGAATGTATCTCTTTTGTTTTATTGTGTACCAGCAAACTGTGCTGTAGGAAAAAGAGAGCAGAATGGTGAATGAAGGAGATCCCGGGTGATTCATGCTGTGGCCTGTGACGATAAGTGTCACTGAAGATCACAGAGACACGGCGTTCTCCGTCACTGTCTGGGAGCTTCATCTTAGACCGACCTTTATCTCACACTGCAAAAATGCAGGAGGCATTATAATGTTTTCCTTTCTTGCTGCGCTGAGTGAGGGATTGGTTATGTTTGAGATTTAATATAGTGGGATCAGAAGGTCTGAGATCACACTGAAATTATGCAAAAAAAAATCTATATATTGCCTAATAATTACAAAATTTGTATAATATTTGAATAAAAGTCGAAGATCGATTAACATTAATATTTGGGGTGTACTAGAGGGGAATTGCACAAAGAAGTTTTGTTGATGGAATCACCAGAAATGACATTATGTAGTAGTTCTCATACTAGTCACCCTTTACATGAGAAACGTCACCGCTGAATTATCATACAAAGGAAGGATATTCAATAAAGCTTTGGTCTATGAATCACCTTTTTACTCTTTCTCTTCTTTCCTTTTTCACTTTCTACTTCAATCTCATTGCTTTGCTTTAAGCACTTTTACAGTAAGCAGAAAATGTCCAGCCTGACTGTTTTGAAAATGAAACAACTGTTTCAAAAAAATGAACTTTTCTTTGTTTCGTTTGGTTTTGGCATTCATTGTGGAGTCACACACATGTGAGCATTTAGCCTTTTCTGTGTAACTACAGTACATGGAAACTCCAATCCCTTCAAACTTAATCATCTATTTATTCATAGTGAAATTTTAAACTGGTTACCTTTCTACTGAATGGAACTCATAACTAATCATATGACAATACATGTTATACTAACAGGCATGTAGGAGGACCAAAGGGCATTTGGAAAAATGAAAAATGTCATTGCTGTAAATGCCAAAATAATGAAGCAACTGGTATTTTAAAGAAAGATAGTACAAGCACACATTTCAAGCAAACATTTCAAAGATCACTAGGTTAGAAATAGTGAAAAAATAGATATAGGGATCAAAGTGAAGACAAAGTATTGAGACAGCACTTTATTTCAATAATCACTTTAGACATTTTACATATAAGTAACTTTGCAACTACACGTCAACATCCTACTAACCCCAACTTTACAATCTACTAACAGTCTACTAAGGGGCTGTTTACACGCCACCGCTTTGGTGGCCTAAAAACTTAAACTTTTGAAAATGGGTTTCAAAGTGCAAGTTTTTGAAAAGACACCTTTATCATCTCCATCTAAACTACAAAAACGTGAATTTGTGAAAACGGTGATGTCATATGCATGCATGTTTTTCAGTCTATAGGCACGTGTAGTGTTTCTTTACAAAGTGACATCGCCACCCACTGGCCTGGCAATACAGAGTTTTAAGTTGTTTTTGTGGATCTGTGTAAATGGAGATTGTTTTTCATAGCACTGTCAAGTTTACATGTAGTTGCAAAGTTACTTATAGCTAATATAATATCTAAAATGGAATGTCTAGAATGTCTAAAACATCAAAATAGGTAGTAGCCTTGAGACAAGTTAGTGAATCATGTTGATAGTTTTTATTCTCTACGCATCTATGGTTATTCACCTGTGTGAACTTGAGGAGAACAGACTTCAAACATCCACTAAAGTCACCAAAACGTCAGCTGATTAAACAGCACTGATGATAACTGTCACGGTGAAGGCAATGAAGAAGTAAGTAGGATATGATAAGAGCCATTTTACTTTATTAGTAAACAAAAAAAAGTACTCCAAACATGAGTCAAAAATCACCATAACAGCTTCACAAACTGGACAGCGAGTAGAGCTAAAACGAGGGCTTATATACACAGGAGATAAACTGAACAAGAAACAGGTGCACAAAGAAATCAGTAACCATGACAACAAACTAGGGCATAATCGGAAACCTATAGGAAACAAACAAAAAAAAGCAGAAGAGCCGAACAGAAGCAGAAAAGCAAATACACAGTCCACAGGACAGAATGTAAAACTGACGATAACACAGTCACTATGTTTACATGGACATTACATTGTTAAAAGCGCTAGATAAATGAAGGTGACTTGACTTGACTTAATCATAGTATTGTTTTAATCGGCTTAATATCGGAATATTGTTGTCCATGTCCGGTGTGTGAAAGAGTGAGTGAATGGGTGAAACATACTAACTGTCTTATGCTGAATTTGGAACCACATACTAGCATACTTACTATTTCTATCATAGAAAGATATGGTAAACATAGTACAAGTAGTATACTAGTATGCGGTTACCAATTCAGCAACAGTTTATATTGTCATCTTTTAAACAGCTAAATTCAACATTGTGTTGTCTTAAATGACACAATACTGTGAAATTACAATTTAATTACCAAAATGTGTTGTGTAATGAGATAATAAATTAGTTCCCTTTCGTTCGGGAACTCCTACGTCTCGTCGGAGGAGTTTCCAACGAAGTGGGATCACGCTAGGGAGACCAATCGACTTCGAGTGAACTAAAACGAGCCAATGAACATTGGCATGCAAGATTTGCATTCCGCGACCCAGCCTACCAGTGTGGGTCTAAAAGCGTAAGCAAGCGCATACACAAACGCTTTTTGCTTCAGAGCCGACCAGTTGTGTCCTCTGAGTGTACGAGCCGAAGAATTGTGGTTTCTTTACGCTCAACGAGCTGCTCTGAGTCCTCTCTGTGCTGGTGTGACGGCGCTTCAGCGATCCTCGCAACCTCCCGAGTGCCGGCTGTTGCTACACGCGACCTGTTTATTCAAAAGAGCTGTTTTAACAGCTGGTATTCGGTTGAGTGCACATAGTGGGCTTGCAGTTTCCCCGCTGTGTTGTCGCGTTGATCCCTGTGTGCTTCAGCACATTTAAGAGAGCGTTTCTCTAAAAGAGCAACACGAGTGAAGATCGCGTCCTTTTCAGGATGACGTTTCACCCGTTCGTTTCTGGATGCGGTCAGACACTGCCTCCGGTTGATGGTCACGATCCCTGCCTCTCGTGCTTGGGCCTCGCGCACGCTGAGGCTGCGCTCGTGAATGAGTCATGTTCTCACTGTGGGAAAATGACCATCGCGGTACTTAGATCGAGACTAAGATCCCTCAAACGAGGGGGAGTCCCTTTGGAGATTCCCCGATCTAGTTCTTCTTCTGGTTCATTTCAGAAGAAGGCTACTTCTGCTAGTCCCATTGGTGGTCTGAGGGTTACAGTGAGGAACGATCCGCCGGGTGAAAGACCCCCACGGGCCCCTCACTCCTCCGCACCGCTGCCATTGGAGCCCTCGGTGGAGCGCGCTGGGCCATCTCGTGTGGTCCCAGTCGTTTCCTTCGGGGCTCCGCCGGAGGACCGGATGTCGATCGCTGCATCGGAGGGAGAGCAGTCATCTTCTGGGGATGACGACTCGGCTGCGTTGCCCCCTTCTGGTGTGGTGGCGTTGTCCGAGCCGGACCCGGAAATGACTGCTATGCTTTCCCGGGCGGCCGCAAGTGTCGGGCTCGTGTGGAACCCTCCAACGTGTCCCGAACCTTCGCGGCTCGACAATTGGTTTCTCGGGGCGGCCCGTGCTGGTTCTCAGTGCCCCGCCCCGGTACCTTTCTTTCCGGAAGTGCATGAGGAGGTGACAAGATCATGGACGGCCCCTCTAACGGCCAGACATAGGTCGACTCCCTCCTCCTTCCTCACCACTCTCGATGGCGGGGAAGTCAAGGGATACGAGGGCATACCCCCAGTGGAACGGTCGGTTGCTATGCAACTGTGCCCTCAGACCGCCTCCACCTGGCGGGGTGCTCCTACGCTCCCCTCTCGCTCCTGTAGGTTCTCCTCCAGTCTGACTGGGAAGGCTTATAGTGCGTGTGGAAAAGCTGCTTCTGCCCTGCATGCGATGGCGCTCCTTCAGGTCCACCAGGCCAAGGCGCTCTCTCGCATGCAGGAGAGTGGAACCGACCCAGGGGTGCTTCAAGAGCTGCGTGCGGCGACAGACCTCGCCCTCCGGGCGACGAAAGTCACCGCACGCTTCCTGGGACGGGCGATGTCCACGCTTGTGGTCCAGGAGTGACACCTGTGGCTCACCCTGGCCGATATGAGGGAGTCGGACAAGAGTAGGTTCCTGAACTCTCTCATATCCCAGGGTGGCCTCTTCGGCGACGCGGTGGAGAACTACGCCCAACAGTTCTCCGCTGCCCAGAAGCAGTAGGAGGTTATAAAGTACAGCATGCCCCGGAGACAGGCTGCTGCTGCCCCGCCTCCTGCGGCTGCGCCTCCGTCTGCTCGTCGCCGAGGGCGCCCTCCTGCCGCCGCCTCCGCCCCTGCCCAGCCTAAGCAGCAGCCCCCTAGGCAGCAGGGTGCCGGCCGCAAGAGAGCTGCCCAGCCGGCTCGGGGCTCGTCTAAACCCCCCAGTAAGAGGAGAGGGAAGCGACCCTGAGACGGGCGACCCAGAGGATGTTTTGGTTGCTCTTCAGGAGGGTGCCTCTGCAAACCTCCTTCCCCTGGAGGAGGGCCAGGTGGAGAATCTTTCTTTCGTTTCTGTTCCGCCGCTGACCAGCCGGTTGGCGGTACCCAAAATTTCAATAAAAGAGCAATTTCTACTTCCTCTGGGTCACTCTCGGTCGAGACTGGTAGTCCAGGACGACGCTCCATTGCCTCGCCGCTCTCATTCCCCTCGCCCCAGCGCTCAGACGTCAGTGTCGCCGCCACGGCCTCGTCACTCTCGTCTCCCGCTGGGCAAGGAGGCGCGGAAACCTGGACCCGACGCTCCCAGGCCTCGCTCCTCGTTTCCCCTCCTTCCTTCGCCTCGGGACAGCCAGCAGTCGAACCCCTCGGGGCCTTCCCTGCCGTCTGCCCCTCGGTGGAAGCAGGTAGGTGTTGCCCTGCACACCCAGACCTCTCTCCCGGCCGCAGTAATGCCTCCGGAGTCTGGTCCCTGCCTTCCACTTCGCTGCCCCTCCGCGGGTGCGCCGGTGGTTCAGGTGGGCTCGCTGGTGCGGTCTCTCGAAGCCTGGTTAGCGCTTCCGAGGCCGTTCCGCTGGCTCATCCGTACCATTCGGCTCGGCTATGCAATTCAGTTTGCTCGCCGGCCTCCCAAGTACAGGGGTATCCGCTTCACTCGTGTGCGGAGCGTCGATGCCCTTGTCTTGAGGAAAGAGATCGACGTCCTGCTGGCGAAGGACGCGATCGAGCCGGTCCCTCCAGCCGTGATGAAGTCTGGGTTCTACAGCCCCTACTTCATTGTACCCAAGAAAGGCGGTGGGTTACGACCGATCCTGGACCTGCGAGTTTTGAATCGGGCCCTGCACAAGCTCCCGTTCAAAATGATCACGCAAAAGCGCATCTTCGAATGCATCCGTCCCCAGGATTGGTTTGCAGACCTGAAGGACGCGTACTTTCATGTTTCGATTCTTCCTCGACACAGACCCTTTCTTCGGTTTGCTCTCGAGGGTCGAGCATTTCAGTACAAAGTCCTACCCTTCGGCCTGGCCCTGTCTCCCCGTGTCTTCACGAAAGTCGTGGAGGCGGCCATTGTTCCCATGAGAGAACATGGCATTCGCATCCTCAACTATCTCGACGACTGGCTTATAATAGCTCACTCGCGAGATCTGTTGTGCGAACACAGGGACTTGGTGCTTCAACACCTCAGCTGTTTGGGTCTTCAGGTCAACTGGGACAAGAGCAAACTCTGCCCCACGCAGAGGATCTCTTATCTCGGTATGGAGTTGGACTCGGTCGGTCAGACTGCGCGCCTCACAGAGGAGCGCGTCCAGTCAGTGCTCAACTGCCTCAAGTCCTTTCAAGGCAGGTCAGCGGTTCCACTGAAGCAGTTTCAGAGGCTCCTGCGGCATATGGCAGCCGCAGCCGCAGTGACGCCGCTCGGCTTGCTTCATATGAGGCCGCTTCAGCTCTGGCTTCACGATCGAGTCCCGAGATGGGCGTGGCAGAGAGGCACGTTCAGGGTCAACATTACCCCGCACTGTCGCCAAACCTTCAGTCCCTGGTCGGACCCTGCGTTTCTACGGGCCGGAGTTCCCTTAGTCGAGGTGTCCAGGCATGCTGTTGTGTTTACAGATGCCTCTGCCAGCGGATGGGGGGCCACGTACAACGGGCATGCAGTTTCAGGTCTGTGGACGGGGCCTCAACTGCATTGGCACATCAACTGCCTAGAGTTGCAAGCAGTACGCTTAGCTCTGTGCCGCTTCAGGGGGCTGCTTCTGCACAGACATGTACTGGTCGGTACGGACAGCACTGCGACCGTTGCGTACATCAACCGTCAAGGTGGTCTACGCTCCCGTCGTATGTCGCGACTCGCCCGCCATCTCCTCCTATGGAGTCAGAAGCATCTGAGGTCGCTTTGGGCCATTCACATCCCGGGTATGCTCAACCGTGTGGCCGACGAGCTCTCACGGCAGCCGCCTCTTCCGGGAGAATGGCGACTCCATCCCCAGGTGGTCCAGCTGATTTGGGGAATCTTCGGAGCCGCTCAGGTAGATCTGTTTGCCTCTCCGGACACGACCCATTGCCAGTGGTTTTATTCTCTGACCGAGGGATCTCTCGGCACAGATGCACTGGCACACAGCTGGCCCCAGGGCCTTCGCAAGTATGCGTTTCCCCCAGTGAGCCTTCTTGCACAGACTTTGTGCAAGGTCAGGGAGGACGAGGAGCAGGTCCTGCTCGTTGCGCCGTACTGGCCCAACTGGACTTGGTTTGCGGAACTTGTGCTCCTCGCGACAGCCCCTCCTTGGCCGATTCCTCTGAGGAAGGACCTCCTTTCCCAGAGACGGGGCACCCTGTGGCACCCGCGTCCAGACCTCTGGAGACTCCATGTTTGGTCCCTGGACGGGACGCGGAGGTTCTAGGTGGCCTACCACATGCTGTGGTAGAAACCATCACTTCCGCTAGAGCCCCCTCTACGAAGCGCCTCTATGCGTTGAAGTGGAACCTGTTCGTCGATTGGTGTTCCTCCCGCCGGGAAGACCCCCGAACTTGCCCGATCAGAGTCGTGCTTTCCTTCCTGCAAGATGGGTTGGAGCAAAGGCTGTCTCCCTCCACCCTCAAAGTGTATGTTGCCGCAATAGCCGCTCATCACGATGCAGTTGAAGGTAAGTCATTAGGGAAGCATGACCTGGTCATCAGATTCCTTGAGGGGGGCCAGGAGACTAAATCCTCCTCGTAATTTGCACCCCGTACCCTCTTGGGACTTATCTCTGGTGCTCAGAGCACTCCAGAGTCCCCCTTTTGAGCCCTTGCCTTCGGTGGAGTTGAATATCCTGTATATGAAGACAGCTCTCCTGTTGGCTTTGGCTTCTTTTAAGAGGGTAGGGGATCTGATACGTGCGTCTTTTTGCTCCGTTGGTTCCCCAACAAACGGTTAACCTCGTGAGTTCCTCCATCACCCGGCGAGGCGGATCGCCCGGCGCCAGGTCTATTACCTCTCGTAGGAGTTGTTATTAGACTGGGTGGCCTTAACAGTGGTCCCTACGGCGACCCATTTCTTCCACGTTCCAGCTACCCTCCGGGTTAGCTCTGTGTCTTCCCCTCGACAGACCCGTTCTGTCGTCCTTGCTGAGTACGCTCCCACCCCTCGGGCTGGGACTACCTCAAGGACTGCCGTATGTTTCACTACCCGACGGGTTAGTACATACGTGTATTCCAGTGCCTCCCTTCGGGCAGGCAGGGTCTCCGCAGCGTTCCCTCCTACGGGGTGGGCACGCTTTCCCAGTGTTATCCAATCCACTAAGCGGGTCTTGCGGAACAGCAGTGTGATTCTTCCTAGCTAGCTCCCCTCATATAAGTAAGAAACTGCTATGCCGGGAGCTAAGCTGGGCGCTGGAAGGGGTCAGCACCATGGCGTTTTGTTAGGGATCCCAATTCGTTGGAAACTCCTCCGACAAGACGTAGGAGTTCCCGAACGAAAGGGAACATCTCGGTTACGTATGTAACCCTCGTTCCCTGAGGAGGGAACGGAGACGTCTCGTCCCGTCGCCATGCTTGCTGTACCTGCGCGGAGGACTGGACACCGTTCGGCTCCTCAGCGAAAAAACGTTTGTGTATGCGCTTGCTTCCGCTTTTATACCCGCACTGGTAGGCGGGTCGCGGAATGCAAATCTTGCATGCCAATGTTCATTGGCTCGTTTTAGTTCACTCGAAGTCGATTGGTCTCCCTAGCGTGATCTCAATTCGTTGGAAACTCCTCCGACGAGACGTCTCCGTTCCCTCCTCAGGGAACGAGCGTTACATACGTAACCGAGACGTTTTCATGGTTAAAACTCAAATGCCGTGTAAATGCTCAGCTCGGCAGTCGTGATATGTGGTCAACTCATTACGTAATAGCAACGCATTACTTACTTATTATAAGGTACTGAATGTCCTCACTGCTAATTCTGTATTTCTGTGAAACACAGATCCAAACCAGCTGATGCGGTTGTCTGCCCGAAGCTATCATTACTGTTTCTAGCATTACAAATAGAAATATTCTCTCAGATGAGAAAGGAATCTGTTGTCACAGTTCCACTGGAGCGCCAGGGATTCCTGCGAGCTCTTTATCTCTGTTTCAAATTAAAACAGCAGAACTCCAAAGAGGAACTAATAACCTCAAGGCTTCTGACTGGTCTGTCTGGTATTTTTTACCCTCGTTCCCCCTGAATTTCGTCTGAATCAAGGAACATTTTTCTGGGCCTTCAGAGGGAAAACACCTTTTAACTGTTTTAGATGCAAAGTGGGAAGATTCGCCGTTTTAAGTCTACAAAGTCTCAAACCAAAACTGCATCCAAAGTTTTATGGAAACTTGAAACACGTGCCACCTATAGAAATAGTAGCATGCTTATCTACTTGTTCCTAAGTATAAAACGTTTTTCCATTGTTTTTCAAGTTATGCAAATTGTTCCTCATTTAGGATAAGAATACGCATGATGTCATCCGATTTTCACTGTTTCCATGAACTCTGTTGCTCTGCTATTTTAGCATGCTGTTGTTAGCAGGATGTTGCAGTGCTCGTTTCGGCTTTATATTGCGCAATGCTGACAGATATGCACAGGGCTGTAATGTCTTTTAAGATAGTTAGTAATCAAGATTAGTAACATCCTGTATGAGAGCATTTTAGCCATTTCAGAGAAGTGCACTTTGAGAAAGATTTGCTTACTTACTGAGGAATGCAATATACATGCTTAATTGCTCAAGCTTATAAAGTGAGCGAAAGAAAATCTTTGGCATGTAACTTGTCCCAAATAGTGCTGAGGATTGTGATTCTTATGATTTTGCCCGCAGACTATACATTGCTTGGAAAATCTCACAGACTGGAGGAGCGACCCAAGCCATATCTAGAGACCTGAAGATCATGGACTCTTTTGAAATGTGACAGTATAAGTCAGAGGTCTTCAACCCTGCTCCTGGGGACAAACTGTCCTGCAAAGTTTACATCCAACCTGCTTCAGCACAACTATACAATTATGCCGTTTACACAACACAGTTTTCAATTAAAAACTGAACACTTTATATGTGTTTTGGCCATTCTCAATACAAGTTCTTAGCCACAAATGCATGCACCTCTTGATAGAAATAAATGTTGATTTCCATCAAGAGGTGCATCCATTTTTGGTCAAGATCTTGTATTGACTATGCAAGAGTCCAGCACTATGTAAAGTCTCCTCCAGCACATCCCAAAGACTTTCAATGAATATTAGATCTGGACTCAAAGGTGCCATTGATTTGTGAAAATTATTCTTCATGCTCCTCCTAACCACAATCTGAGTCTGATTAATCTTGACACTGTCATCCTGGATTATGGCCATGATGTGTCTTCCTACATGGTTGTTTCAGAAATGAAAAGCTACACACTCCATCAATTAGGGTTAGAACAACTGTTGCCAAACATATAACATCTTAGAAACATAATCACTGCAATAATGATCCAGTCATAGACTCTTAAGCATTTGCCTGTTTAAATCCAAACAGGGACGTTTTTTTGTCCGGGAAGTGTGTAAGAATAGTTCACCATAAAATGAACATTTCCTGATCACCCCAAGGCCATCCTATATGTATATGAATTTCTTTCCTCAGGTGAAGGGAAATTAAGGTTTTGAAGGAAAACATTCCAGGATTTTTCTCCATCTAATGCAAATGAATGGTGCTCAACGTAGATCATTTTGAACAGTCCTAAATCCGTATTTTGGAAGCTTAAAAAGGGCTCCACACAACCACAGCTGAGGCACAGTATTTTCTAGCAAAATTATCAGACACTTAAAAAAAAAGCAAAAAAAATGAATCCTTGAATTTTTTTTTTTCACTTTTAATCAACAGATGCTCGTCTTTGTCCAGCTCTGCGAATCGCATTTACAAGACTGCTGAGTTCACAACCTCTCGCGTGACATATGCACCAATAACTGTTGACAAATGAGGAAAAGGAGTGCTGCCAAAAACAAATATTCATTGCTGGATATAAGTATTTGTTTCATTTTATTGTTAGAAATGGTCCGTTTGTGTGTATCCTGGATGTAAAATCCTCTAGTAAACAATGGGTTGATTCTTGCTGCCTACATCATGCGTGACCTCCCCAACCATATATATATATATATATACATAAATTAGCGGCTGAAGAGCATCTGCAACCATTGTTCTGAACATGTATGAATATCTATTTTTGCAATAGACTTCAGCAGATGATTTTCATAGGATTTAGTTTATCATTAACATAAAACAATATTGAGTTACCTATCAAGATATCAAAAAGTTACCACAGTTTAAAATCTGTAATGGTGAGTTAATACCAGTACATATAAAAACACAAACCAACATATTCACACCTGTGAAAGGTTATCCAACTTCAAGTTTTTAAAACCAGCAATGCTGTGGCATCTTGGAAAAAGCTTAAAATTTTACTGTGAGTGATGACAGCATCTGAAATGTTGACTGTACCAAGATGGCGGATTGTTGGCTGGTCTGGAGCGCTTTAATGTGGCATAAGTCACATGAGAATTCGTGAACTCAACCGCCTTGAGTTATTTTCTTTATCAAGCAAAGTATACGTTGATTTGAGAATGTTTAGCTAGGCCTTTGTCCCGCCCTGTCTTCCTGTTTCAGTGGAAATTACATCAACACATTGAATAATGCTGCGCTTTTCAAGGCACTCCAGTGAGCCTTTAAGAATTTGGATGCACCTCTATTATTATTATTGTGTAAATTTATTTGAATTAAAACATTAAATTGTATGTTGCCCTGTAAACGCATTAAAACAAAGTTTCGAAATGTCATTGCGTGACTGACAGTCCATGGTGTTAGATAATTCTGTAGCATGTCCTCACATGGCTTAAGTAGTCATAGTCGTAGGCTATAAGCACAATGAGCGTGATTATGTGTATGTAGGTGTGTTTACATATTACACTTGTATGAGTAGTGAGACATGCCCTGCATGAGTCACTCTTATCCACTGGTTGTCCTGTATAACAGAAACATGCCAAATAAGCATTTGTGCATTTCATGCATTTCTTGTATTATGAGTCTGTTTGGGAAAGTGTGTTTTAAACTGTACACTTTTGGGCAGTAACCAGCCATTTACAGATAGAGCTCCAGACTTTCGAAATATTGACGCCAACCCTCTCACAGCCGCTTCTCTGCAAAGAGATTACATCATTTCCCTTTCGTCATACGGAAAAGCAAATGCGAATGAAAAAAAAGACAATGAGGTGCTTGTAAGGGGAAGTCCCTATGGTCATGATCCGCGTCTTCTCATTTTACTACAGCCATTCATGTCGTAAGCATTGGTTATCAAAAGTGTCCATTAAGGCACCACTTTATTTTCATAGACATCTGAGATAAGTGTTCTGGGAAGTTATGACATCTGTTGTAAAGACAAAAAAATAATTCATGTGAAAATGATAAGAGGGTTATACTTTATTTTACTTACTCGAATAAGTACTGAGTAATATTACTGCACTACATGTACTTACTATAGAGTTACAGTTAGGATTTAGTTTAGGGTTACTATAGTTATTATTACAGTAAGCACCTGTAGTAATGTGTAACTATAAAATGAAGTGTTACCGAAAGTGCTGCACTACAGCAACCTGATATTTCTTTTCAGTAGTTTTTGGTAAATTCCTTAATATCTGACCTCAGTGTTGTCGATGAATCATTTTAGCTTCATATTTCCCCTTAGGTTGGGAAAAATTCAACCTTGATATTTTAGTCTTACCTACATTAGATTTAGTGTCATATATACTTCCTTGAATGGGTTCTCTTTAAATCCACAACTTCCTTAATTCTTAAGAAAAGAGCCCTGTCAAGGCAGCACATGCAGGAAAGATAAAAGCAGGGTGGCACATGGCTTGTGAAAGAGAAAAAAGGAAAAAGCAAGAGACGTCGTGAAGTACGACAGCTCGCTGTGTTGTGTAATTACAAAAGACGTTCAGTGGAATCACATGATCACTCAACCGGCTACTAGAGAATTTCACATTTGATTACGAGTACACTCAAAGCTCTGGCAGCTGGCTTAGAACTGAAAAAAACAACAACCTCATGAAAGGATCTTTTGTGGGGTTTTTTATCACAGCAACTGAAAATAAAAACATGCTAATGGGTTAGATTTGAACACACCCTTAATCCTCAGAGTTAAACTTCTGTTCCAAACTCATTTTGCTCTTTTAGAGAGAGGCGTGCTCTAATTTTCCTAAGTGGACAATAAAATGGGCACAATTATATGATAGACTTCCACTGAAAGACCGAACTGATCCACTTCTAGACGAGAATATCATAGAGACCTGAGGGCGAGACCTAGCAACTCAATGAGAACATCTTAGCAACATTGTTGCCAAATTGGTGATTTTTGCGTCTTTTCCTGCACACCCCATACGCGACTTTTTATCAAAAATGCAAGTAGTGACTTTTGGGACAGCTGGTCAATTTATCATACTCGTTTATATTGTATTAAAATACAGTATATGAGCACGGATTAAGAGAGAAAACAGATGTAAAGATGCAACAGGCGCATTTGCGACATCTAGCCGCATTTACACTGCAGGTCTTGATGATGCCCAATTCTAATATGTTGACTATAGGTTTTTTTTTTTGTTGTTGTTGTTTTTTTTGGACAATCCAGCTTACATCTTCTTTTAAAAGTGACCCATATCTGCATTTACACTATGCACTTGCCGAAACAACCCAAGGTAGATGTACTGGCCCGGAAAAGCTTAGGCCAAAAAGGAAGTGAAAACAGCGTAATTTGTAATGGACGCAGACGAAATGATAATACAAGCTTTTGCTTTCCTCAGGATCTCTAAAGGTCAGCAAAACATTGGTGTCTTAAGGTGGAGAAAAAACAGGAGAGCCCTTGTTGCAGCCTGGCATTGAAAAGAGTCATGTAATCGTGTTGGTGTTGACGTCATTCACCACTTCACTTTTTCAATGTCGTACAACTCGCATTGACATGGGAATATCCGATCCGTCTGCTCACATGGCAGGTGCAAATGCATGTATCTGATTCATATCAGTTATTTCCACATATGGATGAGGCCTTAAACCGATCTGAGAATATCGTATTCTATGTGCTTTTTTTCTGCTTGCAAGTTCATGGGTCATATCCGATCTGTGCCACATGGAGGAAAACAATCAAAATTGGGTCACTTGAACCATGTAATGTAGATGCTAGCCTTAGAGAGATTCTGAGTAGCCTTTAGCTACTTTCCAGTGAAAAAAATTGGCAACTCTGCTTAGAAAACGCATAGCTGTTCCCTGGAAAACACCCATAACCCCTTGACATCAGTTGTGCATGCACTTGCAACACCTTCTTCAAATAATGTAAAACTTTCAGTTTCAAATCTGAAATCAAGGGTCTCTGGAGGATGGACCATGACTTGACAAGTACAAATTCAGCTGAAATTTGTAGTTTGTCTTCATTCTTGTCTTTCATGGTATTTCTTTTTTATTTTATTATCAATGAGGGTGCAGTAAACACATTGTCGAGTTGGAAGTAACGCATTACAAGTACATAATCAGTACGCGTTACATAATCAGATTACTTTTTTCAAGTAACTAGTAAAGTAACGCATTACTTTTAAACAGAACTGGGTAGATTACATACAAATTGTAATCGGTAACTGATTACAAATTACATGGCAAAAATTGTAGTTAGTAACGTAATCCATTACAATACACAATTAAGGTAATATAATATGATTACTTTTGGATTACTTTTAGATTACTTTTGACCTAATTTGTTTATTACATTGATTTGAGTATAATAATCTTTTAACATATTGATATAAAAATACAAAGAGAAAGAAAATATATTCCATTCTTTGTCATCAACAACATGAAGTGCATTAAATATTACATGACGCCAAGGTTTCCCAGACTGGGGTTCGTGATGCACTGCAGGGGGCTTGTGAGTTTAATGAAAAGCTATCAGGTAATTAAATAATATTTTTTAATTAAAATTAAACGACATGAGAGAACCGGGAACTTAATTGTTATTTTTAATGACCTAACTTACAAATGACAATCTCAGGGGGTATTTCAAGTAAATCTATCAAGTCAAAGAAATTTCAGATGACAAAAAAAGTTGCATATAAATATGAAATTGACGTGAATTTGTACATTTTAATGTGTGAAAGACAAAAGCCTTCCAAAGACATTAATGCATGGTTAAATAATTAAATAATTATAATTCAAATAATAATTAATGTGTGAATCAGGAGTTGATTAGATATGCAATGTTGAGAAAACATAGAAAGGAACATGTAAAAGATAAAAGATAAGTAGCAGGGAGAATAAATGAATTATGAATATTTGACTACTATTGTAAGAATAACATGTAATCAATAAAAAAGTAACTGTATTCTGATTACAATTATTTTAAAATGTAATATAGTCTAATCCCAAATACTTCATTTTTGGAATCTGATTACATAATCCAGATTACATGTAATCTGTTGCTAGCCAGCTCTGCTTTTAAGTTACTTTTTCAAATAAGTAACGCAAGTTTAAAAATGGAACTTTTAAATTAAAAATCAAACAAAGACGGCCAGCCAAGGTGAGAAAAATTGACGCAAAAGTAATCTAACACATTACATTCTATAAAAAGTAACTGAAATAGTTACTTTTAAGTGAGTGTAAGTTACTTTTTAAAAGTAACTTTCCCTAACTCTGCATATTTATTTACAGCTGAGAGAATGTGCACACAAACAGCTGACTATCACTGGGTTCTGGTAAAGGTTTGTTCTGCACCGGCAGCTGTTGCACGCCTTTGTGTGGCTGGTATGAAACGTCGTTTCCTGGGTATAGCTCTCATTTTTTTCATGTGTTGTGAGGGAGGCGTGTATTTTTCTCGCTTTACTGTAAACGTCAGTATAGCAGGAAGAAGAAAAAGGCAATGGGTTGTGAGTAGAAAATGTATGAAACTGTCTGTTTGTCAGAAGCACCTTACTTGTGGTGACATTTTTTTTCCCACTCGACCAATACTCGAGATTTAAAATTTTGTGTGATAATTCCATGGCCGTGACCTTAAGCATTTGGTTTGTGTTTTATTGCAAAAGTCTAATAGTTCTGGAAGGGGATAATTTAGCACAGCATGAAACCAAAACACTAGTTTGAACATGAATGAATCACCGTAGAGCAGTTTTCAATGAAAAAGTGTTTACTGAATGTCATCTTAATAGCTTCATCAAGGTCTGACCTCAGATACGAATGGATTTTTTCCTCATTGTGATGAAGTATTTATTCTGCCAATGTATTGATTGTCACACGCGCATTCTCTTTCTCACACAAATACAATCAGTCTCTATCACACTCACATTCTCAGACGAATCCTCACACACACTCCCTGTGCTGTCTGTACACTACATGCACACAGCGTGACTTTACAAATCTAATCGGTTTCCCATCAGAATTCACGTTCAAAAGACTTTGAAACAGTCACACCTCTTCCCTTTTGTGACAGTCTCTTCCGAGTAAAGCTAGCCTCAGAGATAAAGAGATCAGCTGTTACTACACACACACAAACACACACACACACACACACACACACACACACACACACACACACACACACACACACACACACACACACACGCACACTAATCAAAGCTGTGGACACTTGACTGAAATAATGACTTATAAAAGTTTTGATTAAGTTTTGATCTTAAATGCTTGAAATTAGTTTTCTAGACAAATTTAAATGCTAGATTATAAACTAGATTTTAACACAAGTTTTAGTCACTACATAATTCAATGTGTTTTATTTCATAGTTGATGACTTAATATTGCTATAGAATAGTAACAATAAAGGAGCAAGTCGGTATGTTCAAGCTATTGACTGTATTAACCTTTTGGGCTTAAAATGCGGATATAATCTGATTACGTACTTTATACAAAAAGAAAATAAGATTGAATAAGTTGACATACTTATAGTCTGAAGTAGACCATCGAACTTAACACTTAACACGAACTTAAAAGAAAGTGTAACCATAAAATGTTATCCCTTAAAATGACCTTTTAATTGCAATATAGCCACTTATCTCTCCTTGCATTTCATATCTTCTCAGTTGTCCAAGGTTGTTCCTTTAAATACTGAGTAAAACATTGACTGTAATCCTGAGCTTCCTCATATCATTCAAAGTTTTACTGGAACAGCCTTGTCGGAGAGAGCGAGGGGAGGATCATTCCCGCTCGGTAACGTGAATATCTCTGAATCAACTTTAACCCTTACAGGAGAAGAGCTGCGGGAATCTGAATCATAGGCGCCGGCAGCTCTGATTCATCGACAGCTATTTCAAACATTTTCAAACATTAGAGAAATGAAAAACCCAAGACATGTAATTCATTTGTACAAAAATAGTGCTCTTTAATAAATTATTGAAATGTTCTTTTGTATATATATAAATATAAATACGTAACATCAGAACAATGGTTGAGATGTCTCACATATATGTAAACAGTTCTTGTATGACAAGGTGAAACATGGGCGATCCTTTAGACACAGACCACTCATGTAATGTTAATACATTCAATAACAAGCAGTGTCGTTTAAACTGCTCCCGACACAAAACACAAACCACACGTCGACTCTACAAACACACAGACATTTTGTTTCAAAGTGTCGCTCTTTCAAGTACAAGTCCGTTTTTATACACATGTTCAGTCTTGGTGTGTTTATCCGAACTGCTTTGACCCTTTGTTCCCAGCCAGAGGTCGTTTCTCAACCAGATTGTGCCTCAGTGCTATTCTGTTACTTCACTTCTTCCTTTTTCCCTTGAAAGCACAAATATTTACTTGGAGAAGGCGTTGGCGGCTGGTTTTGGTTAATTGGCTTGCTGTCTCCCTGCAGATTTGGGGCAGTGCAGAGGCAGTGATTGGTGCCCACAGACACTGGCACTGGTACAAGCGGAGGAACAGTATAAATGTCCATTCACTGGCAAGAACGAGGGCTTGGAGATCAGTCACGTGAGAATACATCAGCAGTAGTACCCGCCAACTCCATGTACTCATGAACAGTTCAATACTTCTTTGGCCCATCAAGCCTCCAAGACCTTTGGGGCTCGACTAGCTTCAGCTCTCTCACAGCTTCCCGTTTCTTCATTCGACGAAGCTCACAGATCAGTGCATCTCTATCAGCTAGCAGTTGTTTAAATGGGAGCATCGTACTCTTGTAGGAAGTCTTTGAGCTGTTGTGGCAGCTGCTCTCTCTTGTCAGAAACGTCCATATGTCCATTCACGGTCTTCCTGCATAGGTGTTGCAGGGAGGACATTATGCAAGGTAGGGGTCTTAAAAGCTCCAGAGGGATTTTCTCCCCCCCGGTGTAGATTGTAGTACGCACTTCTTGAGTTTCCAATGGACAGGGCGCTTCTGGGCGAGGGCATGTAGTGATGGACGAGCTTTAGCACGCAGTCGAAGCGTGGCACGGACTGCACGCTCTTGGAGTCCGTCTGCAGGGAAAAGGACTTGTTGTCGCACTGAACCCGCAAGTTCTTGGTGCCCGACTCGGTCTTAACGCTAAGCGTGAAGAAGTGCCGGTTGTCCGAACTGTCACTGACCAGGAAAAGGTCCCGTATAGTCTCCGAGTTCAACAGGTGGTCGGCGCTTTTCCGCTATTGGACCCCAGTAGAAGCCGGCTCTCTGGAGCATTTCGGATGGCGTGTTTGCACCATCTTGGTATTGCAGTTGGTAGTCTGAAGGTTTTGTAAGGTGAGTCGGCCAGCCGCATGCTTGCGTCAAAAAAGGTGCTGCTCATATTGCGTTGTCAAACTTGCTGTGGGTTACCATGGCGTGACCTCTCCAAAGCTGTAGCAGGAGCTGTGGAGAAAAGACTTTGATGAGTACCACAGGGAAACACTTGTCAATCGTATAGGGTTTGAAGCCAGTTTTCAACCAAGACATTGATATGTTTCAATCATTGCAGATGGAAGTACATGTAGTAAAGATACCAACTTATTCAAGTACAAAAAAAAAAAATTAAAATTTGAATTTGATATAATTCTGTTTGGTTGACAGAAATCACCAATAATTTGCTAATAGATTTTACTCCTTATATTTGCTGAACATATGTGTAGTAACACTTTATTTTGCAGTTGTACTTGTTACACATGTTTACAAGTTGTTACTTAGTAGTAACTATAATTATGTATAATTACATGCAACTAACCTAACCAAACCCTTATAGTAAGTACTTATAGTTAATTTTGTTACTAGGTATTTTACACTGTAACACCAACACCTTAAAATAAAGGGGGTTTACACTTATTTTAAAGGTGTCTTTGTTAAACTGTAAGTATTACATTTAGTAATTACTGGTAAGTATTAACAAATACCTGTACTTATATAGCAATATGGGATCTTGGTTTAGTTTTTGGGTAGTTGAATTTTTTATGACACCCAATTTATTAGTTATTACTACTAACGCTTTCATGTAAACTTATGTAAACAATGCCATTGTAAATAAAGTGTTTCCATAAAGTGCTTGTTATTATCTAGCTTTAAGGAGATAAGAATTATTAAGTTAAGGCAATAAAAGGTGTTTTTGTCTTAAGTATAAAATCAGAGCAGGACTCTGATTAGTTTACCAATAATTATTCTGAAAACCTCTCTTACATTTGAGTCTCTTAGATAGAGAGAAACTGTTTGTAATATACACAGTAGTAAGTCTCTTCTACTCTATCTCTCCTCACTCGTGTCTCGTTAAGAGAAGTTTAGTGTTTTCTCTTCGTGGCCGTGCTGAACTTCTGTGTTATTTGTAGTGGCCTCCTCGTCATGTTCTAGTTTGGACTCCGCCCAGGGTTCTTTCCAGTTAGGTAGGTTGTCAGTAATATATTCCTGGTACTATCCCCCCCCCCCCCCCCCCACCCCCCCCCCCCCCCCCCCCCCCTCTCTCTCTCTCTCTCTCTCTTCTCTCTCTTCCTCTCTCTCTCTCTCTCTCTCTCTCTCTCTCTCTCTCCTCTCTCTTCTCTCTCTCTCTCTCTCTCTCTCTCTCTCTCTTCTCTCTCTCTCTCTCTCTCTCTCTCTCTCTCTCTCTCTCTCTCTCATCTATTCTCTCCTCTTCTCTCTCTCTCTTCTATCTCTCTCTCTCTTCCTCCAGATCTGCCGTCTTACTGTAATGTATTTCCCTGACACAACACCTCCCCATTAGATACCGTTTTAGTAACAGTGGCATTTCGAATTTTACACGAGTTTTCGGGCACAAATTCGCGCCATGTGTGCATTCATGCGTGTTTAAAGGGACCACCAGTATTTGATGATATAGTGTATCAATGTTATTGTAGTTAACACTTTTGAGGCCAACACATGACTGAATTTAACACTCTCTGACAACACGTAATCTACTGAGTTGAAATACGGCATATTATCCACTGGGGGGGGGGGGGGGAGGGCGCGATTGTTGTCGGCAGGTATTTACTAGAAGATGCTTTACTAAATATAGCTAACAAGATAGTACAAGCACAATTTTATTTTAGATAGAAAATGTTAATTATTATAATGAAAATTGTGCAAAGCATGCTTTTTAACAATGCAGGCATGAATAATCATGTTTATATAACATGTATTTACATGATCTTTTTATTCATATATAATAATCAGAATTGGATTTCCAGTGAGCTTGGGTGCATCCAAAAGAGAATAGTATAAAACTTAAAAACATTAAATATAGCTACATTTAGATTGATAATTGTGCAGATTTTTTAGCCCACTGTGTTTAGAATCGTGTATATTAGAAACATGTATTTAATGTATGCATCTATTTATATCTTATGTATCGGAAGAACTATAAATACATAAAATAATTCAATAAAATATATAACCTAATAGGTAATGACAAAAGCCTATTTAAAAATCAGGAAATTCCCATTTCTGAGGAGGTTATTTTAATTTTAAACGCTTTGCATTCAATGTCATTCGAGACTTCCCAACATGCCAGTCGTGTGCACTCTTTATTAAAACTAACACAAATATATTTTATCAAATAAGTCCCTTGACTAATCCGGTTATACATTAAACAAATACAGTCAAACAGCTTAGCGAGCGGTGAAGCTCTTTTCCTGAAAATGCTAATCTCCCCTAGGCAGATACGTCAGATAATATTACCATGAAAATCGAGTAGTCTGGCGAGAAAAGGGAACAGGAAAGACCGCAGTTTCATTGAAAAAAACTGGACAAAGATTAGAGGTGTGTCTCTGTGGTCGCTTTTCCATTAGTCCTTCACAGGGGAGAAACTGCTCTGGACTTTAAAGGAGCGTTTTAAGTAGAGTTTTACTTAGAAATGAATTAAAAAACCACTTGATGTCATAGTTCATGTTTAAAGAGAATTTACAACAGAAGAAGAACAGTAGCAGTCTCGTATAGTAACATGTTATCCATCAAGAAGATTTCTGGTTTCAGTTTTCCTGATAACCCAGACACACACACACAACACACACACACACACGCACACAACACACACACACACACACACACAACCACACACACACACAAACACACACACCACAACACACACTCACACACACCACACACACACACACACAGATTGCCAGCTCAAACTGTCTGTACTTCAACACAGAACAAGTGATGATGCGGGGAACAGTGTGTTCATATAAGTCAGAGCATTGCCTGATATAGCATTTGCTCAGAGCAATTATGTAATGTTGAGTAAGTTGGAATGAGATCCTGGAAGGTTTTTATTATATTTAAACAAAGTTTACCAGAGGGACAGAGAGTGAGCTTGGCTTAGGGTTCACCTCGTGGAAAGCACTAAGGACGATTTTTGCGAATAAAGGAGGGATATTGGGTCAGGGAAGATAAGAGTTGATGTAAAATGGTTGGAACAGAATGGATTTTTGCCCCGGATTGGATTAGATGTTGTTCGTAACACATTACCACAGTTTTAGTGAGAAATGAGTTGTTAATTTGTGGGAGGGGAGTTTCGTGGTTGAAATGCAGTATGTCCTGTTTTCAGTTCTGTTCCAGCTATCCTTCTCTGACATTTCAATTAATAAAGGGCCCGCGAGATCTATTACACTGTATAATCTCGACATTTCTAAGAAATACAAAGGCGACATTGCACTCAGAAATAGACATTTCCAAGTTACACATATTACAGGAAGAAGAAAGAATTTAAGGAAGTATTCCTACTTATTTCACACTTTTCATATATTTATGCTCTGGTTTAAAGCTTTATTCATTTTATGTTTTATGTTATTATAATGTTATTAATAAGTTTATTTCCAGTTGTTTTTGATTACCCACAATAATTTAACCTTCCAAATTAATTGAAAACAAAATAATGCCGTTTTAACCGTTAAAAAAGTGTGAATTTATTGTTTTATTCAAAATATTTTAATCAGTATGAGGTGACCTACATATTGTTACCTATATTATTCCAAATATGGACTGTATTTATGTTTCATTATAACTTTTTTAGCTAAGTATTCCTTTAAGTCATACTGTAACTTTAAGATCTTCATGCTTAGGCAAACATAACATTTTATTTATTCCAGTGTGCGAAGAACTTCTGCAATTTACTGGGATTTCCAGGAAATATGGGTAGGATACCTGTTTTATCCAGTTCCATATTATATTTACAGCATTTTTACATTTTGCAATAGTATGTATTTGGAATAGAATAAAGTCACTTATTTCCTTGCTTCTCTGATTGCAAATCAAAAATTCCAGCAAATCGTTGTGTCCTTTAAGAATGGTTTCACATTTCATTTAATTTCTTATGGAGCCATATAGGTCAAAATTATTTTACAAAGCGATTGATGAGCACCTTGGCCTGTGTGTGATAAGATCTCAGTGAGGTTTTCCTGTGTGCCATCTGTGTTTCATCATGCTTCATTTGTGGGGGGAAAAACATTGTCTTCCAGACTGGTGCAGTGAGACGTGAGCTGCTTATTAAAAGAAACCTGTCGAATTCACGAGAGACATGTGATGACTGATGATCTATATGCTTTCGACATATAGTTGTATATAAAAAAAATTAAAAGCATTGTGGCAGAAGGCTCATAGGCATAATGGGTTGGAAAAGCTAAACACTCCTGCAACGGTGAGCTCCTGTTCTTGTCCACACTCTTCAGTGGACGTGAATCCTCATGTGTGCGTTGATCATGCTTGTCTTTACTGTAAGGTGTATCCTGACAGCTGTTGGAGTTTATCAGTTTTCTCTTTTACTTTTTGGAAAATGAAAACCATTTAAGTTGTTCCAGGAAAGAAAAATATTTGTTTTAGCTAATTATATATATATATATATTTTATATATATATTATATATATATATATATATATATATATATATATATATTATATATTACATATATATAAAACAGAAAACAGAAACAGAAAAGAAAATATCAGCAATATAACATTGATATATACGATCGGTGGAAATGTAACATTGTATTCCTATCAGTTGAAAATCACCCTTATTGTTGATCTTTTCGGACAGTGAGCAGGACGATGTCATATTACCATTATCATTATTTTCTTTCCGTTTTGCTTTGTATATTGTTTTATGTTATTTTTATTTTTATGTTATATTTATTGTAAGTGATGATATTAAAACTAATGTGATGGTTGTGTGTGTGCGTGCGTTGTCCGTGTGTGCGTGTGTGTGTGCGTGTGTGTGTGTGTGTGGTCTGACTAAAACCCTATCTGTGGGATAAAAAACAAAATGTCCCTATAATAATACCTGTTGTTTTTATTTTGTTGGGGGGACATTTTTTGGCCCGTGAGGACAGTTTTCTGTGAGGTTTACATGAAACTGAGCAAACAAAATAATGAAATAAACCAGATTTTCCAACCTGTAAGAGGTTGGCTCAATCCCAGGCTGGCAACACTCGCTCTACAGAGCCTAAATCGTTCCACGAATGGGCTTATTGAGGGGAAAACACATGAGCGAATTGAGCACATTTATGAATCCTGCAATGGCAGGATTGGGACCGCTGTGGTCGTGTGTCTTCAACCTCGGGAGAGTTCAGATCCAATCCTAATCCATCACACTAGAACCAGACAAGATCAAGCTCTTCAGGATTCAGCTGAAATTCACAAGTCAAGTCGTGTCAAGTCTCCTTCATTTATACAGCGTTTTAAACAATATAGACAGCTATAACGAGTGTGATAATTGGGATTTTACAGTTAACAGATGATAGTTTTGGCTATCACAGCAGCTCTAGGATAATGTTAATGTCCAGCTTAGTTTTTGATGGATTCACTTCCATTGAAAAGTCATTAAGTTTATTAACTTAGGGGTGGCTTACACCGTTCTAACTGAAAAACTGAAACACTTTGAATGTGTTTTTGAAGAAGGTAGGCAACCTTTGCAGGATAGTGGGTCTCGGAGCAGGACAGAAGTCCAGGGGTCCATTCACAATTGGTGAAGTAGAAGAAATCCTGTTTTAATCGTAATCTCGATCATTTCTCCAATGTGCGTATTGTAATCCTGAGAACGAGCATTTGCACAACAAAATACATGCGTACGCCTTGCCTTAAGATGGGAATCGTATAAAAATCGGGCATAGTTAACCCCCATAGTTAAAGTCATTATCAGTCAACGTCAGTGCTTTACTTAGAGTCGACGAGACCCTGTCCATGTTGGCACTTTCCACACCAAGACCGCTTTTTATGAAACAATTGGTGGGGAGTTTAGCATTGTAAACTCTATGTTGTAACTCTAGGATTTGATTCTATGTTTGTGTGTACTAAGTTTAAAGAACATTGCTGTTATTATTAAGAGAAAGTACACGCCATCTTAATCCGAACCTGGCCATCGTTAACAGACTTCCCACTATACAACTTCAGGACTGATCGCACCAATATCATGCAGAGAGATTTGCGATTAATGTAGACTATTACATGCTAATTGCTTAAACAATCGGATTGTGAGAGACTAAGGATACGTTTACACGCAACAATGTGCTTAAATCTGAAGCTTTTCCTTTGAGTTTTTCGCCGTACAGACGCACATTGGTCATACGATCCCCGTTCACACGGAGGCGGAAAACGACTAAAGAAAAAGCTGATTCTGCAAGCCGGGGCTGGCCAGTAGATGGCGATGGAAACACTGTAGACTGAACACGTAAATAGATTGGTGCTGACATCATCATCTTCAGAGGTTCGCGTTTTGTTTACCAGGGGGACGTTTTCAAAATCTTGCACTTATTTGAAACCCGTTTTCAAAAACTTTGCGTTTTCAGGACGCCGTTGTCGTGTTAAACAAATGGCCAAAACACATAAAAGGTTTTATGTTTTAGTTGGAAGCGAGGTGTGTTGTAAACAGCCCCTTAGGGAGCGTATTTGTCTATGGCATGAATACAGTGCTCAAACAAGAAGCAATCTGACAGTTTGCCCAGCATGGCAGCATGCTGCAATCCTTTATTCTTCTGAACATCTTTTTGAGCTCAATACCGAGAACTGAGTAGGGACAGCTGAGGCTGGCCATTATTCGGGCAACTTCCCCGTTCCTTTAACATGAGAGGCAAGACGAAACTCTCTGGAAACACGCAAGGTCTCTCAGTTGTGAAAAACCGAACAATCTGATCAGGATACCAACTCAGCTTGGCCTTTTCTATCTGGTCTCCTTTATGAAGTTGAGAGGAAAAATAGCATTTGTTTACTTTTTAAAGCCTTAAAGAAGCATTTCATTCTATTTTTCCATTCATTTTTTTTTTTGTTGTGCTATGTCACTTTTTCACCTCTGCCTTTTGGCTGTCTTAGTTGGGGACATTTATTTAATATTCAACAACAGTATTGATTGCCTGCTTTGACACCATTATATGAGAAACTGAACTGAGCTGGACATCACAGTTTTACTGCAGTGAATTTTATATTATATATTTATATATATTTATATATTTATATATATATATTTTTATAGATTTTATTTATTTTTTATACTAAGATGTATAACTTTTATTGTCAATACGATCCCCGTTCACACGGATCCGCGAAAACGACTAAAGAAACGCTGTATTCTGCAGCCTGGCCAGTAGATGGCGATGAAACACTGTAGACTGAACACGTAATACGCATGTGCATGACATCATCATCTTCAGAGGTTCGCGTTTTTGTTTACACAGAGACCGTTTTCAAAAACTTGCACTTTGAAACCCGTTTTCAAAACTTTGCGTTTTCAGGCGCCGTTGTCGTGTAAACAAATGGCCAAATCACATAAAAAGTTTTATGTTTTTAGTTGGAAGCGGTGTCGTGTAAACAGCCCCTTAGGGAGCCGTATTTGTATGGCAGATACAGTGCTCAACAAGAAGCAATCTGACAGTTGCCCAGCCTGGCAGCATGTGCAACTCCTTTATTCTTCTGAACATCTTTTGAGCTCAAATACCGAGAACTGAAGCAGGCTGAGGCCTGCCATATCTCGGGCCACTTCCCCGTTCCCTTTACATGAGAGCCAAGACGAAACTCCTCTGGAAACACGCCAAGTCTCTCAGTTGTGAAACACAGAACAATCTGTTCCAGCGATACCAACTCTGCTTGGCCTTTTCTACTCTTGGTCACCTTTTTTGAAGTTGAGAGAAAAATAGCATTTGTTTACTTTTAAAGCCTTAAAGAAGCATTTCATTCTCATTTTTCCATTCATTTTTTTTTGTGTGCCTATGTCACTTTTTTCACCTCTGCCTTTTGGCTTTCTTAGTTGGGACATTTAATTTAATATTCAACAATATTATTGATCTGCCTGCATTGACACCATTATATGAGAACTGAACTGAGCTGGACATCACAGTTTTCTCCAGAGCTTTTATATATATATATATATATATATATATATATATATATATATATATATATATATATATATATATATATATACTAAATGAATAACTTTTTTACAACAAACTTTGTTGAATTTTTTTCCTGTTATCTCTGTAAAGCTTACTTTGAAACACTCTGTATTGTAAAAGGCGCTATATAAATAAAGGGGACTTGACTTAATTACAACTTAAAGGTTAACACTATTTAATTTACAGTATTACAATATTAACTAAACCTCAGAGCTTTCTGTAGAGACAGATATGTACGCGGGATAATTGTCCCTCAATATAATCGAGGAATTTGACTTTGAATGTGTTTCAGGTCTTAAAGGTCTGATACAACTTAAGTTTATCTGTGCAAAGATACAGTAAACTGTATCCCTGTATCTCTCCATAAACATTTGTTTACATATTTCTACCAGGTTTGGAGGATTTAAATGTTGATAACAGAAGAGGATTCAAGATACATCAATATCATATATCAGTAAACCTGGTAAGTTTTGCATGATGCAACTAGAACCTAATCTACAACTTAAAAAAATAGTTTAACATAATCAAATGATCAAAAGTAAATGCTTAATTAAAAATAAAAAATAAATAAAAATAAAACTGTATGTTTCTGCTTTTAATCTTTCAGGACCGTTACTATAAATTGTATTTAATTCAGTATTAGTTTAACAAAATATCCACAAGTGTTTATTCACATATTTTTACTGCTGAATGATCTCAACTGTTTCACCATATTTTATTGATTTTTATTGGATTTCTAAAGTCGTTAGACACATGGCTTAGATGGAAAAATTGGGTTTTAATGGCTCCACATTAACTTCCGATCTTGGTTTTATAGAAGTAGGTCCAAACAGAGCAATAATCCTTGCCATGAAGTCATTTCTCATCATATACATGAAGTACAGGTGCATTTATAGTAAACATAAGGCTGCAATAAGGAAGATTTCATGAACTTTTACATAACTCCAAAAAGCATTGATCTTGTCATTAAAAATAAATAGGCTATTGATGAAATACATACACACACCAATAACATATACATTTCAAATACTTTACTACATTGTATTAGATGTTTTCAAGTTATGTGACTTCTTTAAAACAATTGTCTCCAGTGGCGAGCGCCCATGAGCATGGCGACTGCCATTGAGATGAATGTCAATGCTAACGGCTAGCGGCTAGCTCTCGCCAGGTATCACTGACCTCCTCACTGTGAACTTTTTATGTCCTGAGTCTCCAAAAAACTCTGGCTGTGGCTGCATCTTTATTGTTATTCCCACAATACATCCAGTGAATGAAACACTGTCTTTCTTGTGAGTTCAGCCTACAACAATATCTCTCCAGCAGTCTCTCTCCCTCTCTCTCCGTGCGTGAGAGAGAGAGAGAGAGAGAGAGAGAGAGAGAGAGAGAGAGAGAGAGAGAGAGAGAGAGGGAGAGAGAGAGAGAGAGAGAGAGAGAGAGAGAGAGAGAGAGAGAGAGAGAGAGAGACAGATAGAGAGAGAGAGAGAGAGAGAGAGAGAGAGAGAGAGAGAGAGAGAGAGAGAGAGAGAGAGAGAGAGAGAGAGAGAGAGAGAGACAGAGAGAGAGAGAGAGAGAGAGAGAGAGAGAGAGAGAGAGAGAGAGAGAGAGAGAGAGAGAGAGAGAGAGGAGCTCTCTCTTCTGGGAAACGGGCTGTTTAACTGGCAGTCTGTGAGTTTACACATGGGTCTGTTTAGGAGAGTGAACGAGGGATCCCGCAAGCTCAGAGATCTGTCTTCACTCCAGACACCAAACTTACGCTGGTGTAAGTAAGCATCGACTGCTCGGTGTTTCCAGCTGGCACGCACAGTCATATGTGTGCTGGCTGCCGCCCAGTTTCCCATCCAGAACAAGGAAACCCTCACACTGAGTTCGGGCACTGATGATGCATATTTAAGTGAGCGGGATATACCGCATGTACTTGTTTTACACCACCCTAAACCCTTGTTCAAGCCAGCATCACTATTATGGTAAATTTACTGTAAAGTCTCGTTTGATCATTAATGCAGGCTACTTATAAATATTAGGCTATATCAATATACAGTATATATATATATATATATATATATATATATCCATTCTAAAGCTGGTGTTAATATTATAGACATAAACAAAAATCGACATGTATATCGACTATGATAACTATGATATCGACTATGAAAATCGACTATGTTAAAAAATTATAAGAGAACAAACATATGCATACTGTTTTTTCTTTCTTTTTTTGTGTGTTTTCATAAACATGCATGGTCAGTATATTATATATATATATATATATATATTAAATGGTTTGGTATACCAATTTTGGTACTACTTTATTGTAGGCTACAGTCCTGTTCCCGATGTACTGTAGGCTACATGTGATGTACTTATTACAGTAATTACACTAATTGGGTAATAACCAGGTACTAACCCTAAACCTACCTCTAAAACTAACCTTAACCCATAGTTACCTTATGCTATCCTGGCCTGTACTTGCTAAGTTACACTGTTAGTGCATGAACTGTGAAATAAAGTGCAATTTGTCTTTTAGTTGTTATAAATATAAATCTATCTTCATAATATGTCTAGAGATTAGGTGGGACATATAGCAGTGTCACTAGAAAGGAATATATTTTATTTCTAAATGGAAATAGTCATTAAATCCTCAGTAAACAGTGTCTGCAAATATTGATGATGATGGCTTAAATTTATTTCTTAAGCTTTTAATCCATGAAATTCATGTAAGCAATGTTTCAAGTCATTTCAATTTGGAAGTGACCAGAAGGGATTGTCAGTGGGTCAGTTGTTTAGTTTTACTAGTTTGACCTGTCAGGATGTTGCAAACCTGATCAGAGACGGCCATTACCACTGAGAGTGATCGTCCAATCACAGCACAGCAACCTGTCATGTGACCCTGAGGCTCAGTTTCACACCACAATTTCAGTGAGAACACAATGCTCTGAAGTGAAGCAAGAGAGACACTGGCTGAATTAGGAAACGCGTACTCCTCCTCCAGGATTTATTTCCCTCAGAGTATAGTGTACTAAGTGGATTCAAATTCAGTAAATGGGAAGCAAAAGAACAGCATACTACTCCTAACTATTTCTGTCATAGAAAGATATGGCATTAGAGTAGTATGCTAGCATTTGTTTCTGAATTCAGCAACTGCCTTCCTCTGAAACTTACAAAAAAAGAACCTAATCATATGAAATGTGAGTAATAATAATCTGTACAATAATTACTTTTTTTTAAGAATGCACTGTTTTGCCTTAACATAATATGAGATGTCCAATAATGGCAGATCCAGTTACACAACAGAAAAATGACTGAGTGTTCCAGCACATCTATTGTTTACTCGTCCGGTTTGTTAAAAGGCCCTTGGCTGAAGACACACTGTTCTCACGTGTTCACACTTCCCAGAACTAGGCGTAAAAATAGCAAAACAAAACACATTCCTTCTGGTTTCATTTCATTGCCATGCTGTGCTCTCTCTCTCTCTCTCGCTCGTTTCTGGAAAATGTCAGATTTCAACAAAGCACATCAAACGCCCCTCTGTTCCTCGAGTGTGTTATCAGGAGAGCTAAGAGAGCGTGTGTGTGTTTACAATAAGAGTGTGTCATGGGGAAATATCTCAGCTGGCTGACTGACCACTGGGAGAATTGATAAGAAGTCCATAAAAGTCTTTATTGACAGTTTTCTGTAAATTGTGTCACAGCTGTTTTGAGACTGATGTGCCCTGGAAGTACAGTAAGAGAAGACAAGGAAATGTAAAGCTCTTCCCAAATAACATTTCCCCCCCCCCCCCCCCCATAACAGCAAATCATTCATAATGTTACACAACTAACAACATGTACTTACTATAAGGTTAGGAATAGGGTTTGGTTTATGCTAATTAACATTACTCAATACTTGTATAATTGTAATAAATGTATAATTACACTGTAACAAGGTCAAATAGTGACACTATTTTAAGGTGTCATTGTTACAGTGCAATTCAATATTTAAGTACTGAGTAATAATAATTCAATACGTGTACTTACTACAGGGTTAGGGTAAGATTAGGATTAGCTTGAGGGTTAGTTGCATGTAATTATGCATAATTTACTGTCATTACTATGGTAAATACATGTGTTATCAAATAAAGTGTAACCGAAACTCACTGGACCCTAGATCTAACCGTAGCACAGATGTCATGATGCCGCCACCTGCTGGTATTTCTCATATACTGCGTATGAATTGTGTTCATAATTTTAGTGAGCAACTGCATTCTTTTGAGGAGAGAAACCAGCTGATCTCAGAGTGTATGTGACTGAATCAGATGAAGACAGAGAGCAAAACACAACCACATCTGCTATAACATCTTTATTTCAGCATGATCAGGCTACCACTACACTGGCATCGACCTCCAGAAAATCAACAACAACAAAAAAAGACAAGAAAAGAAAGAAAATGGCACTCAACTAGTACAATACTGCTACACCCAGTACACACATTTATAAAATGGAAACCAATATTCTCTATACACTTAAGTATGTACATCTTTGATAAATTAAACCAATACTGCTTGGATTGAATATTTAGCGTGTCGAATAACTGCTAGACTGATAAAGAAGAAACGCGAGCAGGCACTGGAGCATCCCGAGGACTTCAGTCTTCACTGACTTCAACTGTTCTTAGGCACATTTACTCGTTTTATGAGAAGCGTTTTATTGGGAGGTCTGGGTTAAAAGACCATGGAAAATAAAAACATTACCATCTGTTAATTACCGTCCCGTCTGTCTGAGAGGTAGTACCGATGCATGATGATATCCCAGAATCCTTAGCTGGCCACCATTCATTCGCTGTCTGTGAACGCTGCCAATATACTGCAGCAGCTTCACACAACACACTACATACGCATGTGGCATCTCGAGGAACGCTGGCGTCTGCCAGGAAAACACTTGGCACTTCGCTTACCGTCAGGGGCCAAACGTGTCTAGGGTGATTTTACCACCCTTTCCTTTTCGGTTGCAAATAATAGACCTTTCTTTTGAACATGTTTGTACAATTAAATACACAAATAAACCTCTGAGGACTAAGCCGCTTTTGTGCACGATACAAAATGTAAAAATACACTTATTGCCTGTACATTTTACAGCACAAAGGAAATCTTCCTTTTTCTGACACGCGTAGGAACTTTCGCTTGGTTTTCCACATTCTGTCAGACCTGCTGATTTCAGATAATGCAAGTGCGCTCGTGGGAGAGAGAGAGAGAGAGAGAGAGAGAGAGAGAGAGGGGGAGAGAGAGAGAGAGAGAGGGAGAGAGAGAGAGAGAGAGAGAGAGGGAGAGAGAGAGAGAGAGAGAGAGAGAGGGGAGAGAGAGAGAGAGAGAGAGAGAGAGAGAGAGGGAGAGAGAGAGGGAGAGAGAGAGAGAGAGAGAGAGAGAGAGAGAGAGAGAGAGGGAGAGAGAGAGAGAGAGAGAGAGAGAGGGAGAGGGAGAGAGAGGGAGAGAGAGAGGGAGAGAGAGAGAGAGAGAGAGAGAGAGAGAGAGAGAGAGAGAGAGAGAGAGAGAGAGAGAGAGAGAGAGAGAGAGAGAGAGAGAGGGAGAGAGAGAGGGAGAGAGAGAGAGAGAGAGGGAGAGAGAGAGGGAGAGAGAGAGAGAGAGAGAGAGAGAGAGAGAGAATTTTGGTTAAGCGTGAGGAAAAATGTTCTCTTTGGGGGTTTCAAGGAAGCATTAGCGAGTTAAAAATCCCACTGACTTCCTTCTAACACACATGCACACACACACACACACACACACACACGCTTGAGCTGAGCAAGAAGACGTTTCAAAAGAGTGGTCTTGGTGAAGTTGGGGGTTGTGTTTGACTCTTCACAGCTCAACTGTCTCCAGTAGTCCTGAATCTGTAACACCTGAGCAGCTCTAGTGTCTCTTCACAGAGGACACCTTCTTCTTCCTCGCCGCCAGCATCTCGTAGAAAGGATCTCTGCTGATGGCCGCTCTGGAGATGAAGAGGAAGAATATTATGAAAAAGAGTAGACCAATCACAACAGACTGGGCCATCTGACCAATCAGAGTAGACCAATCACAACAGACTGGGCCATCTGACCAATCAGAGTAGACCAATCACAACACACTGGGCCATCTGACCAATCAGAGCATGTCAACCTCTTGTAGGAGACCTCCAAAACAAAATTAGGAACCTTGAAAATAGTATAATAATAGGTTGGAGTTAAAAAGACACTTACTATCCAATAATATTTGATTATTATTTATATATTATTTGTTCCAATAATTGATTTGACTTCACTAACAGATTCAAACAAAACTGAACTGAGCCAAAGCGCATTAGAAATAAATGCGTCTTGAAATAAGACATAATGTATAGTTCAAGTCAGGAATAATGTACCGTCAGATGGTCATAGTTACAAAATAAACGTAACTTTTACGACATAAATGGATATTAAATATTGACATATTATATCAGAAAAAGACAGTGGAGTGAAATGATAAAATGAAACTAGCACAGCTATGTAGGAAATCGCATGACTGGTACAATGGTCAAATTTATACAGTTTTGTGACTAGAAAAAGATTTGCCTCCACAATTTTGCAACTGACCAATCAGAAACAAGAGAGACTCCAGTGAACTGTGTAATACAACAGCGATATTTAACACTTATCTGGACCTGACCCAAAATAAATACTCTGGATTACACTCAACCTATATACACCAGTGTGATTATTGAGCAACACTCACTTGATGCTGTTCATCCACTCGTCTTTCTCCTCGGTGGTGGGAGCAGAGATGCGGTAGAACGTGTGATTGCCCTCCACCACGCGCCCGTCAGCCTCGGTCTTGCACGCCTTGATCACCTGGTCCTTATTATCAGGGATGAAGAGCTCGAAGCAGTTCTGAGAAGCACACACACACACACACACAAGCGGACCATCACGTATTTGACCACTAGGAGGAGACACGGTGTTGTCACGTGTAGAAGAGTGTTAGAGTTAGTGCTGGGTGTTGGTTGGGTTTTATCCGATGCCAGTACCTACTCTTAAACGGTTCTTGAACCGGTACTTCAGAAAACGAAAGCGCACACACTGTCAAAAAATAATACCCTTTTATTTACAGGGCCAAACTGGACACAATATTAACTTAAAGATTTAAAGATTTTCTGATTAAATGAAAAATTGCGCCGTTTAATGGGCTACTGATGTAAAACACTTAAGTTAAGATCAACATTTTGTCTTCACATATTATGACTTTTACTTTAAGCAGAGAAATATCTGACACTGAGCAGAAGTATTTAACACACACAGTAGCTGCTGAACTTGAACTTTCGTCAAGCGTGTCAGAGGTTCTGGTTTCTAATCCGCATTTTTCCTCATCAAAACCGATTATGCTCATCAGTGGCTGTATATCAGGCAGAGACACGTGTGTGTGCATTATACTTTGTGATTTCACCGAACGAATAGAGAGTCCGCAACGGATTGAAGCGCGTCCGAGTGAAGACAGCGGCAACGAGCACTTTGATCACTTGATTTAAAAACACATGTCAGCGCTAGATCATCTCTTGTTTAACAAACGAACGAAATGGATGCTCTGCTGGGTAACTGGAGATGTCTCGTTACTAGGTTCCCTATTGGCACCGGGTTTCGGTACCCAACCCTAGGTAGAATCAAGCTAAAGTCATTACTTTTTATAAAGCGCCTCTGTATCCGGACACCTTTGGGACCCTTCTCCCAATAAAATATGATTTGGGGCGCACTACCCCTCGCACACTATAGTATGCATATGTTATTGAGATTCAGGTCAAGTGTTGAATTCTCTCAAGGTAAAAGATCCTCATGCAAACATAGCAAAATCATAGTGATTCTGCAAATTCATCTGATCGTCTCAGGATAATCAGGAAAAGATTACGAGTTTAAACTGCGGAAAAAGACGTTCTACCGGTTTCTTGTCCTCCACTTCACGAATGCTGAGGTTTTCCAGTGGGATGATGCCTCTTGGCTCTTTATCCTACATGAAAAGAGACATATTTAGTTTGTCATATTTAGTAGACATCAGGGTTTATAACCAAACTATAAACTTCTCTTCCAGTATTTCTGCGGTAATATTTGTAACAGAAATATTGATACTGTGTGTTTGAAGAGAGTGTTTGTGCAGCGGGTTCATATCTATACTGTACATGAAAACTGCTCTCTCTGGATCAGCGGAAACACAGATCTCAATGTTTGCTGGGATTATGTCAAAGTTTTTAATAGACACGAGCATCGTTGTCATTTAGGAATAAGATCATGTGGGTGTTTCAATTCGTGCAGCTCTAATATACACACACACACTGAATATATATATATATATACACACACACACTGAATGAATAGAACATTGTAAATGTTGTAATAACACTTTCTTGAGCATCAAATCCTCATATTAGAGTGATTTCTGAAGGATCATGTGACACTGAAGACTGGAGTAATGATGCTGAAAATACAACTTTGATCACAGGAATAAATCACATTTGACAATATATTAAAATAGAAAACAGTTATTTTAAATTGTAATAATATGTAACAATATTACAGTTTTCTTTGCATTTTTTTTCAAATAAATGCAGCCTGGGTGAGCATTAGAGACTCAATAAATAAATATATATATAAATGATTTTTTCTGAAGACTACCGGTATATATATATATATAAAATGTCTTCAGATGAATGAACATAAATCAGCTACTGCCGCATGACGTGTTTTCAGTACTTACAGTAGTGTACTCAAAGTAGTAAAGGCAGTTATCAGTGAGGATGAACCACCGTCTTTTCCAGGTTTTGACACGTCCTCCTGAGGAACAACAGATGAGCGTTAGTCTTCTCCAGCCAGCCGTCAGACGAGCAGCTGAAGAGTTGAGCGGCAGAGGAGCAGACGGACAGACACAGATGAAGACGATGAGCTCTTCTACAGCCACTCCACTGTCCAGTGAGACCCAAGCACAGCAGCACACCATGCTCAAACCAGTCCAGCAGTGAGCCTCACAACTACCACACGTGCCCTGACGCCGTCCTTCCTCAACCCCTCTACCGCCTACAGCCCCCGATGAGGGACGGAAGGGTGGGACTACAAAAACACAGCACTTCAGCGCTCGACATGTGACCCTGGACCACAAAACCAGTCACATGGGTCTTTTTTTTTTTACATTGAGATTTATACATTATCTGAAAGCTGATTAATAAGCTTTCCAGTGATGCATGGTTTGTTATGATAGGACAATATTTGGCTGAGACTCGTATATTAGAAAATCTGGAATCTGAGGGTGCAAAAAAATCTAAAAATTGAGAAAATCTCCTTTAAAGTTGTTCATTTATGTTGGTGATTGTGCCGCATTCACTCACAGAAATAAATGTTTTATATATTTACGGTAGGAAATTTACAAAATATCTTCATGGAACATGATCTTTACTTAATTTCCTAATGATTTTTGGCATAAAAGAAAAATATAATTTTGAGCCATACAAATATCCCCGTGCGACATGTGACTGGTTTTGTGGTCCAGGGCCACATATGGTGATTAACAGACTATAGTAATCTCATTTTCCCACGTCCCTCTCTGTAGAGGGTAAACCCGAGGATGACCTCTGACCTCAGCAGGGAAACCTGATCACACTTGCAAAGGACATGCCTGACAATTAACAGACAGTGTAGTGCAACCACAAACACTAACTAACTGTGTGTCAGGGTAGTTGATGCGTAACATGTCCATAGGCATTTTAAAATAATTTATTAATCATAACAAAATAAAAAATGTGGGGGGGGGGAGAAGAATATATCTTCCCATCTATTCAGCATTTCATTTCCACATTATAATGTAGCTGATTTTGCAGTAAAAGTACTTTACAAATATCATATGAAGTCTCTCAATGAATATGAGCTCATAAAATCTGCACTCATAATGGTTATAAAATAATTTGCAAAATGCCGTCTAGGCCTGTCGCGATTATTAATTAATCGTCTGATTGCGGTTGTTTGAAGTTTAAGCTGCACAATTATCTCAAATATTTGCAATAAGATCAGTCACATTTTGCAATTCAAATAACTTCAGTCATATGTTGAATATTTCTGCTAAAATTGAAGGATCATGTGACCGGCTGCTGAAAATTCAGCGTTGCCATTACATTTGAAAATATATTAAAATGGAAAATACTTATTTTAAAATTGTAATAACATTATATTGTTTGACTGTATTTTTGATCGAATAAATACAGCCTTGGTGAACATTAAAAAAAAGCTCATTATTTTAAAAGTTTGACCATTATTATATTATATAATATATAAGTCGTATTATATTTTGAGAAATATTTTAACTGTCAAAATATTATTTTCACAGCAGTAAATACATTTTTATGGGCCTATTTAAATAAATGTTTTAAAAAACATCAGTGCAAAAATCGTGACAAGCCTAATGTTATTTAAATCATGATCCTGGTCCTCCTGCACTGTATCCCAGTCCTGGCCGGAGCGGCAAACACACCAACACGCATCAGAGTTCCCGAGCAAGCTGATTGGCTGTTATAAGAGCAGAAGCCTCTCTCACAGGGAGATATGTGCAGGACTGACACGGATACAGGGCTGGTGACGGAAGGGCCTTAGACACATCTCTCACGAGACAACAGGAAGCTACAGCGATCACGTCTGACGATATTTTATATCATCATCACACTTTAGATTAGGGTGCAAATCTCACTGTTAACTACGGCTTCCGCATCAAACTCCTGATTACTGCTTATTAAAAGTTAGTAAGGTAGTTGTTAAATTCAGGTATTGGTTCAGATTAAGGGATGTAGAATATGATCATGCAGAATAAGGCATTAATATGTGCTTTAGAAGAACTAATAAACAGCCAATATCCTAGTAATATGCATGATAATAAGCAACTTGTTAATAGTGAGAATTGGATCCTAAACTAAAGTGCTACTGAATTTATTATATGAATGCTGATGTACATGGAACACTTTAGATTCAGTTTCACACACACACACACACTTTCCTCAGCGCTGCAGTCCAGCATACCACACACACACACACACACACACACACACACCTATGCTTTACGTACAGCATGACGAACAGCAGCCTTTGGTCCAGGTGCAGTTTTCTGACTCAGTCTGAACGGATCAAACACCGCTTGAAATGTTCACCACTGAAATGATTGAACCTCATTTTTAAAGGAAGAGTTCACAGAGTTCACAAAAAAAGTTCCTTCTTCCATAAAACACAAAAGAGGACATTTTGAAGAAAGTCCAAGCTGCTCTTTTCCATACAAAAGGGGGTGGGCGATATGAGCAAAAACCTATATTACGATATTAGCAATTTTATTTCACTTTAACATTTTATATATATATATATCTTATATCTTGATATATATATATATATATATATATATATATCAAGATACAGTCATTTTGCCTGAAATAAGATTGTGATATCAAAATCTTTCGATTTTTCGACACCAATTCACCGCACAAAATAATACTAGTCCAACTAATGTAGAAGCTTCCTGAAGGCAAGTACACAGCCATATTTGTATCAAATGAAATAAATAGAGCTCACATTTTTTCAGGTCTATCAAAAATATTAAATATTACAGATAATGAATAAAGCAAATGTAAAAATTAAAAACCTGCATAGTCTTTTGTGTATGAATTAAAGCTACAAGTCTACAAGAACAGTTTAATTAACATTATATTTGATCAACATAGACAGGCATCAGGTTTTTTAGGCTGCTGTCACTTTAAGACCGAATGCACAGATCTAATGAATTGACAGAGTATATGTTTATTCAAGAAATAACCCGTTAAAGAACGAGTTGTTTAAACTGGCAATGCTTAAAAACCCATGCTGACGGCACAGCACTGCAAGCTCACATGAATCTTTTAACGTCTATTAAAATATCGCCCACGCCTACTTCCAATGAATCTGAATAAGGACAGATGCTGTTCATCTCATTTACAATAATGTGTTCCACGGGAGAAAGTCCTCATAATCATAATCTTATGCTGTTTTCATTGGGCTCCGTTCAGACTGAGAGGAAGCAGAAAATACTGCAGCTCCCAAAGTGGAAATGACACAGAGAGAGAGAGAGAGAGAGAGAGAGAGAGAGAGAGAGAGAGAGAGAGAGAGAGAGAGAGAGAGAGAGAGAGAGAGAGAGAGAGAGAGAGAGCGTCTCGAACACCACAGCAAACAGAGAGAGGTGCTGTTCAACACACTGGCCACAAAATCAAACCCAAGCACCCGCCACCATACAGAGACAGGGCGGCACGTGGACGAGTCGCTGATTGGATGGATAAAACGAGCCGTCAGACAAACAAATGAAGGAACATGTAAAACGAGAGTAAACTCATGGAAAGACGAACCCCATGGGAAATAATGACCCTACAGTGGCTAATAACAGAAACAGGGACAGGAAGCAAGGCTTGATCACCAAAAGCACCTGAGAGCGGAGACATGAGCGATTGTTTGGGAAGAACAGGTGTACATACCTCCTGAGGGAAAGACAACAGCCAAAATCATGGGAACAAACAAACAAATGAGGAAGAAAAGGAAACAAAATAATTAAATTAAATAGGAAATCATACTCCCCACACGCTGCCTCTCTGATCAAAGAAAGTACTGTGAATTACAGAGGAACGCTCCAAAAACAAAACAGGGAATCAAAGAACAAGTGTACACTAGAATCAGCAGACATTCAATGCACAGTCACTGTCCTCTCCGTTTATGTGGAAAAGGACAATTACTCTTTTCAGAACCTTTTAGGCCTGGTCTAGAATAATAGTGCATCAATAAATAATCTACTTAGTTGTGATTCTTAATTCAGATCCTTACTCAGTAAATCCCAAACAACTGGAAAATATTGTTGTGAGCCTAGGGTGTAAAAAGGTTTTTAATGAAATGTATTAATTAGCCTATATTTGCATTCATAAGACAACTTATTCTTATGAACAATTTTAATGAAAGTTATTACAGCAATAAGACTTGTGATATAAATCAGTGTAGCAGATGCTAATCTCCAATGAATTGTTACACGAACAAATCAGAATAATTCAAATGACTGTAGTTTGTTTACAGCTGCTAAGCAACGTACCAACGGTGTAACCATGAATACTAAGAATTATGCAGAAATTCCTGAAACCTGTTTATGACAATATTACAGATTACAAAGTGGAGCTAGTGTATTACAAACAAGTTTATGAATAGACTAATAATACTGTATTTATAGAGCGTCCTCAAAGTGCAGTTTCTCTTACTCCACATGGCAGCTTGAGATTTCGATTCCCAACATCCAGCTCTAATTAAAAGGACTGTATAGTGTGTGAGGATCATCAGACGAGCTTATAGAAGTGAGTGTGTGTGTGCGACAGCCTTACATCTCACTCATGTGTTTGGACAGGACACTTCTCACTCAACTGCACGATCCTCACATCAGTGAGACGTGAGAAAGCCTTTACTCATGCAGTCCCACTCACCCAGCTTGAGCAGCCAGCCCTCTCGGTCCGGGTTGAAGAAAGTGTGTGTCAAGTCATTGCCGTCATCCTCAGGGATTTTAAAGGGCTCGTTCTTGATGCTGTCATATAGGTTCTGTAGGAGTCAAAGCAAAAGACTACGAAGCTCAAAAGATGAACACACACACACACACACACTCCACCAACAGAACGGCCTCAAATAGCCTTATAAGGGGAGAGATGACACTATATAGTGCATGCAAAAAAAGTTATTAATTGCTGGACACTATCATCTAGTCAATAAAGTGGGTCCAGCCATGGGCTACTTACTGTTTCACACTTTCTACCATATACATATACACACACACACACACACACAGTCAAACTAATGTTAACCTATTCAGTGATTACATTTTTATAATTTCAAATGTCACGTTAGAAACATTCAATCAATCACACACACAATCTACACATCGCTATTGGACTATTCCTGTAAACAAAGTAATTCAAGCTCTATTCTTGCCATTTATTACTCTGCATTTTAGTAATTTAATCATGTAATGTATTTTCATTTACGTCCTCAATTATACCTGATGGGAGGAGAAAGAAAGATGAGAGAAAGACGAATTAGAAAATGTAGACCAATAATCCCTTTGAATATCAGACTTATACGGTGTAAATCTCAGAATCATTTTCTTTAAGGTGCAGGGTCCGTGTAGCGCTTCACAACTCCGTTTTCAGACCACACAATGTTAATAGTCTGTGCTAAATTAAAAGGCAGTCTCGGGCTGGCCATCGGGAGAAGCCGGGAAAAGTGAAATCCCGGTGGCCTGGGTACTGATTTGGCACATTGCCATTGTTTCTATTTCCCTACTTATTCGTTCTTACTTTATTTGATTAACATACCTTATACCCTTGTTCACGTCGCAAGGTACAGTACGACCACGAGATCACACCACAGCGCAAATTACAAGACGGAAAATGGGAAAATAGAAAAGCGGTAAGATTTAATTTATTCAAATGTTTGTTTCTGAAGTCACAATTCAGAAAAAGTATCTATTGATGAAGTACACAGGAAAATATATACATATATATTTTGCATTTTGCATTGTACGGTCTGCAAACCGAATTGTGAAGCGTTACACGGACCGTGCAGTGAGTGATTTCTAAGAAGCGCTGTTGAAAGTGAATCGAGCTAAGGGACAAGAACGTACAGCGCTACAACAATAATACAAACACAAGAATATAAATGCATCTAGACGTAAGTAGAGGTGAGAGGAGACCAACCCTGAGCAGGTCCTCTGGCAGGTCTCCTCCCTCATTAATGCCTCTGTTCATGGAGATGAAGCGCTCTACTGGGGGCTTGTCCTTCACGTTGGGGTTGTGAAGGCTGGTGTTCAACATGATGATGGCAAAGGACAAAATGTAGCATGTGTCTGTAAAAAACAAGCAGTTCGTTACAACCATCCACACTGACATTGATTCTGATTCAGCATTTTCAAACACTAGCATTTTCAGAGGCACACTGGCTATTTAAAAATGTTGCGCTCATAACTCGAATGAATGCTAATGAGGAGGACTGTGGAGTAACGGGGTGATCACGACAAGAGTCAAATACATCTACAGCAAATAGGCCAAAGAGAGAACTTAAAGGGCGTGCATGTGTGCAGGATTTTTACATACTGCTAGAAGTTGATGCCATTTCCCAGGAAAGTTTCATTTACCTTTATCTACATGTGCTGTAAATATCGGGTATTGGTAAATTACATTTATTTTAAGATAAATGCATTGTTTGAGAGTCTAATTCGATATTTCCAGCTCTCAATGCATGAGTATTACTAGGGAAAGCAGTGTTGGTGAAACACTGCTCATGTTTCTTGGAAATGTTGGTGCAGTACGTAAGAATGACAACTAGTGGTCGAAATAGGCACTGCAGTCCACTTCAAAATATCGGAGACAGTCGTTTCTCACACTGTCTCTCACGTTCTCACGTTTTTAACGCCAGTGAAAAATTGAAAATGAAAATTGGCGAAGAACGAAACAAAAACAAACATTCCAGCCTGAAACCAAAGTAAAATAACCGGCTGTAGAAGCGTTTTTTCAGAGAAACGAGTATGCAAACTTAGCATGTTTCCTCAATATATGCAAACATATTATGGTATTTTTATGCTTTACATACCGCACCTTTAAACACCGAACGCAGACTACAAAGTAAAGTAGACCCACCTGTGGACTGAAAGACTCCCGGGTTGCATTGGCAGTAGCGCTGGGCAAACGACTCCATCATTCGGTCAATCTTCTGCGCCTCGCCGGGGAGCCTGAAACTCCAGAGGAACTGCCTGTGTGTGTGGAGACGAACATCAATGATATTAGGTCTGACCAAACATAAGGAGATTTCAAAATCACAGCTTACACTGGAAATGAAAGGTCAAGTTTAGCACACTGGATTGATGGATATTGTACCCAATGAGGTTTGTGTTGGTTGAATACTAAACACTGTGGCAAATGCATTAAACCTTCCGTAAATGTCAAACATGCACAGTGTATGCATATTATTTACAGTTATTCACAACTACAACTTTTACCTGAGAGCCTGAACCAGGTTCAAATCAGTGAACTCGTGCAGCTCCACAAAAGCATGAAGGACCTGGAGATTCAATTCATCCCTGTTGAACAATGTGAAAATGAGAGCAGTGGTGAGTATTACGCAGCATACACTTTCATCCAAAAACTTTCATCATCTTAATGCCGGCTCACACCAAGAATGATAACTATAGCGATAACTACAGCGATAATTATAATGGCATTCACACCAATGATAACATTCTGTTTATTATAAGAGCAAGATGCAGTTTTATCAACTGTTGCTTTAAATGTTCGATTTCTTCGAAATCAGGATGGATTCTGATTGGCTGTCAATGTTTTATTATTCATCAGCTGGGGGGGGGGGGGTCTATCTGAAAAGGGAGTCCAATGATATAGTTTCTCTGTCCCATTATTGTCATCGGTGTAGATATCTCTTGAACTTTATCTTTATCATTATCGCTAATGCTATGAATGGGCCTTTATTGGAGTAACAGAAGTTTAAAGTTCACTCAAAAAATGCTGCCATCAATTACTCAAGTCGTTCCAAACCCTGACTTTAGTTCATCATTTATTCACCATATACTGATGTGCTCTTATATATGTATATATAAATATATGTGTGTGTGTGTGTGTGTGTGTGTGTGTGTGTGTGTGTGTGTGTGTGTGTGTGTGTGTGTGTTAACTAATGTTTATGTGAATAAAAACCTAAATTGAATCTGTTTGTCATAAATATAGATCATATCTCTTCAACAGTTTTGCATTAAACCACTCGATTCATATGGATTACTTTTTTAATGTCTTCATGAACATTTTGAAACTTGAAAGTTTTGGTAGAATTAACAGAAAGCTCTCATATTTCATTAAAAATATCTTCATTTGGGTTTTGAAGATGAACAAAAGTCTGATCGGTTTGGAGTGACATGAGGGTGAGTAATTGATGACCATTTTCATTTTTTAGTGAACTGTCCCTTTAAGGAATAATTCACCAACAAATAAATATCCTGTCATTTTTTTAACTACACTCATGTCATAGTATGGCTTTCTCTCTTCCATGGAACACATAAGGAGACTTTTTTAATAATCCTGCACTTTTACATGCAATAAGGATAAGCAAGTGTCACTTATGCGGTCTCATGTCTATAAGTGCTTATGCACAATTCTATGATGCTTTTAAGTACAAATAGTGTGAGTGGTGTGTTCACTGAAAATTTAGAAAAAAATATGTGCATTTTAAATACATGAATGATGCACTATATTAACGAAGAAACCGAAGTGTGGAATGTTGGACACTTCATGCACTCGACTGTCACAACTTTAAGTTCGTAGCGGACGAGGAGGGGCATCAGACTCCGATGTTGAGTGACAAGATAATCTTATTAAATTCATACACTACACAGATGAGTACATGGTGCATAAGTGCGTCATTTTGGGACGCAGCTTAAGACTTACTCAAGGCAAAGTGGATGTGAGATCATTCAGCACTGCATCAATTTTCGAAATCATGACATGAAACGAGGATGTGATATCCCTTATGGGGAATGATGGTGATCTCGTCCTCTCTACACCCTTTCCCGGTGATCTGATGACTGTCCACTCATGGGACAAAGCACTGCAGACCCCCTCCCTAACAGAGGATCTGATCTGCTGTCATAGAAAGCTCTGCTCTGTTTCCTGAGCGTTTCAGCAGCCACACCCAGACCGAGGAAGAACAGAAAACAAGGAGGCGGAGGCAACGAAACCCAGGATGAGATTCAAGGAGTTCTTGTGCAGATGCATACAAGTCACTAGGTGTTGCCCAGTGAACTAGAATAACATGCCTGAACTTCAGTCCCGTTCGAGTCAGCATTCCTTAAATATGAAGAGTCTAATGAGCTTAGAGTCCGGATAAAAGGGTAATCAAAGACAAAGACAGATGGGATTTACAGAACAATCTACATTATCCCGTCTCTCAGCAAATTACAGTGGGAAGACGACACTGGTTTCCAGGAATTAGCCAGAAGGGCCAGTTTATGCATTAGATCCCTTCTACACCTTTAAATCCACCTAATATCTGTTTCCATTCTCAGAAGTCGAATGTTTACATCATATGCATTTATGGTGATTCCAACATAATGGGCAATTTATAATATTTTATTGATTCGGATTTTAATTAGATAGTATTTAGATAGCAATACAACACCATAGCAATGGACTGACTTATCAACTTTTGAGACACTTCTGGGTTCTAAAAGTACGGTTACACTAACCGATGCGTTCCGACTATCCGACCAAACGTATGAAAATCCAGTCATTTCAATAGAAATCCTGTTCGTGTTTTTCAAGCAACTCGTCGCGTTGACCGACAGAAAGGTGCTTGGTTTGAAAGTACTTTTGTGTAAGTAGTGCTTTGTGCATCACTACTGTGAATGATAGACAGTGAATGATAGACCTTTTTGCCTGCGATATTCACTGAAATTTCACTAATGTGACCATGCCTTAAAGAACCATAAGTTACAAAGCACTTGGATATCCCTAAAACCTGAAAAAATGAATTGAACACATTATGGAATATTGCACTTAGTCCTGCAATACAACAATCTAACAATCACTATTACTAGTGGTTTCTGTTCGTTCATTTTCTATTTTAAAGGCCTGTGATCCCATCTCCGAAAGTGGCGCCACCAAATCACCCTATTTTTAGAACGGGTCTTTATCTGGCCCAGCGGATGTGCATTAATAACCACACACACCTCTCTCCTAGGTAGTCTCCTATTGCAGTCTTGTTAAGACCTTCACCCTTGTAGAGGAACCGTGCGATGTCTTCACTGGTGTTTTTCAGAAGGTCATTTTCAATGAGGAACTGGATCCCCTGCAAACACACATGTTCAAGGTGTTTAGTGACACATATAATTAATTCAGTGAATATGCTTTAATAGACTGCTTAAATCACCTTTTTGGGGTCCATGTTGAATTTCTTACGGCCCATTGCCACTTGTTTGTTCCTTTGCATGTTTTTCCTGCGGGGACAATGATCAGTAGATTATAAACAGAACTCCTGATGTTTATTATTTTATAACCTTTAACAAAAGATGTCATAAGGTTTATTTCATATACTTCATAATCTCTGGCTGATGAACCCAAAATTGAAACAACTACAGCATTGAACAAAGAGGTCTTGTGGAAACCACATGGGATTGGGAATCACAATTTGGTTCTCATTTTGAACAACACGTACTAAAAAGCACTGACAGTGTTTCCTCAGCAAGTTCTCTGGAACTTCCCTACTGTGACTTACATTTACTTGAATAGTTTAACAGATTTCAAATAAAATAGGATGAGTTGACATTCAAGAAGATGGTGTAGCTAGATGCTAAGATGCTAGGCAGATTTGACCTCACGCATGACTCACAAAGTGAGACATCAGTGGAAATGAAGTGTGTATGAGTAGTGTGTGAGGGGACGTCCACTCACCTCTCCTCGGTGGAACCCAGGTTCTCGATCTCACTGGTCACTTCGGCTATCTCATCCTTCAGGCGCTGTGGTGAGAGGACATGAGAGGGATCAAATCAAGCCAGACTCCAGAGATAATAGCGCCACACCATAGTGGGCAATACAGATGAGAAATGAAACAACACACACACACACACACACGTTTCTACAGTTGTGTTGTGAGTGAAACACTAACCCAAACAAGAAACACTGTGTCCTGAAACAGAATTTTTCAGCAGCAAGTAATTGCCATACAACTGTACGCATACGCGCGTCTCGTCATATCCATAAATAGAGAAACGTTTATCCGGCTACACGTGTGGGAGTGGCAATGAGCGAGAATGGTTGACATGGAGCGGCTTAATCTCTAACCTCGGGGAATAACGAAAAAAAAAAAAAAAAAAAAAAAACCCGGGTAAAAAGAGATCGCGACAGAGCTCGTAATAAAACAAGAATCAACATAAGCTTGGCTTTTCAGAGATGGCGAGAGTTACTCTGATTTCACCCGGCATTTAACTCACCGCGTCCTGTGGGCTTATTGAAGTGCGCATATGTGAAGTGCATCCAGACAGAGAGAGCACTGGTAGGAGGACATATATATATATATATATATATTGCTGCATCTGTAACAGCATGAGAGGATAATGTGTGTCCGTAAATTTCCCACTGACATGTTGAAATACTCAGATACAACAATGATTAGGATCTTTTTACCTATACCTATACACTATACCGGGAAATAACCTGATTTAGCCTATTAACAAACGCTCCTCCTTTGCTAGCAAAATAGAAAAAGATTCTCATGTATAAAACGAAGTAATAAAACAAGCAAATTAATGAGTACACAAACAAGTTAATAATCAAATAAGTAAGCCCCGCCCCCCTCACGATAATATAGTGTATCGCCGATCTCAAAATGGAGCATATCGCCAACACTAGCGAGAGTACCGTGGATGTAAGGAAGTACAATAATTAATGGGTTTAGCTCGAGTAAAATCTTCAGCTAGTCAGTGTGATATCCTTTATCTAAACTGGTTCTATATCTCTTAATCCTAGTAGTGAATGTTTTATGAGCAGTAGGATAACTTCTCTCTTTTTTAGCTATGAGAAAGAACCAAGGTCTCCTACAGGAGAGAGTATGGTGGCAGTCTCTGCATGTGTCCTGTCCCACCTCACGAGGCCTGGCATTAACGGCTCAAATCTAATTCCAGCGGATGAATCGTTTGCTCTAGACTGCTCTGTTTGATATACATGACATTATAGGAGGACATGGATTATTTGACCATGTCTTTGGAGAGATTAATGGTTTTAGGACACTGGTCTGTCTCTTCAGCCAAGAGTTTAGTGACGGTCTGGAGCTGGGCTGGTCCTGAGGTCACACACTGAAGAGTTTTCCCTCCTCGTATTCATTTTCAGCTGTATAGTGGTGAAATTCGCTCTCAAGTGTTTGTCAAGCTCAAGTTATTTTTTTCTGTTTGGAATTCACTAGCAAAGAAAAGCCTGTTTTTGTTTTCCCCAAAACCAGAGAAAACCCACATTCCACAGACGTTTGTCCTCCCAGAGGAAAACTGCCTCAAGAACAGAACCACTTTTGTCAGAAGACCTCAAGATGTAGAAATTCGGTTTGCAAAGGGGAGGGAAGTTTTCTTAAATTTGTCAACAATGTAAACGGAGTGTGCTTGGAAATTATACATCCCCTTGGAAAACTAAAGGAATTTTAAGTAAGTATACAGTATAGTGGAGGTCAACGTACTGACAGATCAAATCCATTAGACTGTGTTATAGTAGTAGAGCTGAAAGTCATCAGTGCTTGGCTCATGTATGAGAGTCCTCTTCTAAACAATTCCACCCTGTTCCTGTCAGCTTGACTCATTTCCTTTTTGGACTAACCGTGTTCATACTTATTGAATTACAAGACAAATTCTGATACCACAAATACTTTTAGATTCCTGAAGTTATTATAATAATTATTTCAGAATAAAACATTTTTACATCTTATTTAGCAGCTGTGGGATACAATTAAATAATAATATAACTAATGGAACTAATTTTTTTGTTTTTTCATGTTTATTTTTTATATTTCTCTGTTACTGTATATTTTATCGACAATGTGCTTCACACAAAGTGATTAAAACTCAGATTAAAATATACTTTTTAAATGAATGTTAAAAATTGTTATAGAGCAACAATTTTAAAAATGTTTACTAAGTTTTACTATTTACTATATAGAACAGTACAAATTGTAAAAAAAAAATTGCATTAATAAGTGCATTTACTAATAATACTTGTTTGTTTATTGTACATTTGACAGTAAAGCACTTCAAATTTAATATCACAACTATTATTAAATGTACCATTGTTATTTTATAGCATCACACTGAACTAACCGACAGCTTCATTGATAAAAAAAAAATGAATGTAAAATTAGATAAAATGAGTAAATAAGTCACAAATTAAAGAAAAGGTTTTTGTTTTTCTTGAGACTTTGTTAATTCCTACTACTGGTTATAGAGGTAATTTTCATGTTTTCCTTTTTTCAAATAAAAGTGTTTCATTGCCATGAAGTTTTAGTTTCCTACATCTTTAAACTTTTAGTTTTATAAATCAGCACATTACAAATAATATTAGATTTGGATGATATGTTGAGCTTTGAAGTCCTGGAAAAAGTGTAAAGCACTTGAATTTCACTCTTAAAAGGTTGTACTAACCCTGAGATGATGTTAAAAAAAAAAAAAACATTCTGCCACAATACCATGGTTACAGTAAGCATTGCTACATTGCTGCATGGTGAATGTTGATGATTTGTGGATTGAAAAGCCTTTTACAACTTGTTCGTTCATAGCACAATGTCTCTCCTGGTTTTCACATCTGGTTTGATCTGATATCTATGATTTAAAACAGAATCCTGCGCCGAATTCAAATGCTTGCCACTAGATCTGGCTGCGAAGGTATTAATTCTGCGGTAAATTTAAACGATGTGTAGTTGCGGTGTCGCATGATCGAGAATCTAATCATGATCTTATATAGATCCGAGCTGATAAACTGTCAGCGCTGCGCATCTCAAACGAGAAGCGTGGTTTCGTTTCACTTTTGTTTAGGTTGCCATTTGATGTTTCTCATATGCAACATCAATGGCGGCTATTATCATTTGGCCAACGTACTGGTGGCACCAATGCGACCTCTAACTAAATTTGGTCACACCGGCAGGGAAAAACGTAGCAAAAGGCTACCATTTGGTCGTAGTCTAGAGCCCTGAAATGTAGATTATTAAATGAATAAGCCAGTCAAATCCATGCGTGATATTGAAATATAATATAAAGCGTGAGCGACACTTGAATAGTAAGTAAGAGTTGAATAAATGATTCACAGCAGTTCTGTATTACCTGAATGTCGTCCAGCAGCTCCTGCTTTCGGCGGCGGATGTTTTCCAGTTCTTTTTGCTCCTCAGGCGTGAGGTCGTCAGGCACTGAGAACAAGATAAAAAAATATATGTTTTTTTTTTCATAGCTAGTGACCTAGGCTTACTTTGAACATTGAAATATTAAACATTGATCTGATCATATTTTAGTGATGATATAAGAGGTGAAATGAAGACAGATTAGTGAACGAAAGGACTGTGAACAGAATCGATAGGACACAAATATTACCCAGCAGCATCTTTACAAGCATACACGCATCAATAACCAACAAATGACTGAAAAGAAACAATAACCAGGCCTGATTTCCTTGTCACAAATATTGTGATGCACTATGTTCTCGTAATTGGATCATGAGTAAAACTACTCCAAATGTGCAAGAGACACAGTGGCACAAGGAAATAAAGAGATCCGTAAATACTTGCAGATGTCCTCAAACTGATCCAAAAGATAAAGCGCAAATCAATCAAAACCCTTTTGAGTCGCAGTAGACCGACAAACTAGCCTGAACGACGCCTTCAGCATCACAGAAATGGGCTTTAGTGCTCTCTAGCCAGACGCCTCAATCACAGACACAAACTTTTATTCATCATGTGACTGCAAGATCTCACTCACAGCATCCTGCTGTCGCCATGGCAACCCATCACTGTTTCAAACCCCATCTGTGAGGGTGCCGAGAACAAACACATCACCTCACAGCAGAAAATCCCTATGAAATACATACACATATACGTGAAATAAAATGCTTCATACAGTTAAAATTGAATTTTCCTACTGTAACATTCAAAACTCAGTTTCATTAAGTCCCCAGTCCACCAAAATCATTTAATAAAACTAAGCTGTATAGTTTTAAGTCACAACCGTGAGCTTATATGACCGCCCACTTTATCACCATCTATTGAGTACATTTAGCAGCGATCCTCCTAGATAAATTACAGTGGTTGAACTATGCCAATATGTGGAGGTCAGGGAATCATAACAGGTATTAAGCCTACATACATTTCTCTAAACAGTGGTTCTTAACCCTGGTCCTGTTTGAGACCACATTATATAACACTTTATATAACAAGTGGATTTCAGGGAAAAACAATGCTACAAGTGTGTAGAATATAGTCCTTTAAACTAGATTACTACATAAATTAAACTAGATTTTCTACATTAACTCAAATGACTGAAACAGAGAAAAAAACATCCAGATTTATGGGAACCAAATATTTCCATGAGAAAAAGTTGTACTCGAAAAAAACACATTGGAATTATGCCTATTTTCTCAACATCAGAAGGAAAGTTTATGACCCTAAAGCAATTAAGTCACCAATTATGTAGAAAAACGTAATACTGCACAAAATTAATTTAGACCTCTGAAATATAATTTGAAAAGAAACTCTTTATTTAATAATGTAAAAACCCTTGTAAGTTCTGAGAGTCTGAGGGAAAGATATGGTGAACCACTTCACATACATACTGCAGTTGGATGAAGGAAAACCCCTCAAAGTCATGCAAGTGGCAAACACACAGTTCTGCTTCCTCCAGCAATGAACAATGAAACGAGGTGAAGAGAGAGCTCAGTGTTCGCTTTTCTCGAGAAACCCACATGAAGAAAATGAATTCACTGCTATGCCAGAGTAGGATGGGCTCCCCACACAGGTTCTTTCCCGGCGCTGCCTAAACATCTTATGGAGTTTTTCCCTTGCCACACAGTTGCCTCAGACTTGCTCACCGGGGGCTGTTATATCGGGTTCAGACCACACAATATTTTTGTTTCGAAAGTCACTGCGTCAGATGACGACTCCTAAAATTATTGTGAGTTGTGGACATAGACTGTGAAAAAGATGTATGAAGCACCTCCATTGTATAAAAGTGAAGCTGCTAATGTCCCAATATGGCACTCACATCTTGCCTACTTAATACTAATTCCAGTACTTTCCGGGATGCTTAAGTGTCTCTGCTAGGACTTATCTTGTGGTGGCCCCGAGAGGAAACACCATAAATGCAGGAGTATTGTTTCAATTGCATTATTTCACCTAGCCGCACCAATACCATTGGCTCTCTTTGGTTTCGCCATGTTTGAAAGCTGTGTATGAAGGAGCTTCTGTGCTCCTATTGTCAACGTCACAGATGTGATGGAACCCGTCATGGATGACCAAAATAAATGAACGAAAAATGCTAGTATATCTGTCATGACGTTGTGAGCTTCACAGACCCCCCGTCGCTTGTCGTCCACTATGGCACACTATCCGAGATAAAATATTGATAACGGCATCCCAATGCCCATAGTCGATTACGAATCATTAATGCATGCCTTTAAACAATATGAATTATAAAAAGTGCTATACAAATCACTTGACATGCATTAAGACAGAAGTAGCACAACCTATCAACAGCTATCTGCTGCAGCTCAAAACTGATAAATGGGTCAAATTCAATTTTAAGGCTTCAGGATCAGATCAGGTCTGAAATTGAGTAATTTCAGTGCAACAGTCAGTCAGTGGGCTGCTAATCAGAATCACCCACACATGCTAATGCTACAACATCCCACACATGAACCCACACATACAGCTAGAGACAAGTCACAATCAAAACTCTTCTTTCTGTCCCTGTCCACCTTATTTTGTAACCTGGAAATAAGCTGTTTTCTGTGAACGTGCAAGACTTCTGAATAATTAGCTGCTTAAAAGGTCAATAACAAGAAGAATAACAAAGTGCAGTAAACAGTAAAACTATTTGTGCAACAAACCAGTATGTCTAAATTGTGATAAATTAAAAGAATAAGTTATGCACCAGTTTGTGTATCAAGCAGCATAGAGGACAGTTTTGTGAAATTTCTAGAAGCAGCATTACAGTCATGTATTCTTGACTAAGTATTTTCAAGTGTTGAAGATTAACCGACAAAGGGCCATGATACTACTATCTTGCCTACATTTTTTCAAGTGGCATTGGGAAGTTTTTCTTTATAATGAAGTAGAATGTATTTAGTAGATTGATTTTAACACATAAAAGAGTCTGGTCTTATCGGATCGGTACGATACACATAATTTTTGGTATTGGGATGAAAACATGAAAGGTTCATATTCCAAGAAAACCAACATGTCTCTGACTGATAACAGAAACTGCAGATTCAAAGAGCCGAAACCAGCATCTCTCGACTTGCGTCTTGCACACCCATGTTCTGGATTTGTAAAACACAGCTCAAATGGTTTGATCAGGGTATTATCCAGAACAAGCTTATTCATTGACCTCGTTTATCATGTGCTTTTTTTTGCTGACATATTTAGTGTGCATGCTCACATCTCTCCACTGACAGCAGCAGGAGTTTTCACTGACCCGTTTCTGTGGTCCTTATTTAAGCTGTAAAGAGTGAAGAGTGTTTTGCTCTGATCAGTCACAAAAGCAGCTCTATAATCGCTCTGATTGAATGGCAGGGAGAAGGCCTTCCTAATGGCAGAGGCACCACAACCCAGCAAAGAAAAACCACAATTACAGAGAGCCTCTTGACATAAAACCTTGAAGACCTAGCCCAAACTCCATGTTGTCAGGATTGGCACATTCTTATTTTCCGTCCAGAACCTTTCGAGAACTCTCCTTGTAAAGTCAGGACATTAATACTTGAGGATCTCCTCCTTCAGATTTAACCCAGTTTAACATGTGCCTACGGGAGCTACGGAGCAAAAAATATGCCCACACTAGGGCTGTAGTCAACCAAAGAAATCCTTAGTCGACCAAAGTCATGTCCTGTGCAACGATCAGTCGACTAAAAACAAACAAACAAAAAGAAAAGCGATATTTTGCATTTTTATTGAACATTAATTAAACAATTGTCATAGAGCATTAATAAAACAACAACGAAAAACATCAATAATACATAAAACTATAATAATAATACAATTATTTGAAATTAAGTGATTTTTTTAACTGCAAAGTGAGGAGCTCGGCAATCGCGCTCCTGACCACACCACACGCTACAAAAAATATAACTGCTAAAACTGCCAAATAAAGAAAAATCCTAACAAAAGCTCTCGTTTATACAGGCTGTATATTCTTCTTTACTTTCAAAGCTATGGGTTAACTTTTGTCCAGCCGATCTAGGCGTTTTAAAACAAACACACAAAAAAAAACAAATAGCCTCAAAAACAATCCTAATAATAATAGGCTGTATAGTAGGAAGGCATATAGGTTTATTTTCGTTTTGTTACATTATTTAGGCTATTTTCAAATGAGTCAAGTGTACAAATAAAAACAAAAATATAAGAAATATGTTTGGCCATATTGGTCATTGAGCTATGGTAAGTTAGCTTTAGGCCGCATAGCTTGCACTCCACAGTCTTGTCGTCTTTTTTTGTAAAATGCAGCCAGACAAAAGATTTAGATTTCTTGGACATTTTGTTGACTAAAGCCAAAACAAGTAGCGTTCTAACTGAATGAATACAGCAAAACGACCTATTTTCCTTACTGAGCGCGAAGCAGCAGTGCAGCCAGCCACAGGTGCGGTTCCCGAGTGTTCTACGTGGTGCGCGAAACCGTGGCGCTGTTACAAAATAGCCTAAATTAAAGCATTTAAAGGATTTCATTCCCGATCATTGTAGGAATATATGACCATCAGTAACGGTAACAAAATTACATTGCTAAGGCAACAGACAACTGCAGACAGTTCTGCTGGATATTAAAACTAGATGCTGACAGACATTATCTCAGGGACTGGAGCAAGGAAAGAGTCCTGCAATGTCACCATAAAACGCCACTGTGGGCATGTTACAGACAATCACGCTGGATCCAACCTGGGTGTGTCATGATGACTAAGGCTCAGGGCCAAACAAGTAGAAGGTTCCAGAAGACTCCAAAGAACAGGACACAAGCTGTCTGTCCCTCAGCACTTAACTAAAGGAAACTAAAGGGTAACCCTGGTTCAAGCACCGGCTGAACATGGAGTTTGCATGTTCTCACTGGGTTGTCATGGGGTTCCTTGAGATGCTCAGACTTTCCCCACAATTCAAAGACGTTAGCCCTGTAATGGACTGGACAGTCATCCATGGTGGTCCCTATGACCCAGCATCCCCGCAATCCTACAAGTGTTTGGATAGATGCAATGTGGTAAATTGCTACTTACTTGCTGGCTAGGCAAAGTTGATTGTTCAAATAGTGGCTATGGCTCACTCTTTATGGGGACCAGAAACCCACCAGTGGTGAACATTAAACACTACACCTCAACTTGGTGCCTTTGTTGTTAAGAAAACCTTTCCATTGTTTCTGCTTTTATCCACCTTTATCTTATCTTTCAAATACAGCTGATTCGCCTCATTCAGTATGATTTGCAAAACACAACCTCTCTGTAAAGGAGCCACATCTGTCATGCCAGCCTGACAGTAAACATTGCAACAAGTTTGGTCGTCAGGCAAAGAAACTTCTGTTAGACTGTCTCACCATGTGTGTTTTATCCGAATCGAAGTTCCACCTCAATCTAGGGCAGGGCGATTAATCGAAAATAATCAAGACCGAAATTCAGAACCTCTAACCGACGTCATTTTCCCATGTTGGTTATTTTGTGTGTGTTTTTAACGCCATTTGACGCCGTTCCAATCTAATGTGCTTATTGTAACGCACACAGACAGTAACTTTAAACTGTGAAACATCTGCATCATCAATGTGTCTACCACTGTGAGCACTAACGGCAGCTGTTTACTATGGTAAGAATGAAATACCTCAGGATTTAGAATGTGGCAAATACTTTGCATCTTGTTTTCAGCTCTTTGGTTTCACTTCTAAAATGTAACATATTGTACATTCCTTAACTCTGGTAGGTTGACCCTACGACAGAAATACTGAGAAACTGCATTCACTTGGATGTATTATGCCATTGTTGAAAGTACTGGACTCACTTTTATGTTTTGGGCACCAGGTCTGACCTGCTGAAAAAGACAGCATTTCCAAGGGCAGCGTGGGACTTCTTGGCGAATGAACACTGATATGATAGTGGGCAGATAATTGATGACTGAACTCCATAAATCAATCCAACTATGCTCTAGATAAATGAGACAATGCCTTTCTTCATGGGGCTTTTCTGCCTGAGTTTGGCTACAACTGAATATTGCTTCAGAAATCCCTTGAAAAACTTACCTAAAATAATAAACATTCCTATAGTGCCTGGAATCAAGTACAGCTTGACAGCGTATCACATAATCATTCTAGGCTCAAGCCAGCCACCTATTTTCTGTCCTTCTGAACATGAACCAGTAAAATTAAAGCTCCTCCTAGACATGCAATATCTCTTAAGCTGATGGTCAGCCAGTGACTGCTAGATGCAGCAGAAAGGGAACAAATGACTGCGTGAAGGAAGGCAGGCGCCATGTGCCACTAAATTCACATGTCCTGTGAACGCTCAACACTGGAGAGTTTTATAGAGTCCACAAATAATCTATCTGTTTGCAATCAAACCACTCAATATGTAAGACAGTTCACATTACACAAGCACTTCAATTCATTGTACAGCAAAGAAAATGTAACTTGGCACACATCACAAAAGTATCAATACCCTGCCAAGTAGCCATTTCAGTATTAAAGCGAACTAACCTGATTCCGCAATCTTTAGTGAAATGTATATGTCGTCCTGATACCAGTCCACTTCTGTTCACTCATCAAAACTCTTTCTTTCATTATCCAAAGATAAACTCAAAACCAACACCTCATCCAGGTAAGAATTAGCAGTCAAGAATGACAAAGACAGATATTTGCTACATCAGACGAGAAAGAGGAAGACACATTTCACATACTGCTGAAGTCCATGTGCAGACGGTCCTTTCCATCCCACGTCTCTCTCTCCTCCCTTCTCTCTCAAACTTAATGCCATCATAAAAAAGGATTGCCCCATCTAGTGGTCATTCTCTGCTCTTTCTTGCAAACATTTACTTCTAATTTCTTCACATGTGTTTATGGATCAAGCATATACACTGGCCACAAGAGGGATCTTGTTACTTGGCCCAAGTTGCATTAGTACCAACCAACAGGACAATGAAGGCTTTTTTCTCTTTACAATCGCAAATTTAGTCTCATATAGCCATAATCTTTACCATCAGCAATAAATCTGGTCCACAATGAACATTTCATATTATTCTGTAAAAAACCTCTCAGGAAGAGACCACCCCACTGACATACAAACTAACCAGCAGTTTGCTTATTTCAGGCATGCATTCTCTATTAAAGTGACAGTAACACCCCCCCGCCCCCCAAATAAAATACCTAAAAAAAGGTATTTTGAGACAATGGAAGTCAATGGTCACCAAAACTGTTTAATTCCCAACATTCTTAAAGATATATTCCTTTGTCTTCCCCAGAAGAATGAAATTCAAACAGGTTTGGTATGACATGAGGATGAGTAAATGATGACATAATTGTAATTTTTTTGCCAAAGTATCCCTTTCGGTCTCAATCGTAACTCTCGTAAATCCACATTATCTTAGAGCCACATTATACTGGTGTATGAAGTGCTGTGTTCATATGACGAAAGAGAGCAGGGAAGGAAATGTCAGTCTCACTCAGGCTAATGACCCACAGTGTCATCACTATTTCATTAAAACAGAGTATAACTGAAATATAACATCGACGTAGCTAAAACAGTAGGCCTAAAGGACGGCAATTTCAAGGTGATGGTTTTGAAGTCCCCACAAATGTATTACTATGTATTTATCCACATTTTTGAGCCCACTGTATTAAGCTCATCTAATCCGATAAACTTGTAATAGCATAGTGATCAAGGCCTGAGATCATCATTGAAATGCTTTTTCTGGAATCGGCCAGCCTCGTTTGTCCTGAGAGGCTCTAAAATCAGATCTCTGAGGTGGTGACACAGTTCTGTGTCACGCACATGCTTTCAATATCACACGACTCACGGGTCTGAGTGAAAGCCAGGGAATGAAGGCAGCAGCCATCAGCCAAAAATAACATGAGCAACAATAAGAGATTGTTTCAAGGCCTGTCTGTGGAATGCAGAACAGTTTATTTTTATCATCAGCCCAGCTAAAGGATCATGAGGCACCGGAGGATTTTTCTGCAGATCTGATGTGTGAGCTGTGAGGGGAAGGCCCGAGCTGATGGCAGATGTGCTGAGCAAACATCCTGAAGCTCTGCAGAGTAAACATCCTGCCGTTTATGTGAGCAAACCAAAGCGTACAGGCGAAATCTGATGAGTAAACACCACATATGACTACAAATCCTGATTGAGGGAGAGGTTCATGCTATGTACAGTTAGGCCTACCTTGCTGTGGGAAATGTTAGCGTTATTCATAAACATTTCCTAATGTTAAATACTTTCATTCATGAAGAGGCATTTGGTCTAGGGCTGTTCCTAAATAGTCAACTAGCCTAAATGTTAGTCGATGAGAAGAGGCTTAGTCTACCAAATTATTTGTGAAAAAAACGTTGTGAAGTTTCACAATCTGTGAGGGACAGATCGGGTCCTTGTGGTAAATTATATCGGGCAGGAAATCATTCACCGACCTTAAATTTAGCCTATGATTAAAAACATGTAGTAACGTAACGTTAGCAGTGCTCAACATTAAGCCTTTTCATATGCTTGTCCTTTGGATAAGTAAATTGCTCATTCTCTTGTCTGAGTAAAAAATTAGCTTGTCCAGTGTCCAGAAAAAAATATTGTTGTAAATATAATTTATTCTGAAGCAATATTCTCATCAGTTAGCTTTGACATTTAAATCTGCCTATTTATGATATTATAACCTTTATAAAGGGCATTTTCCCCAAATCGTGTTAATTATATGATTCATCTATCATTTTAAATTCCTAAATTTGACACTATATGGCTGTTACCAATCAAATTAAATGATTTACACTGAAAAATTTGAACTGCATTAAATAATGTTATGAGATTGTTTTATATTTTGGAATATACAAATAAGAAATTCTGGAAAGAATGATACTTTTAAACATGAAACTAAACCACAAGTAGGAGGTGGCATGTCTTGTTGAGTGAGTCATTGAGTCACTTATTTAAGCAGTTCGTTCAGATGGCTGATTCGTTCAGGAATGAGGAAGTTGTTTATAAATGGGTCATTGAATCTTTGACTCAACCGATTCATTCAAAACGCTGAAACATTCAGTAATGAAACAAGGTTAAGTGTTCCTGAGATGCATTATGGTTCTGCTGTGATCTTTGTTAGAAACTATTTTCGCTGCTGAAATAGAATTAAAATTAGTCAATATTGCGTCTAAAATGTAAGTGACTTAATTTGGAATTACTTGTTTATTGAACTGTCATATGAAATCAGTGTCACATTTCCAATCGTGATGCTATTCAGCACTCTTGGTTGTGTGATGTTGTCTTAACTTGTATCATAGGTTATAAACATAAATTTGTTTTAACTTATTTTGTATGTTAACTGAGTTTATTTGTGGTCGCTGTGCTCATGTTTCCATTTCTCCTCATGAGGCTGCGCGAGCATCAACAGCACAACCTTGTTACTGGCAGTAGATTATATATTATATTTTTATTACTCACTATCAGTCGCCAAATGAATGCAGAATCAATCTCACGGTTTTGTGATTCCCTAGTTCTTTTTTGTTATTGATGTTTTAATCAGGCTACTTGTCTGGTCGAGCAAGTAAAATTCTCTCTCACATGCGCCTTCAAAAAATACACTTGTCCGTTTTCTGCCGTCTCAGTCTCCGGAACTGGAGTGCGTCCCAAAAATTTACCGTATATTTTTCATAGACATGAAAAATATATCTATAGAAAGCTTGAAATGTTCAATTCAAATATAAAACAAATACTCTGATTATCTCATCCGTATGAAAGGTGCATTTCTCTCTAATGGTCACTATCATCGTCAGCTTCATCTTTGCACCCGACACTGACTCAGAAAACACTAGTTTATTAATAAATAATTAAAATGTCTCCTTGCGATTTTTTCTGACATATTCATAAAGTCGGTGCTTTGTGCAAGCTTTATCTTGAGCGCGGAATTATATTTTACAGATATTTTAAAGGTTCACTATGGTTTAGTATTCCATAGGCAAGTAATTAAATATATATAACGGTGCGATTAATCGACTAATGGATTAAATGAACGACTACTAGTTGACTAGAAAAATCTTTAGTCTTGGGCAGCCCTATTGTATGCATAAATGCTCTGAGTTTCATACGTAATCATAACTTGTTTGATGGGGTTGGGGTCAAGTTGATCCCCCACCGGTTTTCATGCAATTTGCCAAAAATGTACACTATGAAAAACACAAGACTCATGTAAAAGCTTCAGAGACTAAAAACACATAATTTTTTTTATAATTTCCAACTATTTGTTCTTATTTTGTGTGTGTCATGGTTACATGTAGTGACTATTTGCACACTAAGGTGCAAATTATTTGTACTTAGTGCAAGTAGTATTTATTGCATTAAGTGAAAATAATCTGTCATGTTATGTCTGGTTTTCAAACCCTTTCTCTCACTTTTCAATTCTGCGACAGTCTTATTGAGATCCGGGGAAAAAAATCCTTTCACTTTGAAACTTAAATAGATGAAGAAACCCTGGAGTGAACAGGTGAATTCTTCAAGGATTATTCAGAAGAAAGAGTCTTCATTTTCAAGTAAACATTGAGTCTTAAATTCCATGTATTTCTCATGCATTTCATATTTTGCGTTTATTCAAAAAGTGTTGATTTTTGGCAAACTGCATGAAAACCAATGGCCGTTTATTTGACCCCAACACAGTCGATGTAACCAACATTTGTTTCCAAAACATGATGTGACGTCAGCTTATAAAAACAAGCAAATAGTGTAGTAATGCACTTATGGGGCATAAAACTATATTTGCATAGATTTGTTGAAGGGACTCTAGATAATAAAGTCAATGAAATCATCTACATTTCCATAAGTGGATGAACTTCTAGTCATGCATTACAGGTGTAACTCCTGTGGGTGGACGTTACTCAATGCACAATGTTTAAGATGTATATTTCTGATGCAATGTCTTGCCCACAGACTTCTACTGTAATTGTAAACAACTTTTACTTGATTATATAAACTGAGGGATGAAATTATTTTCTGTGATAGTAAACAGCATGTCACAGATGTAGCTTTCATCTAGAAAAAAGCATTTCTCTCCATCTACTGATGGTGTGAACAGGAGCACGGTCAACATCCCACATGCCCTTCACCTGGCAAACACAGCGCCTGGAGAACGCAAGACAGGAAATCACGTGACCACAGCGGTCACACATAGATAACCAACAGACAGGAAACTGAACAGAGCTGAGAGAGAAAAAATAAATCAATAACATCCTATTTTACACAGCAGCTCAACTCAACAGTCAGGACACAGACACGTTAATGATATTACACTGCACTGCGTTTCCTAAGATCCTCAGCGGAGATGAATGCTTCTGTCAGGGTTCAAAGTAAGGTGACATTTCCTGTCAAGTCTCTTTCTCAGAAGGCCGTTATACGGTCCACACCGTTACTATGGGAAAGAGCAACCCTGTCTGAATTAACATCATTTTTATTAATATCTTTCACATCTACTGCAGTCAGATTGACCGTGGTCAGTCTTAACACCACTCACATGGCTGTGCACTTGTAATGACAAATCAAGGATGTTAAGAGGCTAAAAGCAGGTTTAGAGCTTGCCCCATTGAAGTCAAAAGGGTGCACATTTTAAAAAGAGGATAACACGGTGTAGGCAACACCGATTTTTGTCGTTTTTGTCTGTACTGACAGCACTCCAAATGTACAAAAAATTGACCGGAGTTCTCCTTTAAAATATGTAATTAGAAGTAATAAAACGTGAAATATTCATGTTAACCCAATTTTGGAATTTGAAAATCCTGATGATCTGTTATCTTAATCATTGTATTTCAAACAGATTACTATAAACACCAATCAGTTGTTCATGTACATTTTGGGTATTTATTTGGAAAGTAGGGGTAATAATTAGGATAAGTGCAGTCAGTGCTGATGTGAAGTTTGTAATGCTCAAGCTTGTTGTCACATATTTAAAATATATTCAGTACACAGTTTATACAGTGTTGATGGATGGACGGATGGAGATAGAAAGAAAGAAAAGCGTGTTGCTATCTGGTTCCTAGTGTAAATTTAAGTTTTAAACCCAACGGTTGGGTTTGTCCATATTAGACCCAAATATTGAAACTCCCCAGCATTTTTTGAGTGCAAGAAATGCTCAAGCCCCGATGTATATTGTGCTTTGTTTCGTGTTCAGTGTCCAAAATTGATTCTGTTCAAATTGGTTTCTTTTGTAGGTGGCTCTTAGCCAAAATAAGTTGTCGATACTGTACGGTCAACAGTCTGTCACATTGAGATCTCAGCATTCCCACAGAAAACATCCCAACCCCCTCACCGAACCCAGACAGCTGAACCACATTCCTCAGCGACAAACAACAAGTGTTACAAACACACACACACACACACACACACACACACACACACGACTACAGCATGTTACTACTGCTAAACATCCAGGAAACTTCAAAAACTCTGTTCACGGTATGTGCAATACTTCGTGGATTCTTCCTCTGAAATCAAGAGTTGGTTCAGACAAGTCGCAGCCTGTTTGAGTCACACTAGGAAGCGAACAAATAAAACAGGCAAACATGCAGGACTAAAAGTGAGGACAAAACCAGTTGTCAGACACTGACCTGCAAAAACACACAGGGATTTCTTCACAGCTCAAATAACAGAAAGCATATCAACTGAGATGTTTCCACATAAGAGGATCATGGAACAATAAAACTATTCATCTCTCGTCAAAACCAGAGGCCTTAATTCGCCATGATGAATAATTCAAAACTGCATACACTACAAAGAAGAGATGATGGACAGCTCATGACATGAGAGAGTATTGTTGTCAAAAGAGACCTGTGACATGCAGCATTACTATATCACACTCATTCCCCATAACAGCCTACACATAAGTATCTGATTATCCTCAAAGTAAGGAACATGTAGAAACAAGACCATAATATTAGTTTTTTTTATTCATATATATAAAGCTAGTAAGTCTAAATGGATAGGCTACACCGTTAAAAAAGCAGACGTTAAGTTATACTACGGGGAAAACACATTGATATCAACTTCAAGGAGTCAAGCGCTGAAGGGTGAATGTGAATATACATTTTTATATATCTCAGATATCACACACACACGCAATATAGATAAACGAGCGCGTGTTGTTTATGAAGAATAAGTTTGGAAAAGGTAACATCAGTCGATGATCGTCACTCACCGACTCCGTCTTCAGATTTCAACACCATCGCGCGCGCTCTTTAATCGCTTGATACCGTAAAATAAATCAACGGAAAGTTCAAAATAGCTCGATTTTCAACTACAACTCAACTTTAGAGTCAACTTTCGACAACAGAGTCGGGTATTTCGCATAACACTCGAGACCGGAAGGCTCACGGTTGAGGAAGGGTGTTCGCCCGTCATCAGGGGAGTGTCTGTAACCGTGACGGGCCAATCCCGAGACCGGGAGCACAATCATTCTGAAGGCTGATTCTAGCCCGCTGCTGACACGGGCCGTTCTCAAAACTCAGCTCACACACTCACACACTCACACACTCACTCGATCACTGCCTACTGTTGATGGCCGAGTGAATAATAAAGCGCGCTACCACACATCTGGGCGCAATTTTATTAGATAACCAAAATCTGAGCAACCCGTTTAATGGACACGTCTGAAATAAGTGGGAAGCTTTTATTTATAAATGCACATTTGGGTATCTTTAAAAAGCTAAATTTGGCATAATAGGGCTCATTTGTAGCCTACAGCAACAGCATGTCCCAGAAACAAAAGTAAAATGTAATTCTTGAATAATTCACAGGTTTTCCACATTTCCACAACAGGGTCTATGGCCCACTGAAACCTCAGGGCAGCAAAATAACTAAAAATTATTGGAAATTAATTAAGTCATATAAAACATAATAGCCTAATTAAAACGTTAAATCACATAACACCAACCTCATATTCTGGTGAAAAATAATCAACTTAACAACATGAACTGAATAAGTTCATATAGCCTACTCTGACAACTTTTTGTAACATCATAAATTATTATTTTTCTTTTTAACTCCCATCATTTACACTTAAAGTTTGATTAAAAAACACTTGGTCTCATTGCAGCCAGGAGGACTTATCATATATCACATATCTCTCCATCTTCCATCTCTTCTCTGATGATGTGTTTACTGGTGCGAGGGAGGAGCAACCTGTCACTCACATGAGATCGACCAATAGCAAACCTCAACCATCCAACCAACCAATCAAATCCCCATGGACAAACTCAAGCTCCACCTCATTGCTCTCTTTCTTGGTTAAGAAAAGACTATCGTACGTTTAATGCTGACTTTAACAGCCACTCATTTGTGCATCATACGTCACACTCATAAACTTCCCGACGGACAACTTTTTACTAATGTATTATAAGCTTATGGCTTCAACAACTAACAATGTCTTACTGTAATGAGCACTTAAACATCTTTGAAGGGATTTAAAATGGCCAGTTAATGATCATAATGGAATCATGTATGCAGTGCTGTCTGTAGGAAGTCTAGTGTTTGAGACAAAGCCGCAGTATTGAGTTTCACCATCCACACCCTGTGCTGTGAGTGTGTGAGAGAGAGAGTGTGTGTGTGTGTGTGTGTGTGTGTGTGTGTGTGTGTGTGTGTGTGTGTGTGTGTGTGTGTCGGTCGGGGCAGGGAGAGCGAATGACGAACACAGACAGAGAATGGCCCTGAAAGTGTGTGTGAGTATGTGTGGCCCTGAGCCGACATAAGAGAGATAACAGCCATTAAAACAAGTGTACAAGGGTAATGTGCAGAAAGATACATTCTTACATCTCTCTCATGTAACAGACTTGCACTATGGCCATACAATTGTACATGTCTACTTAGGCTATATAAGCTAAATACAATAAGAAATCATTCATATGAGTCATGCTAATTAAAGAAGGGTGTTGAAACTAGAATGTTCAGTGAGAATATTTTCTTTAGTTATCAAAGATGTCAGTCGCAAACACCAAACTGTTGTGAGGCGACACACCACACCTGTTGTGTACCACATATTATATAACATATAATTGGAAACGTGTGAATTTTATTTAATGCAATTTATCTAGATACTTCTAGCCAATTTTGATGAGTACATACTAAATCACGTCAGAGCCATTTAAGATAAAATCTTAAAAGTCTTCTTTGTCGACAGACACTCATGCATGATGAGATGAGAGAAGTATTGCGTTTCACAATCAACAAAGGCAAAGCAGAATGATGAAGGGGAGCTCTTCATCCCTTTAAAGTGCTTTCAGGAACAGAAAAGCCTTTGTTTTGGTAAGTACTGCCTTACTTGTGAAAAAAAGTACCCTTTTGACAAAAAAAAAAAAAAAGACTTTAAAAGAATATTGTCAGGGTCATTTAGTTTGGTCTGTGTTTCTGTAGGACTTTGAGTGGGTTTGCCTCTGTCATTGTTCAGTGTTTGAGTTGTTATCCTGTTAGTTAAGCTGCTGGTTAAGGAGTAGCACTGTTTCCAGATCAGTTTCCTTTGCCAGTGTTCATTAGTTACCATGGTTTTTGATTTCCCTCATGCATCACACCGGTGTTGAACCCATTTCTTGCCTATAGTGTTTTCCCAAGTATATTTAGCCCTTAGGAGGGTGTTCCAGAAAGAGGTTATGTGACATTTAAGGGTAAGCGTATAACTTATGGCTCCAAAAACGGATCTGGACAACTTAAGGTACGCAAGTATATTTATCGCACACATCGTTGATCTGCATTGTGATCTGCATCATTGATCTGTTTTTTTTGTAACAGGACATTTTATATATGCTATGAGGTCAAATATGGAATATGGAAAATATGGAATCAAAATTAGTTAAAAAAAAAAAAAAAGTACAGCCATGTCATCTTTTTAGTTCAATCAGTCTTTCTTTTTACAATTAGCATCAAACAAACTTATTCACAGTGATTAAAGATTGTTAAAGGAAAAGATTGAAAAATGATTGCACAATCACCAAATCGGTGGCGATACTCAACATGCAAAACCCCATTCAACAAACCAGACAACAACATTGTGTCGGCCCAGATATGTGGACACGTCTGGTATGTGGATTCCACGTGAATCAGATGTGGGCCGGATCTGGGTCACGGTTGTTGTCTGGGAAGAGAAAAAAGAAGTAGAAAAAAAGTATTATGGGACATTGAGACCGTTTTTATGGTGACTCGTGGATTCGTCGCTCTGTTGAGAACGTCTGGTGTGTTAACCATGAACATACTCTGAGTTGGATGAACTTACCCCAGACAGCAACTGTCATGGTTGTGGAAGAGGCTGAGTCAAAACGGCTCCAATTCAAACATTTACTAAATATTCTAAACAGGTACGGGCAGAAAGTAACCACACACAAAACACTGCAACATTCACAAGACCCAACCAGGACAGACTGAACAGAATCAAACTGAATACAAGCACAAATCAAACATAACAAGGTGAAGTCAGGTGACACGACGATGAGGACGGTGAACAGGCGGGTGATTGAGGGAGTGAGTCCAGGTGTGGAGACAAGAAGGATTCTGGGAAGTGTAGTGCAGACAAAGACTGTGACAGCCACATAGTGTCGGCCCAGATCCGGCTGTGTGAAATCCATGTGTACCAGATGTGGGCCGGATCTGGGCCGACACTGTGTGGCTGTCTGGGACTCCGGGACGCGTTATTGGAACCAGCATACCTCGAGTTAGCAAGGTTTGGGTTAATCAAAGAGTTCAGGGTATGTTTGACGGTAAGATAACCTTGCTCTCTGGAATCAACTCGATCTTATGAAATGCGTGTTTACAGCACGCATTGTATTTATTTTGGAATTTATACAGGAAAATGAGTTTTTTGTGCATATACTGCTGCTGGAATACGCCCCAGTTTGTTCACTTCTTTGTCTTATGTTGTTTATGCTGCCACATGGGTTTCCTGTGATCTTCTTAGTTGTGGATTATCTTTTGTTTTTGTTTAAAAATAAAAGTGCTGTGATGAGAACGCCGCCTTGATTTTGCCTGACCAGCCGTGACAAATATACTTACGTGGGAACTGAATGTTTTCAGACACTTAATTGCATGATAATTGCAATTAAATAAGAATGTATTTAAATTTATATTAAATGCAATTAGCTGAACTTTTGACTGCTTCTTTTGACCCACTTAAGTAGACTCAAGCACATCTTTATGTGTAATTTCATAATTCAATTGTCTTTGAAATAAAGTTAAAGAATTTATAATAAACTAAAATACTTTAAACTTGTATGCCATGATGAAGTTGCATTTTAGTACATCTCAAATATATGAACTTCAAACATTTCCCATTTTTTCGCATACAGACGGCAGTGTTGTCAAAACGATCTTAAAATGATTAAAAACACTGTATTATTCATGCCAGGCCAGTAGGTGGCGATGTCACTTCGTAAAGAAACACGACTGAAAACGTAGCACGCATGTGCATTCACATTTTTGTAGTCTACTGAATCGTGTCATAATCAAAAACTAATTTCAAACTGTTTTCAAAAGTTTGCGTTTTCAGGCCCCAAACCGCCTGTTGTCGTGCAAATGAACAGCCAGAACGGTTGACGTGTAAACGGCCCCTCAAATATGTTACCTTCAAATGTAATATCATATAAGTGTAATTTTCTTTCATTAACATTATATTTTCTGCAAGTACAGTTTTTCTTCAGTTTTTATACTTTTTGATTGTGAAGTACAGTACAAGCGCACTTCTTTTTCACAAGGGCTAGAGCGCATTCCTGCCCAGTTGAACAGACTTCACCACTGTGTCCCAGTCCAACAGTGTGTCCTCTGTTGAGCTGCATATGAAGAATGCCTCGCGACTGCGCCAGCTGACCTTCATCCATTCATTATATTGAGACAAGAAATCCTTGTTTTTGGACGGCAGGTCAGTCTTGTGATCAGGGAACTTTCAGACTATAATGCAGTAAAGACTTATGCAATCCATGGGACATGCAAATTATATTCCTGGGATGTGTGGGCTGGAAATCTGATGTTTATGTAAATATTATGTAAATGTCAATGTGACATGATTTGTTGCAGAGTGCCTATTGCCATGTGTAATAAATTACTGAAATTACAAATATTACTGAATGCCAGATTATGCTACATATATTTTCTGAAGAATTTGTAGTGTGTATTTGTAGTTCAGTGTAATACTAAGTGGCATATCCCATAAATCCACATTCAAAGGGGTAGTTATAGATACTCAGTTATATGAAACTATAGCCACAGGACGGTCCCCCGAGAAAACCATTTTCTTGGTTGCATTCGAACCGTTCGCTAACGTCTTGTAATCGTGACATTCAACAGTGTCAACAACTGGAGGATGGAGGCCGCCGTGATTTGCGATAACAGGGATGTAATGTGGACGTAGAAGTTATTCGTTTAAAAAGGAGAGCCAAGAGACAAATCTCCTACGACATCTTGCAGTGCTACATTACACTGAGGCGGAGTAAACCGCACAACGCCACAGACAGAGGAAACTTACTTTTAAAGTTCGCCATTACAACACAGTATTACGTTACTGCCTAAAAAAGTAACTATTTGCGTTAGTTACTTTTTATGGAAAGCAATGCATTGCATTACATAAATTCATCTGTCAGAAAACTTTGATAGAAAGGTATGTAATGGATTACAATCAATCAAAAAAAAATATTCAGACAACTGTTAGAATGGCAATATTTACACAACTATCAATACTTTGTAGGTCAATAACAGCCTGTAGTCTCCTGGGCATGCGCTCAACCAGTCCATGCAAACCTGAACTTCAACATTTCCCCAGCTTCTTCAGTTCCTGTGGGTTTTTGGCACTTCATCCAGGCGGAGACGCTCCATCGCCTCCTCAATCGGGTTTAGATCTGGACGTTGCGGTGGCCAGTTTAGTACTTTAATCCTCTTCTGCTTAAAGAAAGCACTAAACGTCTTCGCAGTGTGTTTTTGCTAGAAGATGTACACGTGAGTTTCCCGGCTGATGGCAGCATCTGACTCTGGAGGATTTCCACATACAGACTTCATGGTTTCATCAATATAATGTAGTTTGCCTAGTCCACTATCTGCCATTCCCCGCCACACCATAACCGTGCTTTCCAGTAGGAGTGAGACACTGGGGTTTCAAGGTTCTCCACACTTTAGTTTTGCCATCACTGCCGAACATGTTAAATTTGCTCTCATCACTCCAAAGGACTGATTTCCTCAATTCTGCAGACTTGTGGATATGTTCTTTAGCAAACTGGAGGCGTTTTATTTCATTTCTCCTGCTGATCAAGGGTTTCTTCCGGGGAATGCAGCCCGTTGTCATTCTTCAGTCTGTTGCGAATGGTTTGAGCGCACAGCTCTGTGTCAGTGGCCTTTTTCACTTCAGCAGCTATTTTTTTGGCAGACAATTTTCTGTTTTTCATTGCTAACTGCCTTATAAGTCTGTCTGTTCTGGGTGTTGTCTTTTTCTTTCTTCCACGACCAGGCAAATTCTTCACATCACCAGTCTCTCTAAATTTCTTCACAATGGAAAAGACTGTCCCTCTAGGCATATCGAATCTTTTTGCTATATACCTGATTGAAATGCCCTCCTTATAGAATTTGACTAGCTTTCCTCTCAAATCAGTTGATGTTTCACTGGTTTTGGCCATCCTTCTGTGAGACTGTCTCGCAGATGAATTATGTAGCTGTCTTCTTCTTCTTCTTCCTTGGTGTTTTATAGCAGTTGGCATCCAAAAAGTTGCATTACTGCCACCTGCTGTCTATTAGCTTGTCACTTCATACTTATATTAATCTTTCCAGTCCAGTTCTCCTTAATAACAAAACAAATATTTCCTCCCTTGTTTCCACATTCTAATATACTTTTTGTCCTATACTAATTTCTTGTGCATTATGTTTCTTGAATATCTGTCAGCTGTTAAATTTAACTACACAATTAGATAATACCAGTTTAGCTCAACCAGTGACCAAGCAATGCTTCATTCTGTTCAGTCTGTGTGTGAAAAGAGCATTAGCAATTAAAGAAAAAACACTTCAGCAAAACATGATCAGCTCAAAGTGTCTGAATACATTTCTGGTCCCAAATGTGTATAATGTCACTGGTAGTCTCTGTATGAAGAATTGTTGGGTATAATATGTCAAAGTTCACTTTATTTTGCTCTCCTTACTTACATAAATGAACTATAGTGTCCTGCACACACTAGTAATCAAAATATCAAAAATTATATTTTGTCAGGTTTGCCTAAAATCAGGTTTGCGTAATATTAGCATTTCCCTGTTTTTATTCGTTTTGAGGAATAGTGAATCTGTTTTGTGCAAGTGAGATGAGTAAATGCTTGCGCATCTCGATCTGCAGCAACCGTCATGTTCACACACCACGCCTCTGCACTTACTCACGATATCTCTCAACATGGAGACTGAAGAAGTGTCAGTCAATACATGGAAAAACAAAGTAACTTAAGTTACTTATTTGAAAGAGTAACTCCCAACTCTGCCGTTAACATTAGCGTTCTGTTTGTTGATGTGCTGTTAATATTTGCTTTCTCTCTTTTAGTTTGTAGAGTGAGAATATGTAAACCGTGTGTTTAAGCAGTTTTTATAAAAATGTCAGGTGCTGGTGTTTCGTATAGCATGAGTTCAGTCAAGCATCGTACACTTACGTGACAAAAAGTCTCTATGAAATTCTAGTCTCAGGTTCCTCCCTCCTTGGTTTTATCTCTCACAAAGTGAATATAGTGCATTTGAAATCACCATGAATATATATATATATATATATATATATATATATATATATATATACATAAATTCATGCGCCTCGTAATCTTTAATCAAAATAACTTCCCCTCCCTCTTGCGGCGACATCACTTCTCCGAGATGAGGGCGGAGCAACCTGTCAATCACATGAGATCCACCAATAGCAAACCACAACCATCCAATCAATTCCCCACAGACAAAATCAAGCCCCGCCCACATTTGTTCATGTTCCAGAAGCCGCTTCACTCTGATATACGTCACAATCGGGAATATATCATTTAAACTGTGCACAGGATTGTGTTACGCATCAATTTAATACTTAAAGGTTTGTTAAAATCCAGCATTAGCAAACACCAATAATAAGAACAAAATAGGTCTGCATGTTATGAAGGCTGCAGGATTCCTCTAGTACTCGCCCAGATGCATGCTCTCAAACTGCCTTGTGAATGTGATTGTTGCCTTGTTATCATAGCGGCTATTTGTGGAATGTTGTTTTTCCTTGTATTGTTTCTCAAGGCAGTGCCGGGAACACTGGGATGTGGCTGTGGGAACGAGCACCAGCTCTGTCACGAACACCCGCACACAGACCAAATCCAGCATCTTCCTACCGCATCTGCTCAGCTCAACATAAAGACCACACAGATAAACAGATGAAGGTCAACCTGGCGTGTCAGGAATGGCTTACGCAAGGGTTTAACGTTTGTGCCACAACAAATAGATCTGTTTTGGAACTATAATGTTGTTCACACCATTCACTTCTATTAAGATATTCGATTTTATATTATTATATTAAACTGTAAGAGAGTTAGGTGTACGTTTACCTGACAACAATGTACTTAAAATCAGAACGGTTTTTCATTTGTGTCTTTGACAAGTTTCACGTACAGACGACAACGTTGTCAAAATGATCCCCGTTCATGTGTGCGCGAACTGAAGTCGGTTTTCCAGGAGCAGATACTTGGTATTAATAATGTTTCTAGGACTGCTTAGTAATGTTTTAAAGAAAAAACATTCAATAACATGCCAGAATGGAGCCCTGTGATTGATAGGAGTGGTTGAAAAGTAACAAAAAGCAGAAAAGGCATTTATTAGGTGAATCAAAAAAGTTTAAGAAAACATTCTTGCACACTGAAACCAGGAACATATTGAGGCAAGACACCACAGCTGATCTAAAAGATATCACCTATACTTACCAGATTCATCACGGTACACTACGACATTTGTTGTGTAAGTTTTCGGAAATGTTTTTTTTTTAATGCACATTAGTTATGAACATTGGTTAAAGCCAGGTTCTAAATGGTTTTACGTTGTTGACATATTGCATTTAAAGGTTCTTATAAATCAGAAAATACTGTCAACAGGACTGTTTTCAGGATAAAATATCATATCAGTGTGGATGATATATGAACAGACCCCTTGGTCAAAACCATCAGAGTATTAATAGGAATAAAATTGTAAAGTTTGGTGCATGTAAAGCTCTTTTTTTTATTTTGATTTTTGAGAACATAATTTTCCCTTTGCATCGTAATTGAACTCTACAGATTCAGATAAAGTATATTAAGATAAACACTTGAGTGTTTTTTGGGATTTTTTTCCCCAACAGTCTGAAAACAATATTTTATGATGTCAAAATAGCCAAAAATCTTAACATTGAAAAAAAAAAAACACTCACAGATTGGTTTGCCATATTCTCTTGCCTTTAAGTAATTGATGCTAAATTTGATTTCATGCTGCTTTTCAGTACTTCACTGAACACATAGCAAAGGCACGTGATCACAGCTGAAAGTGTGCTTGAAGAGAAATGCAGTGAGTGACCCCTGCTGGCTCCGCATGAGAAATCACAGGATAACAGCCTATACAGATGCTCTTGTTTACTGGCAAAAGAGATACAAGATAACTTTGTAAAAAAAAAAAAATATCCTTTTGATAAAAAAAAAAGTAATTGTGTGTGAGTATCATAGAAAAATTACAGGTTTGAACAGGAAATAATGGCAGAAATAATATCCTCTGTGTTACCATTGCTTTACTTTGTGGTAGTTAATTTTATATTGTGCATTTGTATAGTACATAATTCAATTATCTGGGCCAATGTTACGTACACTGTTAGCAATTGATGTAATTTTTACAATAAATTTTACAACAACATATTGTATTCATGTTTTTATTGTAAATGCAAATGTATGATGGGAAATGTATGGACAGTCCCGTAATTGTATTGTAACTGTAAGCATTATTTTACAGCCACCTCATAGCATTGTTGGATCGATGCTATTTGAATTTTGAAATTGCGCGGTAACGGTACCAGAATCAAACATTTTTGGAAGAAGGAACACATCTCAGGCATAAAACGTTAACATGAAATCTATTTTATAAGTCTATGGATATATTAATAACAGACCCGATGATAGCAAAATCCCCAGTGTTAATTCAACACTGCTTAGAGCACACATGGTCCCACTCTACAGAGTGTTTACACTGAAGCGGTGTTAAAGTTAATGAGATAATTAAGTGATTCATTAAGTGATGATTGGGCATTAGTGATGAACACCTGCTGTTAACAAGCAGAATCACTGAAGGAAAGAGAAACACAAGAACTACAACTGACTTCCAGTCACAGCCTTAAATTAAATCAGATGAAGAGAAAAGACTTTAAGACTGTCAAGATCTCAGCAGAGAAGGATTGCACAACTCCACAAACAGCATTATATGTCTATGAGCAAGCCAGTGCTGCCATAATTAATAATGTAAACCTTAATTGGGCTCTATTTGAGTACAGTGATTCAGGTCAAATGATTGTGAAAGAATAATTATGTTAAAACACAACCAACACCATCAGCTCGCCTATTCTATATTGTTCATCTGACTGTCATAACTCAGATATAGCAGCCAAAATACGTCTAAAGATAATGGTTTAAGGGTCAAGAGCCCAACTAAAACACACACTGATCTCCATAACGGTGACTTAAAAATTACGTTTTTTCTTACAAAAAATTACAGCATTTTATTTAGTTTAGTCCAAAGTAAAAATTATACTTTGATGTCATGGTAAAAAGTAGGTTTTTCCAAAAAAAAAAAAAAAAGTTGTACCAAAGTAAGAAAAATGATTAATGTTCTCTATAATAAGCAATATTTTAATTTTGGTTGAATGTAATTTTTTGTTGTTGAGCAGAAAAACAATTTTGACTGATATTAAATTAAAATTTAAAGTTTAAACCAAATCAAAAATATAGCCTGAGAAAAACAAATAAATTTAGCTGTAACAAATTACAGTAATTTTTTAGGTTGGTCCAAAGTATAATTTTTTTCAGTTTGTTATTTGCTTTAAGGAAAACTGAACAAAACAGGTTTAAACCAGAAACTGATTTTCACTTAGTCCAATATAAAAATGCACTTTAAATAAACGACATAGTAGTTTCACTTTTTTCAGTGTTGTGTTTAAAGCTCATGCTTTCCTGTAGCTCAAACAGTAGAGCGCTGGCGCTTGCACCGTCAGGTTATGGGTTCGACTCCCAGGGAAAGCAAGAACTGATAAGAATGTTAAAGTGTACCTTGAAATGCAATCTAAGTCGCTTTGGATAAAAGCGGCTGCATAAATGTAAAGCTGTTTTTAGTTACTATTCAATCCATTTTATTGCGCCACTGCAATAAATATAAAAATTATAACCCCAATGAAGCCATTGTTTACAATGAATTTAGAACAACTCGTGCCCAACATCAGCCTTCAGCTGTTATAAATTCACTGTAAAAGATTCATGCGTATTGCTTTAGTACACTACAAGTGCACATTCAATACAAGCACACTTCTTTTCACTAGGGTAAATTACAAATAGGCAGTCTTGTAGTATTTTGGCTTGAAGTCATGAGCCTGTTCCCTTTAGATTCCTCCTGTTACGGAGTCCAGAGATACCCAGCGCTTGAAGATGTTGGCCATCTGCCCACTGCACACCTTTGGGATGAACTGGAGCAGTGAGCCAGACCCCATCGACAACAATTAACATCAGAACCTCTTCTGTCGCACTGAGAGTCTGATTTAAGAAACAGCATTAACCTCTCCCTTTGCTGCAATAATAGCTTCCACTCTTCTGGGAAGGTTTTTCACAAGATGCTACATCCGTTTGCACATGTGCAAACAAAGACCAACAATTAACAAAAATAGTGCACGAATGTGTCCTGAATTATTGATCCGATCAGGTCAGACAAGCAGGGAACTCTTTTGACCGTAGATGTGTGTGTGGGGCTCTTTGTCCTAATAGTGGGGTATTGTGTCTCTGCTCTGAGGCGTTTGCCAGGAAATGTTCAGTGCTTTAATCTTTCCAGCAAGGTCAGGAGCGTGGTAGAAGCAGCTGGAGAGCCAAATCCAGGACTTAGTGGATTACCCAGGCTCTTGTGGCCACAGAGTAACCTCGATTCCAGTTGATTCCCTATGGGCCTCGAACATGAGATATGAAATTGACTTTATGCTAACTGTTATTGTCTTTTGTTACTCGTTCTCTTGTAATTTGGTTCGCTGGTTTTGTCTCGGGTATGCATAATTAAAGTTTCTTTCCTTGGACACAGAGAGGTAGTGACGAAAATAACGAGGTCTCTTTCGAGGTCCTGTTTACACCTGGTATTCAGATGCGTTTTGGTCGATCGGATCACAAGTGGACAAGGGAGACACACTCCTGTTCACAACTGGTGTTTTAATCCGTCTCTTTTGTCCCCTTTCAAACACTTCTGTCCTGATTTCTTCGAGGGGAGGGTCTATGGGTGGGTAAAGGTGTGTTTTTTCTATAGATATTTCGATCTAATGGACGAAAAGAGTGTGTGTTAGAAATCAGGAATGGTGAGAGAACTACTTTCAACTACCTCTGGAAGTGGTGGAGAGTGCACAAGCGCAAAAAAAAACTTTTAGCCCCCGTTTACACCTGTATTTAACCAAAACGCTTCTTAATACCTGCTGTAAACGGCCTATGATAGAAACACTTGGCTGTGGATTTAATGGGATCTGAAACATACACACAAAAAACAGACTACCCACACATAACAAAGACACCTTAAAATAAAGTGTAACCAAAGTTTTACCTTAAAGTACATTTTAAATCATTGTGTTTTAATAATTCATTTAAATAAGTACACTTATTTTGATGTGTTGACTAACTCACTAAAGCACATGCAAAGTACATGATTATAGTTTTAACTGTAGTGCATCATAATTACAAATATATTTAAATACATGACATGAAAGTTTCAATAGAAATGACATAAAACTATATTTTGGTTTACCATAATTACTTGTCAGAACAGCAATTCACTTTAACCATATTTCAAAGAAAATAAAAGTAATTGTATGAAATTACATATAAAGATGTACTTAGATCCTACATAAAAAACACTAATTTAATAGTTAAATATTAGTTTAATATTTCATTTAATTGAGTTTAAACTATAGTACATTTGATTTTATTTATAAATAACATGCAATAAAATGTCTAAAAACATTACATGTACTATGGACTTAAATATATTATTTTAAAGTATACTATTTTCGTAACAAATGCTCTTTTTAAAAGTATGCTAAAGTGTACTTTTTCACAAGGGTATATATATTTATCAGATTTTATTATATTTCATGATATTCTCTCCCCTAACACTGTAAGGCCACAGCCAGAGACTCACTCATCCAACCACCAGGGGGAGCCCTCTCTCGAATACTGACATCACTACATTCCTTATACAATACTTCCTGTTTGTAGGTTTAAAGGTGTCATGACATGAGAAATCAAATTTCATCTTTTGACATATAAAAGGTCTTTATACCATTAAAACATTCTGCAAGTTTCAGAGCTCAAAACATCCTCCTCATTACTGAACATTTATTTAATCAAGCTTCAAAACTAATTTTTGGTATTGCAGGATTTGTGACGTTACACGGGGCAAATACATTTAGATATGACAGCCTATAGGGCAAGACATTAATGAATACATCATCACACCATAGGCCCCGCCCACTGGCATTTAGTCGCTTAACGGCTGACATTTGCCTACACTGGATACAGGTGTTGTGTCAAAAGCAAATAGAAGCCATTATAATCACTGATTTTCCACATACATGTTTGTAAAACTTTATTAACATTATAAGTGAACCTCAAGGAACATATTAAAATAATTTAAAAAAATGACCCCTTTAAAAGCCATGTGATGAGCGTTTCCCCATGGTATCATTGTCCTGCCTCATGTTGTGATCCTGTCTGTTTGTTGGATTTCCATCGGTCAGAGTAATGAACCCTTGTCTTGATCTGTTCCGCGTCGCCGCCTCCAGCTGTAGCCAAACGAAAGTCAAAACGTAGGGAACAATTTCCATGTCACACAGTGGACGGCAGCTATAATTTCAAAGCACCTGCTCTTAACTGACACACACAGGGATCTAGTTCAGACTCCTAATTATCATCAAGAGCATTTAAAGCAACATCATCTTGGGATTTGTTACACGTTCCCATTGTGCTAATTACATTCACAGAAAACGAGAGGTGAAATTAAGACCCTGCCAATGGCCATGCCATAAAAGTTGAAGATAAAACTTTTATATTGATCGTTTTGGACATGATAAGGAAGAAACACTTTATAGCAAACAGTTAAATCGACAATTTAGCTATGACTGAGTGTATGAAATTGTGAGCCTTTAGATGAGTCATGCAAAACTCTCCGACGGCATTCATGCATTAGTTCAAACTCATGCAGGCTTTTTGTTTAAGTTGGGAGTGTGATGAACTGAGGGAGGCACTGAGTTCAGCAACATGAACTCAAATGAACTCTAACAACATTGTATGACGGCATATCTGAACAAAGCTCCATTGCCCAACACAACAGGAGCAAATTCCCTATTGTCCTCTGTACATACATCACACCAACTTAATCTACAAGCCGAATATTCAGGTTCAGAAATTCCTGGCCCCATAAGCACCCTCTCTTAAGCTGATTCAACATGGTGACAAATTCCTAGAACACTTGCTCAATCTGGCAGTCTAGTGAATATAACACAACATGAAAAAGGAGATACAAAAACACATGAAAAATTCCATAATAGCCTATAGGATATACAGGCTATTGCACCAATGTCGTCTTAACCTCGAAGTGGATCTATAACATCTTTTCATAGGACTGACTGGGGCTTCAATTATATGGTTCACCAACTTGTCTAGACGACACAAATAAAACGAATGTGCTATGTGCTAACTGAAAGTGATAGGGCAATGTCTGCTCGACCAAATACATCTTGCATGCAATACATTTGCACGTTTTGAAGAATACCGTTTTCTTTACCATTCTGAATCCATATGTGAAAAATCACCACATTTATAGTGAAATACAGCACAATCCTGAAGTGACCAACCTTAGAACCAATCTGAGACGTGGGGACCGCGAGGCTTGCTAGGTCACGTTAGTAAGTCTTATTTAGCTACCTGCTAATGTTGTAGCCGAAAAGCTTGTGGTGTGTCTATCTTGTTAACTAGCATTAGCATGGTGAGCTTGAGACTGCTGAACACCAGAACCTGTGCAAATGCAATGCAGAATTCGGACCGAATGCGATGTTCTGCCTGTCAGTGTATGTATTTCCATACCTCCGTGCACCTGCTTGCGCAGACATCACTCTCGAAACGTCCTTGTTAGTCCAAAAGCAGCTTCTAAGCTCCGAAAACTACTCGTTTCGGATTTTGTCACATTATGGCTTAATATAGCGACGAAAAACCGCCTCTGTTGTCTTATCAACACCCATTTCTACATCATTGCATCTTTGGCCCTGCCCACTGGCGCTTTAGTGAGATGAGAAGAGACATACAGGATCACTGGACTAAAAATAACACTACCTTCCAAATGGTCCTAATGCTAGAAAAGTGCTTATTTATTTCAACTATGTGAATATTTCGGTTACATTTCACTGCAGGTTCTTTGGTAAATCAGTAGTGATTTCGGCGCAGGCTTTGTAGACTTTTAATGCAAGATATGGACCTGACAGTAATCCTGACAAAAACATGTAAGTACGTACAAATGACTAATCGGTGATAAGTGATTTCTGATATGATTCATGTCCAGTAAGCGTTCTTTGTCTCAAAATCATTTATTGCTGTTTATACGTCAGTAAATCAAGCCTGTGGCTAAAAATTGATTTACTGACTTCACATTGTTTCTCTTAATGGCATAAAAATAATCTCTTATTTTAATTGTGATTAAATTATATGCAGAAAATGAAAAAAAAATGCTCCCTTTATAATCGCTGGAGCTGTGAATCAAACAGCAGGAGTTTATCAGCGAGTTCTGGACTCTCGCCAAAACTCCCATTATAATCAATGACACTGCACAATGAATCTCTTATTTACTTTGTGTTGCACTGTTATTTATGATGAAAGCATTCGCGAGTGTACAGAAATCAACTCAATTACAAGAAATTGTGAAATAATGTTGCAGACATTTCACAGTTCATGACCCCTTTAAAAAGAAAAGCAAAAGCACCATACACATCACAAAGGCATCATAGCAGTAATCCATATGACTTCTAAGTCTTCTAAAGTCAGTCTGTCATCGACTACAATGCTCATCGCTAGTTAATCTCAACAGCTGTAATAATAAAAACATGTAATACTTATTTAATATGCAAAGATGTAAGCCAATCACAGCAGTGGGCATTTACACGCCCCTTCAAACAGTGCCTTCAAATCAGACGGCTAAAATCAGGGTTGGAAAAATGCCTTTTATCTCTAAACTAAACATAAGTGCAACTCAGGAAATGTTATAAAATAATATAAAAAAAACACAGTTTGTTGTATATCAGCATAGCAGACATCTTTGATCTATTGTTAAGGTCTGTTTTCAAATGTATGCTCTGGGTTGGTTTGGTTACGTCTGTATGCTTGGCCAGCTATTGAGTAAAATCTGACGTGAATTTGCATATCCACCCTGTCTTGTGTTTCTATCATGCATCATATTGCGGACATTACACAGTTCATGACCCCTTTGAAAAGAAAAGCAAAAGCACCATACACATCACAATATGACTTCCAAGTCTTCTAAAGTCAGTCAATAGTTTTGTGTGAGGAACATACTGGAATTAAAGCAATTATTCTTCGAAATATTTCCTTTTGTGTTCGGTTTTTGGGTGAACTATTCCTGTAAATTGTGAGATCCAGACAAGGATACCAAGAAAGGAGACCTAAACAAAGGACACTTTTAGGAGGTCTTGTGAGGTTTATGACCAACTTTGGAAAAGATGCTCACAAAATCTCTTGCCCATTGGGTTTGAGGTATTACGTCTGCCTATATAGCCCTTAATGGCATTAACTGATCTCTTCCCTCGGCTCCTGCCCGAGAGACTAAAGATCCTTTAAGCTGACCATACAAGCTACAGGTTCATTATAGAAACAAACTCCCTCTAATTCAGTCCTTCAGTTTGCTTTTCCATCACATGTTGATTATAGTGCATACCATACTATTGCACTCCACAGACTGCTGTTACCCTCTCTAAAAGTGATATAAACTAGTGGACTGGTGATTGGCCATGCAAAACATACCATCGCAATGCTGCTTATCGGCTCAAGATCCCACCAAGTCTATATGATATTTTGGGATTATGTTCTCTTTATCATCTGTCAGTCATAAAATGTTAAGTCATAAGTCAGCATAATGTTGAACAGTGTAGTAATGATAGTGATGTTTGCATTGAACAATAGAAAACGTATTGGTTATGATAACAATGAAAGATTAGACAGCTCTTACCTGGAGGGGTCCTTGGTATCGTTGGACACAAGAGAGCTTGAAAACTGGACACACACAATTCACTAACACTCCCCATGGCCTCAGACTGAATGTTTGTCTGGTCTGTCTTTGCTGCTTTTCTCCCTTCAGTGCCCGGGTCAAGCAACACATGCCAAAGTCAGCGTGCCTGTCATGTCTCAGTATCTCACAGCCTTTGCTCTGTGGTCCATGGGACTCGTCCTCATGCTCGTGAGTGTGTTGTGCCTTGCTTGATAATCCCAACGTCTCTGTGACATGCACTCTCAGTACCTCACAATTTCATTTATGTGTTTGTTTCCTCTTTCTTAACCTGCCACAAGAACTGCAACGCTTCCCCTCTCGCTGCTAATAATGTCTCGCTCCACTTCTACACTCCTAATCTGCCTCTTTCTCTCACACACACACTTACTATGAGATATTCTGAAGTCTGCACACATATAATACACATCAGCAAACAGATAAAACACCACTGAAAATGTTGTGTTATTCTAAAAGAAATATTTTTTTCAAATCCACATGAATTCGTTCCAGTCTTCCTAAGTGAACAACACATCAATGCACATCATCCCGAATAAACAAAGGCAAGATTGTACTTCATAATGTTTTATCAAAATGTAATAATTTGTTTCTCACTGTAAAACCCAACAAGTTAAGCTAACTCATTTCATTTGAGGAAACCGATTGCCTCAATTCATTTAAGTTTATAAAAACAATAGTTATGAGTACTCTGAACTTATTTTATTCGAGTTTACTAAAACAATAATATTTCTTAAAATACAATTACACTTGACACAGCCTTTAATACTGTATATAGCTGAAACTTCACTTTATTGAGTAAAAACAGTGAAATGACAAACTTTAAATGAACTTAGAGCACTTACAGTTACTGCTCTGTCACATGATCTGATGATATATTGTTATTTTGTCTTTCTCCCATTTTATTGGAATATTTCACATATACGTAAAAATCTTAGACAAACGTTTGATTTTCTGTGTTGTAAAGGTTGTTATGAGATTCAACATATGTTTTCTTTACAATTCAATTAAATATATGATGAAGTTCCCAATGAAGTTACGAACCGTTCTGGCTCCGCCCCCTTTTGGCATCCAATCGTTTCTCAGTATAAAAGTAAGGCCCGTCCCACATTCTTATTCAGTTTGAAAATCCTAGAAATACATCATATATTATAAAAGTAAAATGAGATAAGATGCATTGTGTTGACTTTAATTTTAATTTAATAGAAATTATATTTTTTTAACATAATTTTTTATTTTTATTTATTTTTTATTACATAAAATCAACCTATGCCAAAGAATTTGAGAGGGTAATAAAAGTTCAGATCATGTAGAAATAGCACCTTTATTTTACAGATGGGTTCAATTCCTTTCTGTAAAAACGTATTAAAGTGTGCACATTTGTTGTCAGTTCCACTAATTTCATGTTTGAGGTTGCCATTGTGATCTAATATTATGTTACAATAAGAACACAATATAAAGATTGGGTAACATTATATTTAGCAGAGTCCTTGTTACATATGTTACTTGTACTTACAATAGTAATAACAGTAAATTATGCATAATTACATGCAACTAAACCAAACCAAATCCTATCCTAACCCAACACAGCAAAATCACCAGTGTTAAATTAACACTGCTCAGTGTTTATATGAGTCCACACTCAGAGGGTGTTCAATGAACACTGAAGCAGTGCTAAAGGTAATGAGATAATTAAGTGATTAATTGAGTGATGATTGAGCATTATCGAAGACACCTGATGTTAACAAGCAGAATCACTGAAGGAGAAAATCGTAATTGGTATGTTACCATTATGGAGATCAGTGTTTGCTTTAGTTGGTGTCTTGACCCTTACATAACTAACCTGAGTTCCTTTGTTTGGCAGCTATATCTGAGTTATAGCTGCTTGATGAATATAGAGAAAAAGTATTATGATGGTGATGGTTGTGTTTAAACATCATCAATAATTGGACTGAATCACTGAACTCATTGAGAGCATCATTTCAGAGCTATTTTAACTCATGGATGATAACAGCACTGTCATTGAAGCGTACGCATTTTTTAGCTTTTTCAATTAAATCCAAACGTTCAAATCTTTACTAAAAATAAAAACACCTTAAAAAGTAGTTCAGGTAGGCACATACAGACATCAAAAATTAGCGTATGAATCTCAACAATGGTGACAAACAGATGACCTCTGAACATAAGCTCACTATTTATTCATGCAGCAATGCATGATGGGAGCCATGAATGAGATTTGATTTGTGGCACCCAGATTGCACTGCAAAATGCTTTAAAATTGACACAGGCTAGTTCTTGATGTCTATTTAAAAAAGCGAAAAAAAGTTATGATGTGATAAAGTTTTAAGAAATTATTTGGATTACATTGTAAAAGTTGCAAATATTGTGATTTTCAAGGACAGCGCTGTTATAATCAATGAATTAAGTGTAGCTCAGAAATTTGGCTCTATTCAGGTCAAATGATTGTGAGACAATGATATAACATATCCAAAATCAAGTCACCTTTTTTATTCATTCATCTGGCTATTGTAATTTAACTACAGCAGTCAAATAACTATAATTAAAGTCGTTAGGGTCAAGAGACCAACTAAAGCAAACACTGATCTCCATAATGGTAACATACCAATTACAATTTTCTCCTTCAGTGATTCTGCTTGTTAACATCAGGTGTCTTCGATAATGCTCAATCATCACTCAATTAATCACTTAATTATCTCATTAACTTTAGCACTGCTTCAGTGTTCATTTAACACTTTCTGAGTGTGGACTCATATAAACACTGAGCAGTGTTAATTTAACACTGGTGATTTTGCTGTGAAGGTAGTTGACCTGTACATGTACCCCATTGGAATTGGCGTGGAGTTTGCATGCCTGGCCACGCCCCTGGACATACGGGTATATAAGGCGGCCCCCGTGCATTACACACTTCAGCTTTGTTCTTCGGAGCCTAGTATCTCTTCATGAGAAACTATTTCCATTCACCTTGAAACTGCTGCTGGAACCAGAGCCCACTTCAGCGGTCGCTCAGTGTTGGCACAGATACGTGCAGGGAGTTTCCTGTGTGCATCCGTGGCATTCTGAAAGAGACAAACTTCCTCAGAGGAGCGAATTCCTCTAGAGGAGCATCACTGTGGATACGTCATTTTAAAGGCTATGTCCTTCTGGTAGGGCTGGGCGACATATCGCACGATATTGTTATGCGCATTTAATCAGTAAAGCCGGTTCCTTGATTAGTAGTAAATCACCTTCACCTGCTTTCAGATGGAAGATATGATGCAGATATGAGTGTTAAATTAACACTCAAGAGTGTTAAAGTTAATGAGATAATTAAGTGATTGATTTAGTGATCATTGAGCATTATTGAAGACACCTGATGTTAACAAACAGAATCACTGAAGGAGAAAATCATAAATTGTAAACCACCGTTATGGCGATCAGTATTTGCTTTAGTTGGCCTCTTGACCCTTACACTATCATTTATTAATTTTTTTGTCTGCTGTTACCTATGTATTTGTCAAATGATCAAAGACAAGTGTGATCTGATAGTATTGGCTATGTTTAGACATAATCATGAGATGATTAGAAATATTGAACTTTATCAGATGGTCTCATTTAGTTTGATAGCAACAATATAAAGGTTCTATGAATATTGTTTTTTAATGTCCAACATACGTAACAGAAAGTGTTCTGATCAAATCTCTTTCATATGCATTCAGAAAGAAACACACATATCAATAATCAGCCTGTGAATCTCAACCGTGGTGACAATAATAATCCTTGTTGCCACCAATCACAACTCATTAATGGCTCCCATCATGCATTGTGGTATGAATAAATTATGATCTGAATTTTTTATGTAATTTGCTTTTCCTAATTGAATATTCTGCTCGTCACCATTGTTGAGATGCATTGACTGAATCTTGTTATCTGTGTGTGCCCATAAAAAAGATACTTAATCATCACTCAATTAATCTATTAAATGTCTCATCAATTTTATCATTTTTGAATGTGTATTCATGTGCACTCCCAGGTGTGTTAATTTAACTCTAGAGTATTTACTGTGTACGACGAGCTGAGTTCACTGACAAGTTGAACCATATTGCTGACAATATGTCAACTTGTCAGTGAACTACGGCTCTTTGTAGTGAATGCCGCACCATCTGAAAGCAGGTGAAGGTGATATACTACTATTCAAGGAACCAGTTTTACTGATTAGATGCGCATAACAATATTGTGTGATATTTCGCCCAGCCCTACCTTCTGGATGTCCTTCTTTCTCCCTTAGATGGGCAATAGCTCTTTCTTCATTGTGTGGGCCGCACTCATGATGAAACAGTGTTTGTGGTCATGCTCTCTCGCTTGTGCTTCTATAGGCAGAAGTGTCCCAAGAACAACCCGGGTGCCGGAAGTTGTGAGTCAGCATTGCTGCACTTGTTGTTGGCACGAGGAGGCTTGCCCGCTTCTGCACCGTGACAGTTCAGTATAGTGACATTTAGGATATGGACCGTCTCTCATTCGACACGATGTCGAAGTGAGCAACAGAAAGTTAATGTTACACTGTCAGAAAAAGGAGTACAGTAGGAGTCCATTTTTGTCCCCCAAGGTACAATCTATGTACCTCATAGGACTTATTATTGGACCTCAACGTACATATATGTACCTTTTTCAGGGTCAAAAAGGTACATATATGTTCCCAAGCATTAAAAGGTACATATATGTACCCTTTATTTTAAAGGTTAAGGTACAAAGCAAAAACTCAAGTGTCAAATGAACTCTCCTGTGGTCAAGCGTGTTAAAGTTAATGAGCTAACTAAGTGATTCATTGAGTGATGATTGACCATTATTGAAGACACCTGATGTTAACAAACCAAATTGCTGAAGGAGAAATCTATTTTTTTAAGACATCATTATGATGATCAGTGTTTGCTTTAGTTAGGCTCTTGACTCTTAAACTGTTAACACTAGATTCTGTTTGGTTGTTGTATCTGAGCTATACCTGCCAGATGAACAAAGAGATAAGTTGATCAGATGGTGTTACTTGTGTTTTGACATAATAATCAATTTAATCTGAATCACAAATTTAGTTATGTCTACCTTGTTGATTACAGTAGAGTGTGACTAAACAGTAAATGGTTTTCAACATTTTCAATATCATACAAAATAAATTATTATCTGAATTGTCTTAGTAATTTCCTTTCCCTAATGGCATATTCTGTTTGTCACCATTGTTGAGATTCATACACTGATTCTTCATGTCTCTGTGTGCCTAAAATAAAGATTTGTTTTAATCAGAACAACTTTTTAGAAATCATTTAGAAAATTCTGGATCTAATGCTATAGAAGCACAGTGATGCTAAAATTAACAAAATATACAGAGAGTCTTAAGTCAGAGATTACACTCTAAATGAGTACAGTGATTCACAACACATTATGATTGTGTCAAAACATAATCAACACCACCTGATCAACTTTTCGCTTTGTTCATCTGACAATAATAACTCAGATTCAACAGCCAAACAAATTCTAGTGTTAACAGTTTAGGGCCCAACTAAAGCAAACACTGATCACCATAACAGTGTCTTAAAAAATATATATTTTCTCCTTCAGGTGTCTTCAATAATGGTCAATCATCACTCAATGAATCACTTAATGAGCTCATTAACTTTAACACTCTTGAATGTTAATTTAACACTCATATTTGACTATTTTAACACTCTTGAGTTTTTGCTGTGTACAATATCAAGAGACAAGCTCTGCTAAGCCTTTTTTTTGGTAAAAGTTGTTGTTTAAAGGTTTAGATGATACCCTAATTATTTAAGGTAGATTTTAACTTATCACTGTATTTGAGTAGCCTTGAAATAACCTTGAAATAAAGGAAATAAAAAGTTTTGCCACAAGGGTACAAATATGTACCCTATGCCAAGGGTACAAAAACTGTACCCTAGAGGGTACAGCCCCAGTGACAAGCAATTGTACCCCTAAAGGTACAATTATGTACTTATTTTCTTACTTAGAGAGTGTATGTTATGAAAGTTATCTTGGTTACTGGTGTAACTTCCATTCCCTGATGGAGGGAATGAGACATTGTGTCTCTCCTGCCACAACTTGAAATATCGCTGAGGGGTTGTGCTGCCGTCTCAGCTACTCAGAACAAACCTGAAGTGTGTGATGCACACTGGCTGCCTTATATACCGGTGTGTCCGGGTGCGTGGCCAGGCATGCAAATTCCCCATGCCAGTTCCATTGGCATTTTCTACAAACATCAGAGGTGTTTGGGTTTCCCAAGTGTGCCCCCTAGCGTCTCTCACTCGACATAATGTCTCTTTCCCTCCATCAGGGAATGGAGGTTAGACCACTAACCGAGACGCTGTCCATTTCCTTGCTATTTTTAATGAAAAAAATATTTAAGTCAAATTTTAATTTAAAAAAATATATATATATTTTATCACCCATCATATTGAAATAAAGCTCCAGTGTTAAGAATGGCAATCATCATGGGGTGCACTTATTTTTTCATAGCACTGTACATAAATCAAAAATCAGTGTTAGATCAATCGTACAAGCAGCTGTTTACAAAAACGCTGTATTGGTTGCTGTTGCTAATTTGTAATTGGGGTTGACTTTATTAAAATAAATTATTATAAAGTATGAAAAAAAATATAGCATTCTGGTAAATAGTTAATCTCTAATCTTATTTATCAATATAATGTAGTGGTGCTGGAAATAGCCAATAGGTTGTTTGACAACATGTTTTTGATTAATTTATATCAAAAGAAATTAAATAAACCATTAAATCTATACTTGGAGGAGTCTCAGTTTTCCACTTTACATTCAAATGATAATTCTGATTATGTTTTCTACCTCAGTTTAAATTCAGGGACTGTATTGTATTTTCGAAGGCATTCTGAATTTGTGGCACATAAAACTGGTAGGAAAAGAATCAGCTCGAGTCTTTCTGTCAAAGGCAGAGATGATATGCAGCGCTAAAGCACCTCCTACGCCTCCTGTTCTCTTCACCGCAGATCTGTGAACACAGAGAGCAGCGGAAAACTGCACACAAGCTCACATTCTGACAATTACAGCCTACTTATAGAATTGAACTATCATATTTTAATGAATAAGCAGTAACTGTGTGTCTGATCTCTGACCTGGCGCATCATGTGAGTTCAGAAACATCACTGCAGAGGTACAAAATTAATACAGGTTTAGAGCAACATGATGGTGAGTAAATAATAACACAATGTTAATTGTTTATATATGGCAAGTGTGAGAATAATGTTCAGTTCTTTTATGGAAATGTTGGTTTCAGATGGTATTTCACACAACTGAAGTGTCTGACAGGATTAAACTATAAATAAAGGCTGTGAAATGTGCCGTGGACTCGTTCTGCTTGTGTTTGTGAGTTTATCGGGTGTCATGTTGAACTGTTTGTGTGGGAGGAAGAGAGCTCTCAGGTGGCCAGAGCTTCACGCTTGCGGCCCACAACAGTTCAAATACCTACAAAAGCAGCTCATAAACTCTCACTGATGCTGGTTTAGATGTAACATCTGGATCTGAAGCTCAAACATCTTCCAGCAGGCTGGGTTTGCTGGTCTTAGAGCTGATCGAGATTGTAAGCTAGTATTGAGTTACAAAACTAACCCGACTGCATACAGTTTACACAGTACTGCTGAATGTCAGTGAGTAAACAGTTGTGCAATGAGACACCAGATCAGACAAAAACACACTGGCTCAGTGACGTGCTTCAGATTTTTAATCACTTTTCATCAGTAACGTTACACTGATTCATTTCAACTAATAGACTCACATTAATTTCGTGGTTCACATCAGGTTTTGATGTTCTGAGTATTAATGAAATGACACACATTCGGAAAAACTTTTGTAGGTCAAAAGAAGAAATCTCATTCTTCACTTCCTCAAATTCAAAACTCAACACGCAACATTTTGCCTGAAGTGCACTATTAAGCTCTAGTGAGTAGAAAGCATGATACTATTGAAGGTACTGGACAAAGTGGTTATTAACGGAATAAATCTCACAATCAGATTTAATTTACGGACATTTCTACATTTTCTGAAGCACACTGAACATGTGTGTGGGTGTCAGGATATTGATATGTGGTTGCCAATTATTCTGGGCGGTTGCTTGGGGTTTTCTTATTTGTCTTCTTCAATATAAGTCTGGGAGTTTTTCTATTGTTTCATCACACCAGTAAGATTCTCTCAGTTCACTATCAATCAAGCTAACTGAAATAAACCATGTGATCTCCTTTAAGAGGCAATCATATCCTGTAACAGGCACTTGCCACACTTTTCTATTCAGGGATGAATTCTGCTCTCAGCAAACTGAACAATGAATAATTGAGAAGAGAAAGTCTTTCCATCTCACTGAACATCATAAAACAGCACACACTATCCTGAAGAAGAGCATTTTGAAGCTGGTCATTACTAAAATATTCCACAAATCTGCAAAGTCAATGTCTTTTTTGTTGATTTGTGTAAATTGTAAAGTAAATTGTATTTTATGTTTACTCAAAGTTTCACTCTGAGTTTTCAGATAGAAGATGAAATAATGGAAGTGAAGATCTTGAAGATGAAGTGAGCTGTTGTCGATGTTGAACTCTGCAATGGAAACTAACATGTATAAACCTTAAAAGTCAATTAAAAATGAATTTATACCTTTATAAATTATGCTGTACCCACATTGGACCAGCGGATTGGAAAATGGATGGATGGATGGATGGATGTTTCCACTGCAGACGCCATCATCTGACAAGATGCAGAAATTCATTCGGCACGTGGCTCTAACGGTGCATTATGGGTATTCTCTACCCACATAGCAACATTGTGTCGGCCTAGATCCAGCCCAAATCTGGCACTTGTGGAATGACGGCCCTTGGGTGGCCCACTCCTGTTTGCCAGATCTGGGCCACAAGCAGGCCATAGCAATGCCACATGTCAGCCAAGAGTAAAGAAATAAACCAGAACTGGACCTTATCTGAGTCACAAAATCTGTGTATATTAAATATGAAGTAATTTCAGCCTTAATATGCCTGTTAAAAAGGAGAATGACTGAAGGAAAGAAGAGAACAGAAAAAGAGACGAGCAGAAACACAAGAACTACAACTGACTTCAGATACAGTCTTAGATGAAATCCACTGAAGAGAAAAGAAGACATTAAATCTGTGAAGATCTCAGAAGAGGAGGATTAAACAACTCCACAAACAGCATTACCAGCTTCACTTATTACTGACCAGACTCACTTTATTTCTGTCAGACGTCTACAGAAGTTTTATTGAGAATTAACAGAGGTTTAACTGTTTCATTTGAAGTTACCATAACAGTGATTAGTATTTTCATTAGTTGGTCTCTTAACTCTTATTATTTTTGGTGGCTGTGACAGTGTGTGTGCTAAACACATTTGCAGCAGCAAAGAAAGCTAAAGTGAAGTGAGATCAGATGATGATGGTTACCTGTTGATAATTTTTCAAAAACTTCAACAGGAAACCATCATCATCTGATCTTATTTAAATTCAGGTTTTTGTGCTGCTGCTAATGTGTTTACCACACATACTGTCACAGCATCCAAAACTAACAAACAATTTAATAAGAGTAAAGATCCCATCTAATGGAAACACTAATCTCTGTTATGGTGACTTCAAATTAAACCGTTTTAAACAAGTTTAAACACAGTTAAACCTCTGTTAATTCTCAATAAAACTTCTGTAGACGTCTGACAGAAATAAAGTGAGTCTGGTTAGTAATAAGTGAAGCTGGTAATGCTGTTTGTGGAGTTGTTTAATCCTCTTCAGAGATCTTCACAGATTTAATGTCTTCTTTTCTCTTCAGTGGATTTCATCTAAGACTGTGGCTGAAGTCAGTTGTAGTTCTTGTGTTTCTGCTCATCTCTTTTTCTGTTCTCTTCTTTCCTTCAGTCATTCTGCTTGTTAACAGGCTTATTAAGGCTGAAATTACTTCATATTCAATATACACAGATTTTGTGACTCAGATAAGGTCCAGTTCTGGTTTATTTCTTTACTCTTGGCTGACATGTGGCATTGCTATGGCCTGCTTGTGGCCCAGATCTGCATTCCACAAGTGCCAGATTTGGGCCGGATCTGGGCCGACACAATGTTGCTATGTGGGTAGCTGTTGAGCATACAGTACATTGGTTGTAAACTTGTTATTGCGGTGTATTATCGGATTGAAAGAGTCCACTCTATAACGTCCACTATGGTTTTGGACACCACTGCAAATGGCTGTCCCCCAGGCACTTGCAGAGGGGAGGCTTTGGGTGCCCCCCAAAAAGTTTCAAAAGAACTCGTTACATCATAAGAAGAATGGCATCAACACTAATATTAGTCTCTCTGTCTATCCCGAGGTTTACAGCAGTCCGCTGGATCCAGGCCCTATCCAGATCTGATGAAGGACCTGCGCCTGGACGCGACGACAACGCATCCCTGAAGTGTCAACTAGTCCCTCCCACTGATCTATATAGAATGACTGGATAGCTCATGACGTCATAAACAGTGAAGCCACCGCGCCGCCATATTGGTATTCCCCAGTGATTCCCCGCGTTCTATTGAATAAATAGGAAATTGTATTATTTGACTGAGGAAACATTGCCTAAGGAGACACCGTTTTAAAATCTAAAGTCTCCCTGTACATTCTTACAACGCAAACACCCTAAGCTTTTAAATGGATATCTGTTTAAAGTCGAAAAAATGTTTTAAAGGGTAACTAAACCCTAAACCAACTTTTTAAAATTAATGATCTGTAAGAATGCAGCTTCATAAATGCTGTTCATTGATTCGAGTAACTTTTTGGACATTTGTGTATAAAGTTTTTTAAATCTACAATATATGGAATAAAAACGTCTGAGTGCTGCCCTCTTCAGGTTGAACGGTGGCTACTGCAGTTGAATTTTCCTATTGGATGTTTGCGGTGGTTCGTGACGTAAGTGGTTGTTGGTGACGTAAGCAGGTTTCAGCTCACCACGCCCTTGGCAGTATAAAAACCATCTTGTTTCGTCAAAACCACTGTGAATCAGGAGTTGGCATTGCGAGTATTGAAACCGATCAGGATAGAGTATTTTAGCATCTATTTAGCATAGCATTAATATAGTTATTTAGATTATTTCGTGTAGCCTACACTCTTAAAAATAAAGGTACCAGGAAGAACCAAAAAGGGGGTTTCACAGCGATGCCATAGAAGAACCTTTTTTGGTTCCCCAAAGAACCTTTCACTGAAAGGTTCCTTGAAGAACCTATTTTTTCTTAGTGCCATAAAGAACATTTTTCAGTACGGCAAAGAACCCTTCTCAAAGGTTCTTTAAAGAACCTATAACAGTTCTTCATATCACTTTATTAGGTTCTTTGTAGAACCATTCATGAAAAGGTTTTCAAATAATATCTGTAAAATAAAAATGCAGCTGTTATCACTGTAAAAAATAAAATCGTAAAAAAAAGGGTCAAATGACTGGCATCTACGGCTGCCAAACAAAAACCATAAAATTAAAGTAAAATATTCTATTTAAAAAAAACACTGGTATTTCACAGGTATTTCCTGTATTATTATGATCAAATACCTTCATTGTAAAAAAAAAATCATAAAAATAGGGTATACTGACTGGCAGCTATGGCTGCCAAACAAAAAACATATAATAAAAGTAAAATATCCTAATTTAATTAAAGTGTAAAAACCTTTGACAGAAATGTGATGTCACCATGATTGAGATCAGTGTTTGCTTTAGTAGGTGTCATGACTCTTGTGTTTTACATTAGTTTTTCTCTGGTTGCTTTAACAGTATTTTGATGTGCATTTATTATGGCAATAAACGCAAGAGAAAATCTATGAGGATATTGGTCATCTATTTGATGATTTTACAGCCATCATACGATGATCTGATTCATTGATATGACAGTCAAATCTCTATTAGCTGTAAATACAATATATATAGATGGATTTTAATGTTATACAAAGGCAAGTATTAATATAGCTTTTTTTCACATGATTTGTTGAAATATTGTGGGATAGTTTTATAACAATCTCAAATTAAAAAAAATAGTCTACATAAAATGTTTTGGGTTGGTTTATTTTGTTAGGAGTATGAAGACATCAATAATCAACATATGAATCTCGACAGTAAACAAAGCCTTTTTGTGACTATATAATAGGTCAGATTTTTTTCATTGTCACCATTGTTGGGATTCATACGCTAATTCTTGATGTCTGAGTGAGTCTGTATGAATCTGTCAAAACATTTTCTGCATAGCAACTTCATAGACTTTGAATAATCACAGTATTGCGAAATTTTCTATAGCGATGGTGGAATTCTAAAATAATAGTCATTAATTTTCAACTTTTGTCAGGAATTAACAAGACATACCAATGTGATGGTACCAATGAGCAGACAATTGTTGTATGAAAGTTATCACTTTAAATAATCAATGTCATCTGGTCTGAGTTACTCTCAACTTCCTACAATAACAAATATGTATCTGAGACACAACTAAAACAGCCAGAGAAAACCTAATGCTAACATTTGAAGGGTCAAGACCCCAACTAAAGCCAACGCTGATCTCTATCATGGTGACATCAAACTTTATTATTTTCAATAAAATATCAACTTCTAAACCTCTGTTATTTCTCAATAAGAATGTTAGTATGAAAGAAGTCTGGATTGTAATAAGTGAAGACGCTGAGATCTGTTAGTGTTTAATGTTCTGTTGGGATGTAAAGTGTTTCTGTATGGTGTGTTTTGTGTGTGTCACCATTGTGTTGAAGAGTAGAGCCTGAGCTTCACTCCAGGATGAGCAGAGCAACACAGATGAAATGCTGTGTGTTGCTTTATTTAACAGACAATAACTGTATAGTTGCTGATGACGTATAATCGCAGTAAATCATGCATGTAGTTTATAGCAAGATACTTACTTTTTGCATTGAATGTTTCACATATTATTTTCAGTAAATATATATATGTGAAATAAACTGTGTTTCTGTTAAAAAGCTTAATGAAGATTTCTGCAATATTATTTATTATTTACATTAGGATATTTTACATTCATTTTATGGTTTTTGTATGGCAGCCATTGATGACAGTCATTGGACCTTTTTTTCACAGTGAAGGTGTTTGATCATAATGATTCAGGAAATAACTGTAAAATAACAGTGTTTTTTTCTGTAAAACATTTAAGAACAAAGTTTGGAAAAGTTTTTTGCACTCAATTTAAATTAGGGTATTTTACTTTATTTTATGGTTTTTGTTTGGCAGCCGTAGCTTCCAGTCATTTGACCCTTTTTTTTTTACGATTTTATTTGTTACAGTGTAAAATAACAGCTGCATTTTTATTTTACAGATATTATTTGAAAACCTTTTCATAAATGGTTCTTCAAAGAACCTAATAAAGTGACATGAAGAACTGTTATAGGTTCTTTAAAGAACCTTTGAGAAGGGTTCTTTGCAGTACTGAAAAAGGTTCTTTATGGCACTGAGAAAAAATAGATTCTTCAGTGAAAGGTTCTTTGGGGAACCAAAAAAGGTTCTTCTATGGCATCGCTGTGAAACCCCCTTTTTGGTTCTTCCTGGCACCTTTATTTTTATTAGTATAGTTGTTAGTGTAGTATTGTTGGAAGCATAGTTAGTTAGTTGGTAGTATAGTATTGCATCAGTTAGGATAGCTTCAAGTTAGCGTAGTATCTGTGTTTAGTACAGTGGTCAGGATGGTAATGCAGTAGAGGTGGAAATGGGCTTCTCCACACAGCTGGCGCTGAAATGGACGCAGTGCCAAACGCTGCTCCTCCTGCATGGACTCCACCACCGCAGCGGCGTCTTGATGTGAGTGATCATGTATATCTTAATCACAATTTATAGTTAGGCTAAAGTTAATCCTCTGGGGTCAACAAATGTGCCGGCGCTTTTGCTGTATTTTTACACATAGCGGCAGAATATGAATATGCCTACAAAGAGCGCGCGCTATTGACATCAACTCGACAAAACTCATCAGATGCTAATCGCGATGCGGGAGTTAAGACCGCAGTCTGAGCCAGCGACTCGAATTGATATGGCCCTGTGTCCACAGACAATTCACCCTCCTCCACTTCAGGTGAAGCTGGGGGAGAAAACTCCTCGACTTCAAATGACTGTTCTGTTGCATAGCTACTTGCGACACTCCAGTCACTCTCCATTTTAGAGTCTGACAGCAGCTGTCAATCATTCCGTCACTGCGGGTCTCAGGTGCACTCAGTGTCAAGTACGTTAACGGTAAAAAGACTTTGCACAAAGCTCTTTTTGAAGCTGTCAAATGGTGTCGCTATTGGACACTTAATTGTGTTATTGGTGCTCGGAGGTTTCTTATAGGCTACTGTTGAATGTTTTATCGCTGTTTTTTTTTTTGTAGAAGCATTACTCTTGCCTTGGAGAAAACAACAAGGGAATAGCAACAATTGTACATATAAATTACAACTTATAGGGCTTGAATTACAACCTGTGGGCAGTTTTTCTACATCCTTTTGTGAACGTCGTTTGACAGTTGTATGCTGCACAGCGGGTCATCTTAAAAGGGCCGTCGGAGCTACCAAAATCTGTATAATGGCCTTTGGAGCCTCTGCTGGTAGGGAATAGTAAGATGGCCGCTCGAACACTTCTGGTGGGTTCACTGCCTGAACGTCATGAGCTATCCAGTCATTCTATATAGATCAGTGGCCCCTCCCCTGTGAAGGCCTCCCTCCCATCCCTTACCTCTCTACAGATAAAGCAGTGTCGGGATAATTCTGGTTCACGTGGCTACGCCAAAGCGATAAAAGAAATTCTGTATTATAAATCTTAAGGCCAGACAAGTAGCTTGTTGAGGGTTGGTTCTTTAGGGAAGGACTACATGCCTGTGCACATATCTTCAAACGTGCATACCTATAGAATGAACTCTTAATACGCATGTGCACGCCATCAGCGTTCTCACATGTTCGCGTTTTTCAAAGATTGCGTAGAGAGAACTTAAGAGTTTTCTTTTAAAACGGTGTCGTGTTAGCGGCCTCTAAGTTAATAACTAATGATCGTTACGACGGAAGTGAATCAATCAAAATGAACTTTAGCTGGAAAATAGCTTCATTCTAGAGCTGCTGTGAAGCCAAAACAATCTCTGTTACTTCAATTTCTTATTATCACTGTAAAGCCGTTTTGGAACAATCTACATTGTTAAAAGCGCTATATAAATTAAGATGACTTGACTAAAGCCAAGATGCCAAAACATAGAGACCAGCGCCTGGTCGACATCCCAAAGTACAATAGGTGGCGGTATTGCATCTTAATGCTGCCATTTGTCATAAAACAGAAGACGACACAGCGCAATAATATGACTCGTTAGACACCTCAGTCTGCAGGACTCGTCGATCAAAAGTAAGTGCAAAAAAGGGGTCAAAACCACCACCCTGCTCGCCCACCTCCGCGTCCATCTTCCTGCAGATTTCGCCACTATACAGAGTAAGTTGAAATTATTTTGCAAGTCCTGAAACGGGAAATGTCACATTAACCTGACAACTGCTGACGCCTCTCTGTGTTTTGTTATATTTATATTGAGGATTTTGGTCAAAAACTGCTCTTTCGGATAAAATTGTTGTTTACTTCAAATATACTTATAGAGGAATATTTGTGTTATATGAGGGCAATATGAGCGTAATTTGTTTTAATAAAGACCTTCTGAAGCAACGCCATGTGTTTTTGTAAGAAAAATATCCATATTTACAACTTTATAAACTGCAATCTAGCTTCCGGTAACATTCGTCCGCGCATCACGAGAGAGTCGAGTTCTGATACATGATGTAGGATGTAGGAGTAGCGTAAGCTTAAGGGAGAGTAGACGCCTCACCAAACATAAGCCCCTTTCACACGGAGATTCCGGAAAATACACGGATAAAGTGACCTGGGATTTGACCCGGGTTCGTTTGATTTTGTGTCATTCACACTGTCAGTGATTTTCCGGAATCAGAGAGTGCGTTCACACACAACCCTTAAAAATACCGTAAAGACGTGTGACATGACTGAACACGGCAATGTTACTAGGTCCGCAACCCGGCATCGATCCCGGCATCAATCCCCGGTCGTGTTTGCGTTCACACAGAAGGCGTTCTGGCAATTTCCCGGCAATTGCCCGGGATCAACGCGCTGTGCGAAAGAGGCTATATAGGGCTGAGCAACAAACTCAAACTCCTCCCACTTTTCTTTACAAATTCTAGTCTCTAATTCGTGAACGGTGTTTTGTTTTTCTCTATGCTCTGCACTTCCGCGTTCTTCAATACATCATGCGTCGAGTCAGGGTTCACTCTTTGGCTGGAACTTTGGAAGCCAGTGATTTTAGTTTAAAAAGTTATAAATATGGAAATGTTTTATTAATTAATATTTATTAATCCCTCTGAAGCTGTATCGATTACCTTTATGATGGATGGATCCGCTTTTTTGGGCTTTAAAATCTCATTATAAAGCTGGGAAGAGCCAGGCTGTTTTTTGATATAACTCTGATTGTGTTTGGCTGAAAGAAGAAAGTTATAAACACCTAGGATGGCTTGAGGGTGGTACATTATGGGATATTCTTCATTTTTGGGTGAACTAACCTTTTAAATATAATACTGAGGCACGTCGCTCTATATCCTGCTGTTCACATTGAATATTACGCTCCACATTATTATGGTAAGGAACACAAGCTGATGCAGAATGATCTGACAGCTGCGCGCGCTGTAAGTCTAAAGGACCTGTTTGAGACATGCCCAAAACTCATAACATCCGAATCCTCCCAAGATGTCGGTGTTTACCACGCAAACAATGCATGTGTTTCAACATCACAGGACTGAGATTCAAGAAATGTTTCAAGAAACACGCAACATGTAGACTACAGTATTTCCTCCATGATGTAAATCACAGCCGTGCACGTGCATTGCCATTTTTTATCACTCTAGGCATGATGAAGCAGATATTCAAGCGCGTGTCCTACCGTAGCTCTCCTCATCCATCTTCAGCTGACAGACACTGACGCAGGAACAGTGAAGGAGCGTCAACAATAACGTGGAGGGATCCAGCTACTCTCTTCTGTCTAGCCCATGCGGTCCCTCTCTCTCTCCCTCTCTCCCTCTCCCTCTCCCTCTCTCTCTCTCTCCCTCTCTCTCTCTCTCTCTCTCTCCCTCTCTCTCTCTCTCTCTCTCTCTCTCTCTCTCTCGCCCTCTCTCTCTCTCCTGCAGCTCTGCTGCTGTTCAGCCTCAGACCGACTCCTCCTCAACAGATGAGATGACGTCACTCACAGCATGTGTGTGGGAGCACGGCTATCAGACTGTCATACATGTTGAACATCTCTGGTGGTGCTGGAATAAATATGTAAACAACACAATTAGGTGCAAACCAAAGCTTAAAAAAAAGGAAAAGATATGCACACTCACCTAATGGCAGTTTAAAATGTACAATTGACCTAAAAAGAACATGCAGAAGGAAAGAGCTTCAGCTCTCGGACTGGGAACCTTCTTACCGTAAGGAAACTGTCTTGATCACACTGAGCTGATGTGAGATCAGACATAATGAGCTCTAAAATATTAGGCTACTTTTAAAACAACTTTAAAATATTAATAATATATTTACATTATGTCCATTCATGAATGAATGCGAGTTGTGTTAAACAAGTTGTCGGGCAGGTTGGCTGTTCAAAGGTTTTGGTTATAGTTTATAACATAAGAGCGAAGCAACAAGCAGAAAATATAGTTTTTAACAAATTTTTAAACACTTTTACAACAAATGGTCCCTTAATAACTTTAGAGGATATTTCAACCACACACAAAAAAAAAGATTCATCATAAATTCATGTTGTTTCAAGCCTGATGTAATAATGACTGATGGCCACAAGAGACGCAATTTTGATTCTCTTTTAATTTCACTTTTCTGCTCAGTAGATTCTGTATGGAAGTAAAATGAAATGCAAAAGCTTGTTGAATTGTACTACTACATCAGGGAGAATAATCTTAAAATCTTGTTCGCAGTAAAAGTATCATCTTTTCCGCATACATGCTGGCCCTGATAATCATCACAAATACTTACTGCTTGCTCCATGAATGAATGAGTCTCTCACCCGTTATCTGGTCTTCGTCTACAGCCGCTTCCACCCCCTGCTGGTGAGTCAACTTACAGCAAATGGATATTATAAATCGACACTCTACTGCTATTCCTGCAGTTCCCAGATGTGAAATGTTAAATTTTCTGTCGAATTTAAAGGGTAACTAAACCCTAAAACAACTTTTTTTAGTTAAAGGTGCTCTAAGCGATGTCACACGTTTTTTAGGCCAAAATATTTTTTGTCATATACAGCAAACATCTCCTCATTATCCGCTAGCTGATCATATCAACTGAACTGCGTACCTTTTTGAAATAATGGTGAACCAGTACATACTGTATAGGCTTTTTAAAAATTACAGGGTACATATCTACGCATTTATAAAGTAATCTTTTTAAAGGGACTATAAGTAACTTTTTGGGTAATTTATAATCTAAAATCAATATTTGTATTCATAAATATGTCCCCAATGGTGTACAAATACTTCTGCCAATTATCCGATTTATCCTCGTAAACGAAGAATTTATTATATTTATATACATGGGACGGGTGAGTCCACAGAGGCTTCCATGTAGTTCCGCCATCTTGAAAAACTATAATAGCAGAGAGGGACAAAAAGTACGCCAACGCGTTTCCACAACGCGTTTTCGTTCAGAGCCGCAGCGTGACGTAACTGAAAGCAGCAGAAACGGAGGAGCAGAGCAGTGAGAGGCGCTTGTCACTTTTATTTTTAATGGCAGACCATACCTATGCAGAGCCACTGGATAAGAAATCCTCTTCGCCAAAACAGACCAAAAATGATCGTAAAAGGAAACGTGACCGGAGGATACAAAAAACACGAGTGAAGGTCGGGATTGCTTTTCCCCGGTGGAAAGAGCTAATGCAGGAGAAAGAATTCAAAAGAGACGCTGAAGTTCTGCTTTCTCCTCGACAGGTAAATCAATGTTACAGTCTTAATTACAAGTTTTTTTTTGCTTGGTTGTTTACTTTATTATATAGACAGAAGAACATTTACAGTTAAAAGGGCTCTTTGATGAATAGCAGATATTGAGTATAGAGAAGGCACTAAAAAAAGTTTGTAAGTTTACTTTTGTAAGCTAGAAATTCGATACAAATATATTTTAATAGAGCATTTGATTGTTCTTGCATTGTTTGCATAGCTAACTCTACTTCAATTTTTATGTTATCTGATATTTTCTGTTATTTATCATTTATACTGTGACCTCACATTGAATAATACAGACGCATAAAGTCTGTATGTAGCTCTTGTAGCTGCCGGGCATCTTTGTCGTCGTTGTATTGACACTCACTCTCCTCCTCTTCCTCATCGTCCACCTCCTCGCCTAGATCCCACTGATCCACTGCCTCTCTGTCCTCTTCCTCTACCTCTAACGTTACTTCTTCCTCTCCCTACTGTTGAATCATCTGATGATGATATCTAACAATGCACATACTTGAAAAAAATATAATGAGTAAACAAGGCATAATTACAATAGTTCATGTTTTTGACACTCATTAGCCTACTTCGTACTGTAACATTCGTTTGTTCGTTGTGTCAATTTGAAGTTTGTTTGAAATAACAAACCTGTTCACCCGAGGGAAAACTCGACGAAGTGCTATTAGAAGACATCCTGTCATAGCTTTTTTTTGTACATAACGGCTACCGTAGATGCAACACACATTTGAAAACGTGACTCGCTGGAGAGCACAATTCGTTTGAATGCAAAATTACAATTTCACCGCTAGATGGGAGTAATTCTTACTTGGTGTCACTTTAACAAAAGCGCACTGAAAATGAAAACTGTTGCAACTTTTGCTTAAATTTTGGGGAAGATACTCTTGTTTCATCTAGTGGTGCTTGTTACCGTTGTGTTCCATGTAGTTACAGGGTAAGTGTGACATTGCGGGCAGTAATTTAAAAAAAGTAGTGCTTGTTACCCTCTTGTTCCATGTAGTTACAGGGTAAGTACAATAAAAATGCATACACAATCTTATATCACTGACTCGGAAACCTTTATTTATTATACAAGCACCACTTACCCTGTAACCACATCAAACAAGATATATTAACCAGTATTTTAAAAAATTGCAATAGTCTTAGCTTTTCTTGCGTTGAAATATCACTGTAAAAAAATGTTTGTTGACTTAACTCATTATTTTGTGTTATCTTTTTGCATGGGTTTTTTTGAGTTTAACTAACTTATTTTGAAAAGTGTCCCTGACAAATTTGTAAAGGTTTACCTGACATATTATAAAGTACAATGAACTGATTTAATTTAGTTAAGTAAACTTTTAATCTAAGTTTGGAATTAAGTTAAGTTTTCTAAACTACATCCAATAAGTTCGGCCAACTAAAGTTAAGTTTTCTAAACTACATCCAATAAGTTCAGCCAACTAAAGTGGTGTTTTGAAAATCAAATTTTTAGCCACCATTATAGTGATCAGTGTTTGCTTTAGTTGGTCTCGTGACCCTTAAACAATTAACATTAGATTTTGGTTGGCAGTTGTATCTGAGTTAAAACTGTTAGATGATCAAAGGTATAAGGTGATTCTAATGGTGTTGGTTATGGTTTATCATACTCATTACTTCAGAGTTTGTTTGTGATTTTATAGTAGATGATATTCAAGCTTTGTGACATAGTCAAAAATGTTTCTTAAAAGTTTTTCTGTTCAAAACACTCTGACAAATAACTTTTTTTAGACACATTGACCCCAATAATCAGCCTGTGAATCTCAATAATGGTGACAATTATAAAGCATGTTGCAGTGCAATTTGGATGCCACCAATCAAAACTCATTCATGGCTCCCACCATGCATTGCGGTATGAATAAATTATGATCTGAAATGTCTTAGTAATATCCTTTTTTCAAATTGAATATTCTGTTTGTCACCATTGTTGAGATTCATACACTGATTCTTTATGTCTGTGTATATTTAAGACACTTTTTTTGTTTTTTATCAGAACTCTTTAAAGAAATCCTTTGGATTATTTAGACATTTCTAGATCTTGACCTGTAGAGTCATTGTGATGTTGTATTTAAAATTATACATATGAAGTCAGAGATAATGCTTTAAATGACCTTTGTGATGCAAGTCAAGTGATGATAATGTCAAAACATAATTAACAGTGTTTGATCATCTTTTCACTTTGATTATTTGGCAGGTATAACTTGACTTACAACAGCTGAAATAGAATATAATTTTAACAATTTAAGGGTCACAAGACCAACTAAAGCAAACACTGATCACCATAATGGTGGCTTAAAAAATTAGATTTTCTCCTGTGGTGATTCTGCTTGTTAACATCAGGTGTCTTCAATAATGGTCAATCATCACTCAATGATTCACTTAATTAGCTCTTTAACTTTAACACTCCCAAATTTAACAAGCCATATAAACTCCCAGGAGAATTCATTTAACACTGGAGTTTTTGCTGTGAATAATTCTGAAAAAATGCTTTTACTAATGATTTATTATTATATTATTTGTTAACAGAAGACTATGAAACGCTTATTACGAACTAAAAACTCGCAACAATCACTTTCACTATATAAAATGTCACACTTACTGTGTATCAGTCTATTTCTTCTGAAGACACGTGTAAGGAATTTTTTTGTGTAATTTAATGAATCCGTGCTCATAATTGTAAAAACATTGTTGAAGTTGAAGATTTATGTTTGAAGCGGTTTTAAAAGGTTGAAGTTTAGGTTTTAAGACCATGCAGTCTACCAGACTGCAAGATAGATGGATAAATTAAGTTTAGTTTACTATCAAAGCATTAGAGTATAATTAAAGTAAAACCTGCAGAAAATGTAGTGCAGTTGTTTCAACTTACATTTATAAGTTAAAATAACAAGTATACTTGTTAATTCAACTGAAAATCTAGTGCAGTTGTTTAAACATACATTTTTTAGTTAAAATAACAATTTTACTTGTTCATTCAACTTTCAGTCTAGTTGAGGACAAGAAAACTTAAGATTTCTTGTTGTCTGGACAATCTAGTTATCTCTATTCAAAAAAATAAGTTGAAATAACTAAATTGCTAAAATATTTTTTATAGTGATGTTGGACCAAACTTAAACGTCTGCACTTTTGCTATCAAAAAAAAAATGGACGGGTGGACATAAGGACATAGGGGTGTGTCTTTGAAAGACATTTGTGTAGTGGCAGGCTAGGCCTCTCCACACTCTTTTATTAGATTGTATAACCTCAGGTTCTGACTATTTAAATGGATTCTTAACTCTGAAACCTATGAAAGGGAACGTCTTGGGAAACATTTGGGGTTTTGTGTGTGTATCTACTTAACTATATATATATACCTGTGTATGTGAAATATGGTCCCTAAAAGTGTCCATCTAAGACAAAAATACAGTGATTTGTTGTTTTTAGACCTAGGGATCGTTTGCTTTGTTCTGAAATGCACATTGTTACAATGTTTCTCTGGATTTAGTTTACTTTCACAAGACAACATTTCAAAGCATACAAAAATGTCTTCCAGTTTTTTGTTCTGGGATTCTGCTCATAGTGGTAAATTAATCCAACAAGATCCGCAGACTAGCATATCATTTATCAGTAAGAGTGAGAATTAAGGCTTCAACGGCACAGCATAATGCTCTCATAGACCCCCAGTAAAGCACAATGTTTGGACGGAACCTGACAGTGATGTTTAGAGCCTCTTGTCAAGTCAAGTCAAGTCATCTTCATTTATATAGCGCTTTTAACAATGTAGATTGTTTCAAAACAGCTTTTCAGAGATAAACATATAATTTAAGGTAACAGAGATTGTTTTGGCTTTATAGCGGTTCACATGCGCATTAAGAATTGATTCTATAGTTATGTGCGTTTGAATATATGTGCGCAGGTTTGTAATTCCCTACAAACCATGCCTAAACAAACTACTTGTCTTGCCTATACATTTTATACAGAATTGTATTTAATATTATCACTTCGGGTTAGGTACGCGAACCGAAATTCCCCAAAACACTTTTTTGTCCAATGACCATGGAACTTTCCCACTAAGCAAAATGATGTCCAAAAGACGTCTTTTCAACGTCTTTGTCACAAAAGTCGGACGTTGAAAAGACGTCCACTGAGGAGCCAAAATGAAAGTTTTTATGACGTCTTTTTTTGACGTGTTCTGGAAGTCCGAAATAGACGTTCATGGACCCTCTTCGTACAAGGTTAAAAACTAGTTCAAATGTGGCCATTGTGGACATATTTTCAACATCATTTATGGTCTCATTTAGACAACTTATACTGTTTCTGGACCAAACAAACACTCAGGATGCATTAAATTATTTTTATGTAATTTCCTTACATTGTTTAGATGAGGTTTAGATGTTGGTTTCATTTTAAGTCACCATTGTGGTGATCAGTGTGTGCTTTAGTTGGGGTCTTGGTCCCACATTTCTTCTTTAACTTTTCATTTGGTTGTTGTAATTGTGTGTTTGTATAACATTTTTATTGTGTCAGAGAAAGCCATGAAAAAGCACAATTGATTGTCATCTGCTCCATGTTCATGATGATGAAAAAAATCACAAAATGAGCATTTAATGTTTAGTTTAGAGTTTTGTCTTTATATCTGTCATTAATAACCACTAATCTTGTGGAACTGTATTATATGGACCAGTACCATTAATATAATCATTTATCATCACTTGATTAAACAATGTTAGTGGAACATGTATCATGTAGTCACACAGACATCAAGATTTTGTGTATGATTCACAACAATGGTGACAATAAAAAAAAGCTTTATGCTGCAATGAATGATGGGTAGCTTTCAAAGTACAAAACATCCTTGATTCCGAAGCTTTTTTGTTTTGGTTGTCACCGTTGCTGTGAATCATATGCAAAATCTTGATGTGTGTGTGTAACTACATACGCACTTGCTCAAAACATTGTGCAAAAATGCTTTTTTATCCATATTCAAATAATGATATTGATTAATATTGGTACTGTCAGTATAAAATAGTTCCACAAGATTAGAGGTTAATAATGACAGATATCAAGACATAAGTCTAAACAATATATAAAAAGTTTACTTTGTGATCTTGTCATCAACAACATGGAGCTGATGACTGTCAATCTTACTTTGTCTTGGCTTTCTCTGCCTCAATAGTGGTGTTATACAAACACACAGTTACAACAGCCAAAGAATAGCTAAAGTAAGCAGAATTGGGACCAAGAGCCCAACTAAAGCACACACTGATCACCACAATGGTGCCTTAAAATGAAACATCTAAACATTAGATGTAAGGAAATTACATTGATATAAAAATGCGTTTTAATTTAATGCATCCTGAGTGTTTGTTTGGTCCAGAAACAGTATAAATTGTCTAAATGAGACCATAAATGATGTTGAAAATATGTCCACAATGGCCATATTTGAACTAGTTTTTAACCTTGTACGAAGAGAGTCCATGAACGTCTATATCGGACGTCCAGAACACGTAAAAAAAAGACGTCATAAAAACTTTCATTCTGGCTCCTCAGTGGACGTCTTTTCAACGTCAGACTTTTGTGACAAAGACGTTGAAAAGACGTCTTTTGGACATCATTTTGCTTAGTGGGTTACTCCATTAAAATCAATGGAAAAGTAATCTGACAAAGACTTATATGGGCTGTTTGCCCAGTTTTTCTTAAAATCCACAAAAACAATTAAAATAGAGAGGTTCATTCTTATGGGTCAACATACTTGAGTTTGTCCAGATGGCTGAGTGCTTCGGAGAGCAGCTTCAGTCCTGAATCTCCTGGGTGATTGTAGCTCAGATCCACACAGCAAAATCACCAGTGTTAAATTAACACTGCTCAGTGTTTATATGAGTCCACACTCAGAGGGTGTTCAATGAACACTGAAGCAGTGCTAAAGGTAATGAGATAATTAAGTAATTAATTGAGTGATAATTGAGCATTATCGAAGACACCTGATGTTAACAAGCAGAATCACTGAAAGAGAAAATCGTATTTGGTATGTTACCATTATGGAGATCAGTGTTTGCTTTAGTTGGACTCTTGACCCTTACTTCATAAACTTATTTCATTGTTTGACTGTTATACCTGAGTGAAAGCAGCTTGATGAACAAAAAAAAAGGGTGATTTGATGGCGTTGGTTGTGTTTTAACATAGTCAACAATTGGCCTGAAGCATTGAACTCATTGAGAACAAGATTTCAGAGCTAAGTTTACTTTATGTATTATAGCAGCACTGTCATTGTAAAATATGCTTGTTTTAGCCTGCTCAATTAAATCCAAATGATCAAACTTATACTTAAAAAAAAACACCCTAAAAAGCATTTCAGGTAGGCACATACAGACATCAAGAATTAGCGTATGAATCTCAACAATGGTGACAAACAGATGACCTCTGAACATAAGCTCATTATTTATTCATGCAGCAATGCATGATGGGAGCCATGAATGAGATTTTATTGTCAACATTGTTGAGAATCACAGGCTGGTTCTTGATAACTTTTTAAAAGAGTGAAAAAAGGTTTTGCATGGGAGTAAGATGTAAGAAATTATTTTGATTACATGGTAAAAGTTGCAAATATTGTGATTTTCAAGGACAGTGCTGCTATAATCATTAAAGTAATTGTAGCTCAGAAATTTGGCTCTATTCAGGTCAAAAGAATGTGATATAATGATATATTAAAACTCAACCAACACCATCAAATCACCTTTTCTCTTTGTTCATCTGACTGTTATAACTCAGATGCAACAGTCAAACAAAGATTTAAGATTACAGATTTAAGGGTCAAGAGACCAACTAAAGCAAACACTGATCTCCATAATGGTAACATACCAATTACAATTTTCTCCTTCAGTGATTCTGTTTGTTAACATCAGGTGTCTTCGATAATGCTCATTGGACTGAATGAGAAGTCCTGGAGTCTGTTCTGCTCTGATCTGAGTCTCTCTGTCTGGCACAATAATAACTCCACTGCTGTTTCTGCTGATCCAGGGTCCTGTAAGAGAGCAGGAGTGTTTGTGGACGTGTCGGCCGGTACTCTGTCCTTCTACAGCGTCTCTGACACACACACACACTCACACACTTACACACATTCACTGAACCCCTCTGTGCTGGATTTACTGTTTATAATGTTAACTCTTCAGTGTCTCTGTGTCACATTAAACACACACACTCTGACTGACACACACACACACACACACACACTGACTGACACACACACACACTAAAAAAATTATATAGAAAATGTGGTACCATTTAACAAATTTCTCATTTTTATCAGAAGTGTGAAATTACATAATAATACACACATTCACACTGAATTGACATTTTTCCAGTTTAACTGATTATGTGTGTTACTGCATTATCACCGTTATTGATATTCACACACTTTATTTGTGCACAATGTGTTATTAAAATCCTTCAGATGATCTGATTAAAACTGCTGGATCTCAAAGGGTTATTATAATCAATAAAGTGACATTAATAACACATATATAATCATAACTGTAAAGTGAATCTGAATCTACTGTCTCCTCCAGTATTTCTGTTAATTCACGTTTTATTACAGTTTAATCCTGTTATTGTAGTTTATGGTCAATAAGCGCTTGTAAATGCTTCAGTGTGAACATGTTTCTTCAGTTGTTGATGTTTCACTGTTATTTTCTTTCATGGTAAATGCTCGTCACCCCGAGTTTCACTGTTTTTACACGTTTGCTTTTTAATGTGCAGTTTTGACTGAGTCACTTTATGAATCTTCATCAAAAGAGAGTTTGGATTGAATCTGATACAGAAGAACTGATGAACAGGAAAGTAAACGAGTTGGGACAAATAATCAGTCAAAGTTAAAAACACTATTTCAATGTGTAATTATATATTCAAGTACTGAGTAATATTAAGTACATGTATTTTTTATAGAGTTAGGGTTCATTTATAGTTATACAGTAAATACATGTAACAATGACCAAAAAAACAAAACATGAATCAAGTTTTTAGAAATATATGGAGTATTCGTGTTTGTTTCATATGGTTAAAAAAAAACGTTTATATTATTTTAAAAGTTTAAAAAATGTAAAGTGGTTTACGTAAAAGAATATAGTACATGTTGTCCTTAAACACTTGTATATGTCTGAATAAAGATCTGAATTATGTTAAAAAATATTGTAATTAAAATTTTTAATCAGAATTTAAAAAAATAAATGCTCATTGTTTATTTTTTCCAGGTCAGTTTATTTTAAATTAGATCTGGAGAAACTCAAACTAAACGTGACAGAATCCTCTGAGCAGAAGAAACTAAAGAATCAAAATTGTTCCTCTTGTGGCCGAATCTCTCTCTCTCACACACACACACACTCTCTCTCTCCTCTCTCACACTCTCTCTCTCTCTCTCTCTCTCTCTCTCTCTCTCTCTCTCTCTCTCTCTCTCTCTCTCTCTCTCTCTCTCTCTCTCTCTCTCTCTCTCTCTCTCTCTCTCTCTATCAATTCAATTCAAAAATTGCTTTATTGGCATGACTGTACATATTACAATATTGCCAAAGCTTGGAACACATAGAATAATTATAAAGACATAAAGTGGCCAATTGTTTGAAGTTAGAAATATATAACTCGCGTTGCATATTCAGTCATTTTGCCTCAGATACAGGATTATTCGCTTTAACAAGCTGGTTGTTCATGCTGAATGCGATTTTCGTGTTTAAAAAGTAACTATACATAAGACACGGAAAGATGCAGAAAACTATACAATACATTATTTAAGGTTATTTCTATTCGTTACGATATTGATATACTGTTGTTGTCAAGCAAGCTTCATGCTTTCCCCGTTGCAAACACTCACTATCTCCTCTAATAGCCTACGGATGCTAGTGACTGCTTCGCCTTTCCCCCGAAAATATCACGTTAACAATCCTTTAGATATCGTAATTCCGTTGTGGATCCTCTTGATCTGCTTTCTCCATGTTTCTTTGACAAATCTCTCAGTGTCTCCGTCTCACGCACGCAGCACATGAGAGAACCACGCCCACTTATTTACATGTCGCGGTATAGCCTACACGGAATAAAAAAATCTGTTACGGTTGACATTTTCTTCCACTGTAGCGATATATACCGTCATACCGCCCAGCCCTATGACTTAAATTTAAATGTACAAATTAAATTCATTGTACAAATTAACAGTGTAACAGATTAGAATATCTGTGAACATTTGATACCACAGTGTTTGTATTTCTGAATTGCTAAAACACTAAAATCCATTTGCAATGGAGGAGACAGAGGAGGAGGAGACAGAGGAGGAGGAGGAGACGGAGGAAGAGGAGGAAGAGACAGAGGAGGAGGAGACGGAGGAAGAGGAGACGGAGGAGGAGGAAACAGAGGAGGAGGAGACGGAGGAGGAGGAGATGAAGGAAGAGGAGATGGAGGAAGAGGAGACTGAGGAGGAGGAGATAGAGGAGAAAGAGACGGAGGAGGAGGAGATGGAGGAAGAGGAGAAAGAGACGGAGGAGGAGGAGATGGAGGAGGAGGAGACGGAGGAAGAGGAGGAGGAGACAGAGGAGGAGGAAGAGACAGAGGAGGAAGAGGAGACAGAGGAGGAAGAGACAGAGGAGGAAGAGGAGACAGAGGAGGAGGAGACAGAGGAGGAAGAGGAGACAGAGGAGGAAGAGGAGACAGAGGAGGAGGAGACAGAGGAGGAGGAGACGGAGGAGACGGAGGAGGAGGAGACGGAGGAAGAGGAGACGGAGGAGGAGACAGAGGAGGAAGAGACGGAGGAGGAGGAGACAGAGGAGGAAGAGACAGAGGAGGAGACAGAGGAGGAGGAGACGGAGGAAGAGGAGGAGGAGACAGAGGAGGAAGAGACAGAGGAGGAGACAGAGGAGGAGGAGACGGAGGAAGAGGAGGAGGAAGAGGAGGAGATTGAGGAAGAGGAGACAGGGGAGGAGGAGACGGAGGAAGAGGAGGAGGAGACAGAGGAGGAAGAGACAGAGGAGGAGACAGAGGAGGAGGAGACGGAGGAAGAGGAGGAGGAGACAGAGGAGGAGGAAGAGGAGATTGAGGAAGAGGAGACAGGGGAGGAGACGGAGGAGGAGGAAGAGGAGGAGGAGACTGAGGAGGAAGAGACAGAGGAGGAGACAGAGGAGGAGGAGACGGAGGAAGAGGAGGAGGAGACAGAGGAGGAGGAAGAGGAGGAGATTGAGGAAGAGGAGACAGGGGAGGAGACGGAGGAGGAGGAAGAGGAGGAAGAGACTGAGGAGGAAGAGACAGAGGAGGAGGAGGAGACGGAGGAAGAGGAGGAGGAGACATAGGAGGAAGAGACAGAGGAGGAGACAGAGGAGGAGGAGGAGGAGACAGAGGAGGAGGAAGAGGAGCAGATTGAGGAAGAGGAGACAGGGGAGGAGACGGAGGAGGAGGAGAAGGAGGAGACGGAGGAAGAGGAGGAGGAGACAGAGGAGGAAGAGGAAGAGACAGAGGAGGAGGAGGAGGAGGAAGAAGAACAAGAGCCATCATTTCCAATGAAATTAGAGCAACAATCATACACCATGTTCTGGTTCATGGAATGAGTATGAGGGTATGAGCATAATTGTAAAAACATTGTTGAAGTTGAAGATTTATGTTTGAAGCGGTTTTAAAAGGTTGAAGTTTAGGTTTTAAGACCATGCAGTCTACCAGACTGCAAGATAGATGGATAAATTAAGTTTAGTTTACTATCAAAGCATTAGAGTATAATTAAAGTAAAACCTGCAGAAAATGTAGTGCAGTTGTTTCAACTTACATTTATAAGTTAAAATAACAAGTATACTTGTTAATTCAACTGAAAATCTAGTGCAGTTGTTTAAACATACATTTTTTAGTTAAAATAACAATTTTACTTGTTCATTCAACTTTCAGTCTAGTTGAGGACAAGAAAACTTAAGATTTCTTGTTGTCTGGACAATCTAGTTATCTCTATTCAAAAAAATAAGTTGAAATAACTAAATTGCTAAAATATTTTTTATAGTGATGTTGGACCAAACTTAAACGTCTGCACTTTTGCTATCAAAAAAAAAATGGACGGGTGGACATAAGGACATAGGGGTGTGTCTTTGAAAGACATTTGTGTAGTGGCAGGCTAGGCCTCTCCACACTCTTTTATTAGATTGTATAACCTCAGGTTCTGACTATTTAAATGGATTCTTAACTCTGAAACCTATGAAAGGGAACGTCTTGGGAAACATTTGGGGTTTTGTGTGTGTATCTACTTAACTATATATATATACCTGTGTATGTGAAATATGGTCCCTAAAAGTGTCCATCTAAGACAAAAATACAGTGATTTGTTGTTTTTAGACCTAGGGATCGTTTGCTTTGTTCTGAAATGCACATTGTTACAATGTTTCTCTGGATTTAGTTTACTTTCACAAGACAACATTTCAAAGCATACAAAAATGTCTTCCAGTTTTTTGTTCTGGGATTCTGCTCATAGTGGTAAATTAATCCAACAAGATCCGCAGACTAGCATATCATTTATCAGTAAGAGTGAGAATTAAGGCTTCAACGGCACAGCATAATGCTCTCATAGACCCCCAGTAAAGCACAATGTTTGGACGGAACCTGACAGTGATGTTTAGAGCCTCTTGTCAAGTCAAGTCAAGTCATCTTCATTTATATAGCGCTTTTAACAATGTAGATTGTTTCAAAACAGCTTTTCAGAGATAAACATATAATTTAAGGTAACAGAGATTGTTTTGGCTTTATAGCGGTTCACATGCGCATTAAGAATTGATTCTATAGTTATGTGCGTTTGAATATATGTGCGCAGGTTTGTAATTCCCTACAAACCATGCCTAAACAAACTACTTGTCTTGCCTATACATTTTATACAGAATTGTATTTAATATTATCACTTCGGGTTAGGTACGCGAACCGAAATTCCCCAAAACACTTTTTTGTCCAATGACCATGGAACTTTCCCACTAAGCAAAATGATGTCCAAAAGACGTCTTTTCAACGTCTTTGTCACAAAAGTCGGACGTTGAAAAGACGTCCACTGAGGAGCCAAAATGAAAGTTTTTATGACGTCTTTTTTTGACGTGTTCTGGAAGTCCGAAATAGACGTTCATGGACCCTCTTCGTACAAGGTTAAAAACTAGTTCAAATGTGGCCATTGTGGACATATTTTCAACATCATTTATGGTCTCATTTAGACAACTTATACTGTTTCTGGACCAAACAAACACTCAGGATGCATTAAATTATTTTTATGTAATTTCCTTACATTGTTTAGATGAGGTTTAGATGTTGGTTTCATTTTAAGTCACCATTGTGGTGATCAGTGTGTGCTTTAGTTGGGGTCTTGGTCCCACATTTCTTCTTTAACTTTTCATTTGGTTGTTGTAATTGTGTGTTTGTATAACATTTTTATTGTGTCAGAGAAAGCCATGAAAAAGCACAATTGATTGTCATCTGCTCCATGTTCATGATGATGAAAAAAATCACAAAATGAGCATTTAATGTTTAGTTTAGAGTTTTGTCTTTATATCTGTCATTAATAACCACTAATCTTGTGGAACTGTATTATATGGACCAGTACCATTAATATAATCATTTATCATCACTTGATTAAACAATGTTAGTGGAACATGTATCATGTAGTCACACAGACATCAAGATTTTGTGTATGATTCACAACAATGGTGACAATAAAAAAAAGCTTTATGCTGCAATGAATGATGGGTAGCTTTCAAAGTACAAAACATCCTTGATTCCGAAGCTTTTTTGTTTTGGTTGTCACCGTTGCTGTGAATCATATGCAAAATCTTGATGTGTGTGTGTAACTACATACGCACTTGCTCAAAACATTGTGCAAAAATGCTTTTTTATCCATATTCAAATAATGATATTGATTAATATTGGTACTGTCAGTATAAAATAGTTCCACAAGATTAGAGGTTAATAATGACAGATATCAAGACATAAGTCTAAACAATATATAAAAAGTTTACTTTGTGATCTTGTCATCAACAACATGGAGCTGATGACTGTCAATCTTACTTTGTCTTGGCTTTCTCTGCCTCAATAGTGGTGTTATACAAACACACAGTTACAACAGCCAAAGAATAGCTAAAGTAAGCAGAATTGGGACCAAGAGCCCAACTAAAGCACACACTGATCACCACAATGGTGCCTTAAAATGAAACATCTAAACATTAGATGTAAGGAAATTACATTGATATAAAAATGCGTTTTAATTTAATGCATCCTGAGTGTTTGTTTGGTCCAGAAACAGTATAAATTGTCTAAATGAGACCATAAATGATGTTGAAAATATGTCCACAATGGCCATATTTGAACTAGTTTTTAACCTTGTACGAAGAGAGTCCATGAACGTCTATATCGGACGTCCAGAACACGTAAAAAAAAGACGTCATAAAAACTTTCATTCTGGCTCCTCAGTGGACGTCTTTTCAACGTCAGACTTTTGTGACAAAGACGTTGAAAAGACGTCTTTTGGACATCATTTTGCTTAGTGGGTTACTCCATTAAAATCAATGGAAAAGTAATCTGACAAAGACTTATATGGGCTGTTTGCCCAGTTTTTCTTAAAATCCACAAAAACAATTAAAATAGAGAGGTTCATTCTTATGGGTCAACATACTTGAGTTTGTCCAGATGGCTGAGTGCTTCGGAGAGCAGCTTCAGTCCTGAATCTCCTGGGTGATTGTAGCTCAGATCCACACAGCAAAATCACCAGTGTTAAATTAACACTGCTCAGTGTTTATATGAGTCCACACTCAGAGGGTGTTCAATGAACACTGAAGCAGTGCTAAAGGTAATGAGATAATTAAGTAATTAATTGAGTGATAATTGAGCATTATCGAAGACACCTGATGTTAACAAGCAGAATCACTGAAAGAGAAAATCGTATTTGGTATGTTACCATTATGGAGATCAGTGTTTGCTTTAGTTGGACTCTTGACCCTTACTTCATAAACTTATTTCATTGTTTGACTGTTATACCTGAGTGAAAGCAGCTTGATGAACAAAAAAAAAAGGTGATTTGATGGCGTTGGTTGTGTTTTAACATAGTCAACAATTGGCCTGAAGCATTGAACTCATTGAGAACAAGATTTCAGAGCTAAGTTTACTTTATGTATTATAGCAGCACTGTCATTGTAAAATATGCTTGTTTTAGCCTGCTCAATTAAATCCAAATGATCAAACTTATACTTAAAAAAAAACACCCTAAAAAGCATTTCAGGTAGGCACATACAGACATCAAGAATTAGCGTATGAATCTCAACAATGGTGACAAACAGATGACCTCTGAACATAAGCTCATTATTTATTCATGCAGCAATGCATGATGGGAGCCATGAATGAGATTTTATTGTCAACATTGTTGAGAATCACAGGCTGGTTCTTGATAACTTTTTAAAAGAGTGAAAAAAGGTTTTGCATGGGAGTAAGATGTAAGAAATTATTTTGATTACATGGTAAAAGTTGCAAATATTGTGATTTTCAAGGACAGTGCTGCTATAATCATTAAAGTAATTGTAGCTCAGAAATTTGGCTCTATTCAGGTCAAAAGAATGTGATATAATGATATATTAAAACTCAACCAACACCATCAAATCACCTTTTCTCTTTGTTCATCTGACTGTTATAACTCAGATGCAACAGTCAAACAAAGATTTAAGATTACAGATTTAAGGGTCAAGAGACCAACTAAAGCAAACACTGATCTCCATAATGGTAACATACCAATTACAATTTTCTCCTTCAGTGATTCTGTTTGTTAACATCAGGTGTCTTCGATAATGCTCATTGGACTGAATGAGAAGTCCTGGAGTCTGTTCTGCTCTGATCTGAGTCTCTCTGTCTGGCACAATAATAACTCCACTGCTGTTTCTGCTGATCCAGGGTCCTGTAAGAGAGCAGGAGTGTTTGTGGACGTGTCGGCCGGTACTCTGTCCTTCTACAGCGTCTCTGACACACACACACACTCACACACTTACACACATTCACTGAACCCCTCTGTGCTGGATTTACTGTTTATAATGTTAACTCTTCAGTGTCTCTGTGTCACATTAAACACACACACTCTGACTGACACACACACACACACACACACACTGACTGACACACACACACACTAAAAAAATTATATAGAAAATGTGGTACCATTTAACAAATTTCTCATTTTTATCAGAAGTGTGAAATTACATAATAATACACACATTCACACTGAATTGACATTTTTCCAGTTTAACTGATTATGTGTGTTACTGCATTATCACCGTTATTGATATTCACACACTTTATTTGTGCACAATGTGTTATTAAAATCCTTCAGATGATCTGATTAAAACTGCTGGATCTCAAAGGGTTATTATAATCAATAAAGTGACATTAATAACACATATATAATCATAACTGTAAAGTGAATCTGAATCTACTGTCTCCTCCAGTATTTCTGTTAATTCACGTTTTATTACAGTTTAATCCTGTTATTGTAGTTTATGGTCAATAAGCGCTTGTAAATGCTTCAGTGTGAACATGTTTCTTCAGTTGTTGATGTTTCACTGTTATTTTCTTTCATGGTAAATGCTCGTCACCCCGAGTTTCACTGTTTTTACACGTTTGCTTTTTAATGTGCAGTTTTGACTGAGTCACTTTATGAATCTTCATCAAAAGAGAGTTTGGATTGAATCTGATACAGAAGAACTGATGAACAGGAAAGTAAACGAGTTGGGACAAATAATCAGTCAAAGTTAAAAACACTATTTCAATGTGTAATTATATATTCAAGTACTGAGTAATATTAAGTACATGTATTTTTTATAGAGTTAGGGTTCATTTATAGTTATACAGTAAATACATGTAACAATGACCAAAAAAACAAAACATGAATCAAGTTTTTAGAAATATATGGAGTATTCGTGTTTGTTTCATATGGTTAAAAAAAAACGTTTATATTATTTTAAAAGTTTAAAAAATGTAAAGTGGTTTACGTAAAAGAATATAGTACATGTTGTCCTTAAACACTTGTATATGTCTGAATAAAGATCTGAATTATGTTAAAAAATATTGTAATTAAAATTTTTAATCAGAATTTAAAAAAATAAATGCTCATTGTTTATTTTTTCCAGGTCAGTTTATTTTAAATTAGATCTGGAGAAACTCAAACTAAACGTGACAGAATACTCTGAGCAGAATAAACTAAAGAATCAAAATTGTTCCTCTTGTGGCCGAATCTCTCTCTCTCACACACACACACACTCTCTCTCTCCTCTCTCTCTCTCTCTCTCTCTCTCTCTCTCTCTCTCTCTCTCTCTCTCTCTCTCTCTCTCTCTCTCTCTCTCTCTATCAATTCAATTCAAAAATTGCTTTATTGGCATGACTGTACATATTACAATATTGCCAAAGCTTGGAACACATAGAATAATTATAAAGACATAAAGTGGCCAATTGTTTGAAGTTAGAAATATATAACTCGCGTTGCATATTCAGTCATTTTGCCTCAGATACAGGATTATTCGCTTTAACAAGCTGGTTGTTCATGCTGAATGCGATTTTCGTGTTTAAAAAGTAACTATACATAAGACACGGAAAGATGCAGAAAACTATACAATACATTATTTAAGGTTATTTCTATTCGTTACGATATTGATATACTGTTGTTGTCAAGCAAGCTTCATGCTTTCCCCGTTGCAAACACTCACTATCTCCTCTAATAGCCTACGGATGCTAGTGACTGCTTCGCCTTTCCCCCGAAAATATCACGTTAACAATCCTTTAGATATCGTAATTCCGTTGTGGATCCTCTTGATCTGCTTTCTCCATGTTTCTTTGACAAATCTCTCAGTGTCTCCGTCTCACGCACGCAGCACATGAGAGAACCACGCCCACTTATTTACATGTCGCGGTATAGCCTACACGGAATAAAAAAATCTGTTACGGTTGACATTTTCTTCCACTGTAGCGATATATACCGTCATACCGCCCAGCCCTATGACTTAAATTTAAATGTACAAATTAAATTCATTGTACAAATTAACAGTGTAACAGATTAGAATATCTGTGAACATTTGATACCACAGTGTTTGTATTTCTGAATTGCTAAAACACTAAAATCCATTTGCAATGGAGGAGACAGAGGAGGAGGAGACAGAGGAGGAGGAGGAGACGGAGGAAGAGGAGGAAGAGACAGAGGAGGAGGAGACGGAGGAAGAGGAGACGGAGGAGGAGGAAACAGAGGAGGAGGAAACGGAGGAGGAGGAGATGAAGGAAGAGGAGATGGAGGAAGAGGAGACTGAGGAGGAGGAGATAGAGGAGAAAGAGACGGAGGAGGAGGAGATGGAGGAAGAGGAGAAAGAGACGGAGGAGGAGGAGATGGAGGAGGAGGAGACGGAGGAAGAGGAGGAGGAGACAGAGGAGGAGGAAGAGACAGAGGAGGAAGAGGAGACAGAGGAGGAAGAGACAGAGGAGGAAGAGGAGACAGAGGAGGAGGAGACAGAGGAGGAAGAGGAGACAGAGGAGGAAGAGGAGACAGAGGAGGAGGAGACAGAGGAGGAGGAGACGGAGGAGACGGAGGAGGAGGAGACGGAGGAAGAGGAGACGGAGGAGGAGACAGAGGAGGAAGAGACGGAGGAGGAGGAGACAGAGGAGGAAGAGACTGAGGAGGAGACAGAGGAGGAGGAGTCGGAGGAAGAGGAGGAGGAGACAGAGGAGGAAGAGACAGAGGAGGAGACAGAGGAGGAGGAGACGGAGGAAGAGGAGGAGGAGGAGGAGGAGATTGAGGAAGAGGAGACAGGGGAGGAGGAGACGGAGGAAGAGGAGGAGGAGACAGAGGAGGAAGAGACAGAGGAGGAGACAGAGGAGGAGGAGACGGAGGAAGAGGAGGAGGAGACAGAGGAGGAGGAAGAGGAGATTGAGGAAGAGGAGACAGGGGAGGAGACGGAGGAGGAGGAAGAGGAGGAGGAGACTGAGGAGGAAGAGACAGAGGAGGAGACAGAGGAGGAGGAGACGGAGGAAGAGGAGGAGGAGACAGAGGAGGAGGAAGAGGAGGAGATTGAGGAAGAGGAGACAGGGGAGGAGACGGAGGAGGAGGAAGAGGAGGAAGAGACTGAGGAGGAAGAGACAGAGGAGGAGGAGGAGACGGAGGAAGAGGAGGAGGAGACATAGGAGGAAGAGACAGAGGAGGAGACAGAGGAGGAGGAGGAGGAGACAGAGGAGGAGGAAGAGGAGCAGATTGAGGAAGAGGAGACAGGGGAGGAGACGGAGGAGGAGGAGAAGGAGGAGACGGAGGAAGAGGAGGAGGAGACAGAGGAGGAAGAGGAAGAGACAGAGGAGGAGGAGGAGGAGGAAGAAGAACAAGAGCCATCATTTCCAATGAAATTAGAGCAACAATCATACACCATGTTCTGGTTCATGGAATGAGTATGAGGGAAGCAGGACTACGTGTTCAACCAAATATAAGCAGGTTCTCTGTGGCCTCCATTGTCAGGACATTCAGAGAAGAGAACAGGTAAGTGTGCTATCATTTGTGGTCCCTCAAACTTACAGTACAGTATGTAAGGACTGGACGAGGGTGAATCTGGATAATTAAAATGCTTCCTTGCTAAAGTCCCAAAGCCTTCAGACCCAGAAAGCCTGAATGTAACACACACAACCACACACGCATCCCCCACAAGTGAAGCTCGCTCAGGACAGAGCGTGGTGTCCAGTTACGAGACATTTTTATGACTGACTGGAATGTCCCAAAAAAGGTGATTTCTAAAGAGAAAGAAACTTCTCTTTTTAAAAGACATTTAACCAGATATATTCGATGTGTTTTTATGTGTGTCCATTTGCCCATGTCACATTGGAATGACTATGATTTTATCGTAGCTTAAAGTGAATTATAAATACCTTCATTATGCATTTTAAATATAACTGTCTATTCCCATAACTTGTACACATAGTTCTGGACACCTCCAGAATGCTTTCGGTGTGATCAATCAGAATACGTACAGTAATATCCAGTTAAATATAGTTTACTATGTTTCCATCTTTGGAGTGAAAAGAGACCAAAACCAACATCACTGGTGTTCTTAGATAACAGCGTTTACTACCTAAAGGAATGTTCACAGAACTGTGGCTCTCTCCCTCTCTGAATTCTTGCTGAGAAAGAGAAATGAAACCTTTCCAATCCTATATATTCTATATATATATATATATATATATATATATATATATATATATATATATATATATATATATATATATATATATATAACCATGTGAGAAATGTATTACCATGCATCTAATGTTCCAATCTTAAGATGTGGCCTTTTATGTGGTTTGTTTCATGTAAACTCTAATACTTACTATTCCAGACTGTTCACACTATGATCAACCAGAATCAGATGTGTGACATATTTGGTTTCTAAAACCTGGTACTTTGAAGATCGAAGTGACTGTATACACGATATGTCGGTAACAACAACATATTAATAGTAAAAGCATCTTTCATAGTTTCTTCAACGAATTGACAAACCCATCTCCCCCCCAAGACTGCGCTGTGAACAAATGCAAGTAAACGGGTGAGCTGCGGTTTTCCTGGATAAAAACAATAATAACGTTTACATTTATCCGCCGATTTCTGTGGTTTGCACGTGGTGTACGTTACTATTACTAATTATATAATTACCAAATACAACCAGAAAAAAACGTTCTGTCTTGTTTGTGAAAGGTAATTCCCCGAGACCTGTTTTCAATTGTGTGGCGACTTGTACAGCCCCAAGCAGCGCACGAAACAGGCATTTTTCTCAATTCCCATAATGAGAGGTATGGGCAAGTTGCCCTCCTTGATATGGCGGCGCCGTTGACGTACGCTCCAGCAGCCAATAGGGTGTCTATGTATTTATTATGTCTATGGGATTTCTCCAAGGTGATAAATATCGGCGCGCTCCACTCCCTCGCTCTCTTACCTTCTTGTCCTCGTGTCATAATGTAACGTCTCGCCTCCGGGCGAGCTCTTCGCCTTTCTTTTATTTGTTTCTAGTTTAGTTTGTGTTTTTCAGTCTTAGATAAGTCTCCGTGTTTAATTTCAATCGACGACGAGTGAAAAGGACACCGTGACATATCTCTTCAGCAAATCCATCTACAAGCACAGGGACCTTTAAACGAGCGCGCGCTCGCTTTGAAGGAGAAACATGCGCACGTGACCACGTGACGCGCCGGACCGAGAGACACACACACACACACACACACACACACACACACACACACACACACACACACACACACGCTTCTTCACAAGCCATGCAAAGAGTGCAAGTATCCGTGTTTTATCACGCTGTTAAGATTTGTTGAAGTCTTGTTGTCTCTCAAAGTTCTGTTGTCTATGTGAATTTGCTATTTAGAAGGATCCTCGGGTCTTCCTAAACTCCCTCTTGCATAACTGCAACTCTCTACATTTCCTCTCTCTCTCTGTCTCAATGCATTTCTCGTTCATCGATGCCTTATCGTGTTTTGTTGTTTATTATGTTTGTAAATACATATATCCCATGTAACCGTAGTAAATACATAAGTAGTTCTGCCTTATTAAATTCATTATATTCATTTGATTGATGTACTGCCTCTCTGCTCATTTTCCAAGTCCCTTAAGTGCCAAAGATCTTATGGCTACAAGCTTACAAATTAAAGATACTTTAAAGAGTATGTGTTTATAGGACCGGAAACCCAATTCTTGTGGCCACAGAATTGCTTTTCCTGAAATCCTATAAAGTAAGATGATATTGTGGATTCCCACAAATATTATTCTGACAATTGAGCTAATTAATTAATTAATCAATTTTGCCTGTTTTGTAAGACGTGGTCCGTGCAATTAATTGCAATCAACTTGTGGTTAATTGCAAGGATACACATGCATGCATGCAGGTAAAATGACACATCATCCCTTATCGGGAGATTTATTAACATGTAAGACTGATCTAATCCAAACATGTATGAATAATTATTAATTACCAATTATTAATTATGATATGCAAATTTCCCCACGGATTAGATCCGCCCCTGAGTCTTTAAAAGTATGTACAGTTGTAGAACGTCTCAGTAAATTACTGTAACATATGTCTAATAATTGGCCCTTTTCTTGCGGTATTACAGTAAAACTAATAGTAGTATTAAAAATAATTGTATTTTATGTATTGTACATATTTGGTGACCTTTCAATGCATTAGGCCTGTCTGTACAATTCTAACGAGAGGTTTTATTTGCTAGAATTGAAAGACTGCCACGTGCCAGTGGAAGGAGAGGTATGTTCTCACAACAGCAGGAGACCATTATTGTCAATATGGTCCTTCAAAATAATCTCATTCGTCTGCGTGAAATACAACAGCAAGTCGAGGAAGACAACATGAACTTTGAAGGAATCAACAGTGTGAGTCTCTCCACAACTGACTTTGTCCTGAAACGCAACCTGATAAGTCAAGTCAAGTCAAGTGTATTTATATAGCGCTTTTCACAATATAAATTGCATCAAAGCAGCTTCACAATATCAATCAAATAACATAACAATGTTTGTTTCTTAGCGAAAAAACATCCACGTTTGGTAGGGCTGATCAATGGTATTAATGCTTGGTTAATTATTTTGAATATCCCCTCAATAAGTCTCAAACAAGCCTACCGAGTACCATTTGAGAGAAATTCTGAAAGGGTAAAAGAGCTACGATATCAATATGTGCAAGTAAGTAATCATGTCCAGAGATTATACAGCACTATTGAGTTACTGTACATCTTTACTGTGTTGAATGTAATGCAGCACATGTATACAGAGGCATGAAGCCTACAATGCTATGTCATTTACGTTACTTCAAAAATCATTTTTTGTTCATTTCTATAGAGAATGTTTCAACTGGATTCCATGGAGAGGCCTCATGAGTGCATCTTCCTGGATGAAGCTGGCTTCAATCTCACCAAGAGGAGAAGGAGAGGCTGCAACATTATTGGTCAACGGCAGGGCAGCGTGATGGCAACGTGACCATATGTGCTGCCATCAGCAGCTACCGGGTTACTCACCGCCCTGTGACTTTAGGGCCTGAGAATACTGCCCATCTTATAACGTTTCTGGATGCTCTACAGGAAGCACTACTGAGACGTGAACAGAGAGGTGATGAGCAGGCAGAGCATCCCATGTGGTAGTCTGGGACAATATGAACTTTCACCGTGGTCCTAGAATTCGTGAGTGGTTTGAAAATAACCCACGTTTTATAAATGTGTGCCTCCCACCATACTCGCCCTACCTTAATCCCATTGAAGAATTTTTTTCTGCATTGAGGTGGAAGGTCTATGACAGAAATCCTAATGCACAGGAAAATCTCATTCAGTCAATGGATGCAGCATTTGACAAGATTGGAGTGGAAGCGATTCAAGGTTGGACTCGGCATGCTAAAGGATTCTTTCCCCGTTGTTTGCAAGGGACAGGATTGCCTGTGACGTTGACGAGGTCCCGTGGCCTGAGCATGCCCAGAGGCATGATGCTGAGGCAGAATGATTCCAAGACATTACTTGCTATCGATCTGCTGCATATTTTGTTTGTAACTACATGTGTGAAGGATTGTGCAAGTTCATAATAAATATAATATTTCCCCTGCTCTGCCCTGAGTCCAGTGTTTTGCATTTATCTCTGTAGTGTGTAATGGCGGCTGTGTAGTTTATGCATTAGCTGGATGTGTGTGTTATCTGAAAACAGTGTTTGGTTTTGGGTAAAGATAACATAATTCTGAAGCAATTGTTTGATATAGCAAGACAAGTCAAAGGTTTTCACAGTGTAGCTTAAGTTTGGTGATTTGTGCTTAAGAGCCATTCCACCGAAAGGGGGACATTTCTGTCCCCAGGACATTATATGTATAAAATTGCATGAAAATTAACTCTAAAATACATTTTTATTATTAAGTAAAATGTCCTGCACATTAAGCTAACTACAAATTTAAAATTTATAATTAAAAACATTACTAAAAACTATATAGAACACAAAAAATTGCATTTGCATGTCCCCACTCTCTATCTCTAAACTTTACCATGAAATATGATTAAAATCCTTCAGAAATCTGAATTGTTTTTGCATTGTTGTGTGACTTTATATCCAATCTGCTTTAAAACAAAAAAAAAAAACATTTGATCTAATATTTTAGATAAAATACAAATTTTAGTCATGAGCTTCGTAGAGAAAAAACACTCAGGCTTGCCTGGTGTCCGTTTAATACATTGACAAATTAATACAATTTTTATTTAATACATTAATACATTAATACATTGACACATTTTAATACACATTTGATTAATACAAAGCACTAAATGGTTTAGCTCCGCAGTACTTGAGCCAGTTGATAATACCTAGAATATAAAATATTTTTTATATCGTTGGTTAATTCATTTGAATATCCCCAACTCCAAAGAGAGGTATTCCTAGTCAAAAATCAGATTGAGATATCCATAATTAAATTGCAGATATCTTTAAATGAGATTTGACTAACGATAATTCCAATTCAAAATATCTCTTAAGTTTTGCCTAGTCAAAAGTCCAATTCAAGATACAGTTGTCATTTGACTAGTAATTGATTATTTTCAGATATTAATGTATTTTGGATATTTAAAAAAAAATTATGAATAAAAGATATCTTAAATTTGATTATGACTCATCAAACACCAGTTAGAGATAGATCAAATTATATTTTTTTACTAATTAATTTAATTATCACTAGTAAAAATTGTAATTTGAGACATCGAATTAGAATTATTCCTAGTACAAAATTAGTTGTAAATATCTTTAATTACAATTTCTACAATTCAAAACTCATTTGAAGATATCGGAAAATATTTCCCAATGGAAGTCTACTATGACTAGTCAAAATAACATTAATATATCTAATGAAGTAATGACTAGTTAAAATCATCTTAATTCCAATTACAGCGAGTCAAAATTGTAAAATAGATAGCTGTAATTGGAATTTTCAGCAGTCTAATTTTGACTAGTACAGCGGGGTATTTAATGCAAAGCCGGCTTGCCATATAGCCTGGAGTTCCCTTTCGTGGTTACTCCGAGTTACGTCGGATGACGACGAATGGGGTTTCGCTTAGAACACCTATCGACTTCGAGAATACAAAAACAAGCCAATGGCAAAGAAATGCCATGGGTCTGCGGAATTTGCATGACGTAACTCCGCCCCACCTCGTGGGTATAAAAGGAGGACGCCGGCAACATGCAGTTATGTTTTCGCTTCGGAGCCAAGAGTATTTCTTCACTCCACAGCCATTTCTGACTTCCCTCTACGAGACAAGCCATTCTCTATGTCTCTTGGTGTGACGGCGATCTGCAGCGAGTTCACATTGCCTGCTGATCTGTGCAGTGATCTGCCAGTGAGTGTGTTCTCCCCGCTCACTTCAACATCGCAGAGTTTTTTTCTCCTCTCACAAAAGAGCTTGAACGCGGCACGTCTTTTAAAAGACGGCTCGCCCGTGCATTTGTGGTTGCGGCAGATTGGTATCGGACTCTGATGGGCACGAGCGCTGTATAGTGTGTTTGGGCTTTGATCATGCTTGAACAGCGCTCGTGGGTGATTCATGTTCTCTCTGTGGGAACATGATCATCGCGTCATTTAGGTCGAGACTCGGTGAACTCGCAGGAGTGAGAGTCCTCTCATCCACCCCCCGTTTTCGGCTGGTGGCCAGGGTGACCTGAGGGTGATGGTCTGGAACAAGGCGCCGACTCTGTGTCCGTGACCCCAGCCCCCCTCTTCAATGACGGTGCCCGCTAGCGATCAGGTGATTCCACGAGTCTACCTTCGGGTGGCCCGTGTGTTTTCATTTGAAAGCTACAGAGGATGGTGCTATCTCTGTAGCAGCATCACTAGGTAGGCTTTATTCTTCTGGAAGTGACGACTCGTCACAGCTGCCACCTTCTGGTGTGCTATGGCTGTGCCTGAGTCTGATCCGGAGATGACGCCCATGCTTTCCTGGGACGATTGGTTTTTGGGTAAGGCCGCCGACCCGCGTCCACGGCAAACCCCAATATCTTTCTTCCCGGACGAGCATGATGAGATCTCGACGTCCTGAAAGACCCCCGTGTCTTCTCAGGACCGCTCGTTGGTCTCATCCACCTTTCCCTCCCCTCAACGGGGCCGCTGCCCATGGGTACACTGGGGTCCCCCCGGTTGAACGCTCTGTTGCGATGCTACTGTGTCCTCAGAGTGCTTCCCGGCGCAATCCTAAGCACCCGTCCGAAGCCTGTAGTTCTTTTCGTCTACACTAATCTGTGGCGAAATCCTATATTGCCACCGGACAGGCAGCCGCCTCACTGCATCCCATGACCGTTCTGTGGTCTACCTGACCCAGATGCTAATGGTTATGCATGAGGGCGGGACTGACTCAAGGCTCTTTAATGAGCTACCAAAAAGCGTGCCGCCACTGACCTTGCTCTCCGAGCGACGAAGGTGGCCGTGCGCTCTCCGAGTCAGGTGATGTTTACCACTCTGGGGCTGACCGGTCTGATGTGCAGGATGTCGGCGGACTCCTCTGCTCGACACCCCCATATGCCAGGTCGGCCTCTTCGGCGGTGCGGTTGAGTTATTCTGCCCAACAGTTCTCAACCGCCCGGGAGCAGATTGAGGTTATTCTGCCGACGGCCCCGCCGTCCGCTCAGGTCCCTCAGTCTGCCAACTGCCGAAGGCGCCCTCCCACGGTTCCAACCCCGCCTGTTCACCCGGGCTGGCTTTGGAAGACCGTGGGGGGATGCCTCAGCCCTCTCCAGCCCCGCCCCCCGCTAAACGCCGGGTTAAGCGGCACTTTTGAGATGGGCTGCTCAGAGATGGGGCTCAGTTCTTTCCAGGAGTTGGTAGCAGGGCCACTCTTTTCCCCGGTGGAGGGCTGGGGAAGAATCCTTATTCAGAAAGAACTGACTCTCTCGTCTCTGAGCATACAGAGTTCCGGACGACACGGTGCTCCGCCTCCGAGCCGTGCACCCCTCGTCCCCCTCTGTCTCAGAGCCGGATGACAGTGTGTGCCGTCCCTGGACCGTACCGCTCTCATCCCCCTCTATCGCCAGACCCCTGGCAGAGCAGGCCCCCGCGGAACGCTGGTCCTTCCCTGGCCTCCTCTGTCAGGGTACGGTTATGACCATGCCCCCACTTTGGGCCGCTATGCCGTCCACCTCTGGGCCGGTCATTCCGCTTCGCTGCACCACCGAGGGGACGTCGGTGGTTCGTTGACTCCGCTGGCACAGTTCTTGGGAGCCTGCCTAGAGCTTCCCTGTCTGTTTCGCTGGGTCGCGCGAACCATCGGCTCGGCAATGCGATTCAGTTCGCACGGTCTACTCCCCGCTACAGGGGAGTCCGCTCCACTCTGGTCGGTGGCAATGCCCCTATCATGAGAGCAGAGATTGCCACCCTGCTGACGAAGGGTGCAATCGAGACTGTCCTTCTACCCGAGATGAGGTCCGGCTTCCACAGCCCTTACTTCATTGTCCCCAAGAAAACCGGTGGGTTATGACCGATCCTGGACTTAAGCGTGTTGAACCGCTCCCTTCACAGGATGCCGTTCAAGATGCTCACCGCCAAACGCATTTTCGAATGTGTTCGGCCCCAGGATTGGTTTGCAGCGATCGACCTGATGGACGCCTACTTTCATGTCTCCATTCTTTCTCGACACAGACCGTTCCTCCGGTTTGCTTTCGAGGGGCAGGCATACCAGTACGCGGTTCTCCCTTTCGGGCTAGCCCTGTCTCCTCGCGTCTTCACGAAGGTCGTCGAGGCAGCCCTTGTTCCTCCATGGGAACATGGGGTTCGCATCCTGAACTATCTCGGTGACTGACTGTCCTAGTTCACTCTCGAGACCAGGTTTGCGAACACAGGGACCTTGTGCTCCGGCACCTAGCTCGTCTGGGCCTTCGGGTCAACTGGGAGAAGAGCAAACTTTGCCCCGTGCAGAGGATCTCTTTTCTCGGTATGGACATCGACTCGGTCGCCATGTCCGCGCAGCTTACGAGCGAGCGCGCACAGTCACTGCTGACTTGTCTGAGACAATTTCAGGGCAAGAGTGCGGTTCCACTGAAATTTTTTCAGAGGCTCCTGGGGCATATGGCATCTGCAGCCGCGGTAACGCCGCTCGGATTGCTTCATATGAGACCGCGTCAGCTTTGGCTATGCGACCGAGTCCCGAGGTGGGCATGGCAACAAGGCACGCTCCGAGTATCAGTTACTCCAACCTGCCGTCAGACCTTCACCCCGTGGTCGAACCTCAGTTTTTCAGGGCAGGTGTCCCCTGGAACGAGTTTCCCGGCATGTTGTTGTCTCAACAGATGCCTCCACCACGGGCTGGGGCGCCATGTGCAATGGACATGCTGCCGCCTGCTCCTGGACAGGACCCCAGCGCCTATGGCATGTCAATTGCTTCGAGTTTCTCGCCGAGAAGACCCCCGGAGGTGTTCGGTCGGTGTCGTGCTTTCCTTCCTTCAAGATGGGTTGGAGCGAAGGCTGTCTCCCTCCACCCTCAAAGTTTGTTGCCGCTATTGCCGCACACCATGACTTGGTAGAAGGTAAATTCTTAGGGAAGCATGACCTGATCGTCAGGTTCTTGAGAGGAGCGAGGAGACTGAATCCTCCTCGTTCTCCTCTCGTTCCCTCTTGGGACCTCGCGGTGGTTCTAAATGCCCTGCAGAGTGCTCCCTTTGAGCCTCTGCAATCAGTGGAGCTTAAGTTCCTGTCAATGAAGACAGCGCTCCTGGTTGCATTGGCCTCTGTCAAGAGGGTAGGGGACCTGTAAGCATTCTCCGTTGACGAAGCGTGCATGGAATTCGGGCCGGCTTACTCTCACGTGATCCTGAGACCCCGGCCTGGATATGTGCCCAAGGTCCCTACCACTCCCTTCCGGGACCAGGTGGTGAACCTGCAAGCGCTGCCCTTGGAGGAGGCAGACCCAGCCTTGGCACTGCTCTGTCCAGTACACGCTCTCCGCGCCTATGTAGACAGGACGCAGTGTTTCAGGACCTCAGACCAGCTCTTTGTCTGTTATGGTGGGAAGCTGAAGGGAAAGGCTCTCTCCCAGCAGAGGTTGTCTCACTGGATTGTGGACACCATTGCTTTGGCATACCAGCAGCAAGGTCGACCGTGCCCCCTTGGTGTGACTTCCCACTCCACCCGGAGTGTGGCATCCTCTTGGGCTCTAGCGCATGGCGCCTCGCTAACAGACATCTGCAGAGCTGCAGGCTGGGCGACACCTATCGCATTCGCCAGATTCTACAATCTCCGAGTGGAGCCAGTAGGGAAGAGCCTGAGTAGGGAACGGAGACGTTACGTCTTCCTGCCACTTCCGCTGTACCGCGGGGATCGCCTGAGCTCAGTCTTGGCTCCTCAGCGAAGAAACATAACTGCATGTTGCCGGCGTCCTCCTTATATACCCACGAGGTGGGGCGAAGTTACGTCATGCAAATTCCGCAGACCCATGGCATTTCTTTGCCATTGGCTCGTTTTTGTATACTCGAAGTCGATAGGTGTTCAAAGCGAAACCCCATTAGTTGTCATCCGACGTAACGTCTCCCTTCCCTACTCAGGGAACGAGGGTTACATACGTCACCGAGACGTTCCGCGTCATCACGTTCAGTTCAGTTCGGGGCGGAGCGTTTAAGCCGAACTCATATAGGATGAAATCGAAAGCACAGCAGTCGTGACCATAGACAGTAAAGGTCATGACAGATGACTGTAGAAGTCATTTCAGAAGATTCAAAAACTGCAATGTCTTCAGAGGTTACGGTAAGTTTGTTAAAACGTTTCAAAGCTGTAGTATAATAGGGAGCAAATTTGACTTTAAACAAGTTCTCAAACTCAAACACGTGATTGTATTTGTCAAACTGTCACGATATGTTTTAATATAAGTTGAACTTTTTTATTAATTGGCAAAACTGGGAAAAGCAACCGAATCACACTAGGAAATGTACAGGTTTTTTTTTTTTTTATTAGTGACTGCATTGATTTATTCTAGTGAAGTTTATTCTAGTCTTGAGATAAGGGACAAAACATGTCCTACACACAAAAGCCCTCTTTATGTTAAAAATAAAGAAATTCATCAAAATAGTAATACTTAAAAAGTTGCATCTAAAGGAAATCTGGATACTAAGGATATCCATTGCTTTTATTTTTAAACAATTTCTTTAGTATTATTTTAAATATGCTATACTTGGGAAATACATGTAATTTAACCAGTCTTCCGCATGAGGTCACACTTTTAAAATGCCTAACAAAGTGTTTAAAAATGCAACAAGCGACAAAAAAATAAATTGAATGGCAGAGATCTTGTCAAAAGGTTATTCAAAAAGTGAATATTGAATTATATTTTCTAAGTTGTGTCCTCGCTGTGAATCAATTCACAGATGTTTTTTTCTCTCCATATAATTCTGCATAAATCAGGCAATGTCATCATGGTCATCTTCCTCTGAAGACCCCTTTCCTATTACATTGTGGATCTCACAGTAGGACACAGTCCTGACAGTTTTATATTATATGTCACAGCTTTAACAAGACAACTCTGTCATCCTGGTGTATTAGTTTCTGTAAATAGTTGTGGGATAAATCTTGCCATTTTTATTGCATATAATGGGGAACTGTTCTAATGTTGTTTCATAAATAAATAAAATAATAAATCCTTTGGACTTTGGCTGCTACAGGGCGCACATAATAATGCTTACTATTACATTCAAGCTAACATACGCTTCTTGTATTCCGTGAGCTACCGGAGACCCAGAATGAGACGTACTGTACCGCTAAAAGGAGAACAACAAACCACTGGAAAGATTGTTGTATGAAATTAAATATTAGTTTTAGAAGTAGTTGTAACCTCAGTTGGACCTTTGTCAACTCTGTCAGTATTTGACACTATCAGATGAGGGTTTCTGTTAATGTTGAAAGAAATATTTTATTCTAAAACATCAACTGAACTACATGATATTATGTCTGATTTACCAATGACATTGATTATATATGTTTAAAATTAAAAAAGGAGGAGTAATAAAGAATTTAGGAACTGGATTGTTCATTATAACCCTAACTCAGGGAATTTTTTTTTAATCAATTTTATAAAACTTTTTTAGAGAATGTAGTTTATCACGCTCCTTTACTGAAAACCATTATTAGATAATTGAAGACTTTAGACTGTTGTTGGGTGAATCAAATGAAAATAAAATGCTTTTTATTGCATCTGATGGAGTTGACAAATTAAGTTGTGTAAATATACATTTTTTCTTGCATGGTTCATTAGCTGAGACCTTTGTCTACAAATATATAAATTATTAATAATGTATTATTAAATAATAAAAACTAACTTCTAAATCATGTTTTGCCCCTTATCTCAAGAAGCAGTGAAAGGTAAAGTTTTGACTGGGTGTCACACATTACTCACATCAGCGCACACAAATGTTTTTTTCACATTCATTTTTGAATTCTCAAATCTAACTCTATTCGGGAGGAAATTGCACACACAGACAATCTGCTTTACTTTAAACCTTGTATAGTAAACCCCAATTTAATTGACTTGAGTTGTGTATTGTGTCCTCAGTGTCCACACACAGGTCTGAAATCAAGTCTCACATCATGGAGGAAGAGAAGAAACAAACTTCCTATGAAATGAGTGTGTGAGGAGAGAGAGGAGGAGACGTCTGTTCATCTCCAGGATTCAGCTGTGTGTCCATGAAGAGTAACATCTCTATGGATCTCCCCCCTAAACTCAGTGATGGACCTGCTGTGACCTCTGACCCTGCGTGAGTATCACAAAACTGCTGAACTGTCTGCAGTAAAGCAGAAATAAGGAAATAGTGTCATTATTAACTCATGCAGCACTAAATGGGACCATGATAAGACTAAAATTTACTTATATGCCTGACATTTCCAAACTTTACAGTGACCAAGTATCAACAGCAAAGACAACATGCTCATATTGGCATATTTTGATTAAAGTCTGTATCAATAAACTGTTTGGTTTTACAGTGCAGACAGATCATTTGCGTCCACCTGAAATATTTCAATGAGTCTTTTTCTCATTATCATCAACAGGAAGAGAAAGAGAGCAGCTTCTCAAGTATCTGACTGTGTGTCCACGAAGAGTAACAGATCCATGATCGATCCCCCTAATCTCAGTGATAGTGCAGTGAACATTGAGCCTGTGTGAGTATGATCATGTAGATAATAATGTCGGCTTATGCGTGAAAGTGTAAGGAAGCGAGTGATAAGGATAAAGAGTCATCGCTGTGAAACATTCAGGATGGATATCGTTTCCAATAGAAATGTGATGTCAATTTTTTAAATCTATGCAAAGCTGTACATTCACTTTTTTGCACTTAGCACTGGTGCTACAGACGTTAAAAGTGTTGGAGCACAGGCCACACAATTGTAGCACAAGTATAAAAGTTTCAATCTTTTCAATCTCTAAAAACAACCACGACAATTACAAAAAATAGTTCCAAAATAGGGTCTTTTGAGCATTAGTTAGTTCATGACAAAATCATCCAGCTATCACTGTAGCAGAATAACACGCAGATAGAGATGATTTACCTAATGAAACATATGGTTTATTTGTGTTCTTGTAGACGTCTCTTCATAAGAATAAAGTATCTTTATATCAGAATCGAGTATTCACCCAGACCATGGTATAAGTGAGGTTTTAATGGACGACGGCGAGGTGTGAACCGGCCGACGCGTTGCCTCCGCCGAAGTCCATCAAAACCTGACAATGGACACCTCGGAGGGCATTAACCCGCTTATACCATGGTCACTTGCCAAATAAAGCATTCTTTTTGAACAATAAAGTCTCTGAGTGTATTTACTACCCATTTCGTATTTTTTTTCGTGTTGATCTCATCTTTTTCGTCTTCTATTTGATTCAGTTCTCCCGTTGTTATCTCTTTGTGTCGTTTCTCCGTTTTATTTACATTTTTTCTTTCTTCAGCAGCATCCCAGTCGTCAAAGTTGTCATATTCTCCATAAATGTTAAAAGAAATAACGAAGTCGCTTGTTGTATTAGTAGGCTATGTAATATCTAACTAACGTTAGATGTTTGTTTTGATAGAGCAAATTGTTAACGGATACTTTGACTGCCTGTTGCTATGGTTACTCACAGCTGTTGTAGGCAGCGCATTTATTTATTAATTTCGAACTGTAAACAGGCAGTTTCACTAGAACTACTTTACTAGGTGTCCTCTATCACTTTTTAACGGACACCCTGCAGCCAATGAGAATCGAGTATTCACCCAGACCATGGTATAATATGAGCTATGAGCGTCAGCTGGTCCATTGATAAAAAAACACTCCGTGCTGTCGTCATGATAGCGATTTACAAAACAACGTCCCTGAGGGCTTTTAGCTCAACAATGTGCAGATGTGGAGAAATATTGATATATTCTCATATATTCACATCATATTTCTATAGACAGGAATAATATTTACTGAATTTATACCCAAATGCGTCGATGTAATCATTATGGTCGCTTCTTACTGAGATGTGCTGTGTTTTCAATTCACACCAATAGCATGAGGGCGCTATATGCACAACAATAGTCCATATCTGGACCATGAAGAAGACCCATAGTCATGTGACATTCCAGGACGTCACCTCGATACAGAAAGTAGCTGACAGAGATCGCTGTAACATGCAGATAAAGATGTTTTGAAGACAATAAACATGATTGCAATGATATTTGAGTTACCTGTGTTCTTCAAGCCATGCCAGGCATTTCATAATAATAGTTTATATTTATAATGTAATGCTAATCGATATAGATTTCATCATCGTGCACAACTCTGTAAATAATACATTTTCTGTCGGATTTTTTTTTTATCTGAAGTCAAATTAGATCACAGAAGATTATGTAAAACACTAGACTTGCGTTATATAGTAAGTTTGGAGCACAAACATGGTTTTAATCTCATAAATGGTCGTGTATTGATGGTGTGCTAAGCTAACATGCTAGCTAGCCCAGGCGCACCTGCCACGAGCAGTTATTGTTTTATGATTTTTTTTCTAAATAGGAATGCTTAATGAAATGTTTCAGTGCATTTGATGATACCAGTTTCAAATATTTAGTGAGAACTTTGATAAAAGAAATTAGGATTTGAAACCCTATGAATAGCCTGTGAATAGCCAGTCGTTAGTAGCTATAATGCAGACAAAAGAAATGCATATTTAGAGCCATAACCAGTGTGGAGAGGTGTAAATGTGTGCAGGGGAGACTGACACTGAATGGGACTCGTTTTTGCACCACAAAACAATAGAGGCAATAGATTGAATAGATGACCCAGAAGATGACTAAACATCAGTTTGCTAATAGAGTCTAATCAAAATAAAGTAATTTGACATGATCTTGAAAAACATTTAACTAAATACAGAGTTTTAGACTTATCATTTTCACATTTTAAATATAAAATGGTCAGACATGTGGCTTTAGCTGCTGTGCATTTCTAGATTGCTCCAGGGCCAACTTCAATTTTATTTTCATGAAGATGTTTCATAAAAATAAATTTCTAATAACTTCACAAAACTTTGAAGCTATTTAAAATTGTTTTTTTCATTATGACAATAACTAATTCTACATTCACAATAAACTACCAGGTGTCAGCTTTCAAATGAGATCATGCTTGTGCTTTTGGTGCAAAGGGTTCATGAACTGTATTTGTTTCAGTTTGGGTATGTCATTTCTGGGGATTTTTCAAAAGTGGGCTTGCAGCTTAACAGGTTAAAGCATTAAAAAAAAAACTCAACCCAAAAAGCAGCTTTTCACAAAAGTCACAACTTTATTGCACCAGGTATATCTATATTTATGTATTTGCAATACTGAATGACTTATTTTCAGAAAAGGCATTAGATACAGAACCATCAATTCAATTATGACAAAGACACTGTCCTTCAGCGTCCAACCACTTTGAAAATAACCCATCTCAAGTGAATTTCTAAGAGAATACAGACATCCTACAGAACGCATAGAAGTCTTCGTCTGGCTCCTGAACAGTCTTTCAAACGCATATCTATTGTTTTAATAGAACTTCCCATTTACAATTCCACAGACCTTAAATACATTAGGCTTCTGTTTAGCAGTGTGCATTTTAACAAGTTTCAACAAGTATAATTCGCAATATGTTCTATTCATTTTTAAAAATTAAACCAAGGCAACTTTTCTAAAACCCAAGGACTCGTGAAAGGGATGGTGTTAAACAACAAGAACGACTGAAGGGAGTCACAGAGAGCACAAGGTAAGACTGTACAATGGTCTAAATAGGAAAGCGTCAACATTGGTTTGCTCTTATGACGGCTCTTCGGTGGATAAGCATGTACACCGTGACCCAATGCATCGTTAACAGACGTGGAACATGACAGGTGTTTACAGCTCACAGAGATGATGTTTGGACCAGAAGTCTTTCCCTGGACTAGAGCATCCGTGGGATTGCTGTTGTTGCATAGAGAGTAGAAAAGAGGATGGGGCACGCTAAATCAAAGACAAGCGGATACTCCAGTTATTAAGGAATTCACCCCACCTGGCAAAACACAGTGGTTTGTGTTAAGGCCCATGTTTTTTTGTTTTTTTTTTAGCTCACATGGATGACATGTATTGCATTGCTGTATGCAGCATTGTGCATAAAAGACCACGTCGTCTGACTGGAAATGGAGATGTTTTGGGAAATCTGAAGAGATGCTTTATAGAGACGGCGGAAATTCCCACGCGAGACTCGTTTCACTTCAAAAATGTTCTGTTTGATAAAAAAAACAAAAAAAACAATGCAAAAGTTGGGGAGGATGGGCTAGTATTCGAGCAGGCAAGACATGACAATATACAATCACAAGCAATAAATGTATTGCAATGTAAGACACCAGGGCCGTGTGCCTGTGGCAAACTAAAAGGCAACACAGGCAAATAACTGCCTAATAGTAACCGGCTCAAATATGAAAAAGCTAAATAATCAAGTGAGCAAAAGTTCCCTAATGGGAACAATGATGTTATTTGTTGAGTCAAGACAAATTATGCTTAAAACATTGTAGGGAGGGGCTTAATTTTCCTGTTCCTCCTCTCAAGAGAAGCCCTCAGATCACGCATCACTGCTCGCCAAGTCTTGCCTCGATGAAACTGGCCCTGGTGAACATTTGTTCTTATTACAATAAGAATAACTGAGACCATCAGAGGTTAACAGGGTGCCGACTCTTCAGTGTGCCACGTTTGCTATGATTCGAAGATCATAATGGCACCATTGGTGGCGTATATTTGGGATTTCAGACGGTGACTAAAGCCTCATCGCTTTATTTCACAGTACTGCTGCATTCTGGGAGGACTTCAGAGGAACTTGAGACAGATCCGACTGCTTCTGATCCAATAAGGCAACTGGTCTGGTCAGGGGAAACACACATGGGATCCGCATTTCAAAACTGCAAAAACACAGTGAAATGGCTGGTTATAAACAGAAAAGAACATTCTTGTCTTCAAGATCAATTTATATATATAAGTAATTCTGAAATTAAGTCTACCTATTAGTAAAGACAAAGAGTTTGCTTTAAATTGGAATGGTTTAAAATCGCAAGACTTATGCAAATGATGACCTTTAGTTGCGATGACACACTGGCCTGAATGGCCACCATGTGTAGTATTCGTGTAAACGCAGCCAGTTACGCCTCAAGTGAAAGCAAACAGTCGGGCGTAAACCGGATGTGCATCAGTATGTTGGGTGTGTGTGTGTGTGTGTTTGCTCTTAAAGTGACAGTAGTCTAATAAACCTGCTGCTTTGTGTCAATGTGACTGTGCTATATTTTAAAATTAAATTTCTGCACTAATTCTAACTACATGTTGAAAAACCTATTGTACCTGAAAAACTTAATTATGATTAATTCCTTATATTTTAATAATTCGTATGTAATGAATAATTTAACTCATATTTTTGTCCTATTGTTTGTAATTTGATGCTTTGCTCTCATTTTTAATAACAGAAATTAGATAAAAACACACAAAACAACTATACTGTGATATATATTGTTATCGTGAAATAAAATCTCATATCGGGAAATAAAATTGGCGTAGAGGGCAAGACCCCTCTACTTGACCGGTGTCTTCAGTGTCATTTATGTGATTGTCTTTTTGTGCTTTTTTTTGTTGTTTTTTTTCATCAAATAGATTGAAAATGTTTAACAGAAGACAGACGGTAATTATTTTTTTCTTCGATACATTTTTTATGTAAAATCAAACATTAAAATGTGACAAATTTCAAAGTATGATAAAAAGGATGGGTAATCGTTTAATACTCGTAACATGGCATAGAAAAAGTGTTGGAGGAGAAAAAGATCCAAGCACCTTTCAGTGGCGACAGCCCAGACCGCTGCGCCTGCCTCCCGGCGTGACCGACCACATGTTACGCCGCTCCTGGATCTTCTGGAAGACGTTTCCATTCCTCCTCTTCTCCTTCTTGTATTTTTTCATTTTCTTCACCTAATGGAGAGGGAAATTAAATGACTCGGTTTATTGTGTTATAACTAGGTAATAAATAAAATATTGAGCACAGTATACATACATTTTGTTTAAAAAAAGAAAAACGAAAGAGTAAAATATTCCACCGACTAGTAGTCTAAGATGCAACCATAGTCACTTCCAGTCAAAATGAGTTTCCTGGTGTAAGTAATGCTCAAAAATATTGAAATATTGAAGTCCAAGTTGTAGTCCTCACTTTTCCACTGTCAAACTCCCTGTCCCACTCGTCAAGGACAGTATCGTTTTTGGCATCGCGTACATCTTCTCTGGCGTCTCTGCTGATGGCCGACGGGTCTCCATCCCAACTGAGAACTGGAGGAGGAAATATTCAAAACACTGTCAATATTACAGGTCATGCTGAGAATTCAAGCAAAGGTGCAACTGAGGACTATGATCTTAATTCCTCCCGAAAACTGGTAAGTTATGTTTCTTTTACTGCGCATGTGTGAAGAGCACCTTTTATGGGTGAGCGCGTTTTTTTGTTGTGGTTGTTCAGTCTGACGTTCTATGAGAGGTAGAGCGGCTGTGTTATGTGATGGAGCAATAAAGAATCTACCGTCTGATAACTGTTGTAGTTATTGAGTTAACAAAAACTGCTACATAAGAAGAAAAAAAAGTTACAAAAATCTAGTGTCTAAAAAATCTAGACACAACAGTCTAGTGTTTATCGTTTCTTCCCCATCTGAACAACTGTCCCGTTGAAATGCATCAGAACAGAAACAGAAATTGTCCATTAGCATTTGAAATGGATAAACATGTTAAGATTCAGAAATAAATCCTAACCTCTCCAACTGTCAGGAAAGCTGAGAAGTTTTGCACACAAGGTTCGGCTGACTTCTGACCGACAACTCACCCTCAGTTCCATAGGCTTTATCTGAGGAGTTCTTGAGGAGCTCCTCGACAACATCACAGCTTTTCTTGCCGTCCCAGCCAATAGGAGCGGAGCACGAGCCTTTCCTCGACACGCCCTCGGCTTCCTGAAGGCTCTGCTGGCGCTTGTAGCCGTCCTGTACCTGGCTGTCCCAAACGAACACTGCAGCTGCAACAGAAAAGCCCAGAAGGTGAACTCTGAAATATCCTGTCAGATATTGGCAGACACCAGGAACCAAACCCACATAAAAAAAAAACTTTAAGTGTGTTCTGGTGTATAGTTCAGTTGAAGTCGATAATGAATGCAATTCAGCCTAAAGTAAATAGTAAAGGGTGATGGATTGATGTGCTTCAAGCAGAGGAGCAAAAGCTTGTCCTGACAAAAACTGGCATTCTTTAAATCTTTTTGCAGAGCATAAGCGTGTTTTCGTCCTGTTGATTTTGTGGTAAAATACGACTTGGGTGAATATAAGTGTCACGGTTCTGTCACTTCGCTCTGGTTTGTTCCTGGTTTTGTGACAGAGCATCACACTCCTGTATTTTCTTGTCTTTGTCTGTGTGCCTGGATTCGGACATTCATGCTCCAAGTGTTTGTCTTCTGTCCGTGTGTTTTGTGCTTCATGTCGTGTGCTGTAGCACGGAGTGTGTGTTTAGCAGCCATATAGCCCTGTAGCCCAAGACTGGTTGCCCACTGAAGCTGAGCTGGTCAGTGCCTGGATGGGAGACTCCTGGGAACACCAGGTTTCTGCTGGAAGAGGTGTTAGTGAGGCCAGCAAGGGGCGCTCACCCTGTGCTCTGTGTGGGTCCTGACGCCCCAGTGTAGTGACGGGGACACAATACTGTTAAAAAAAAGAGCACCGTCCTGCGGATGAGACGTTAAACCGAGGTCCTGACTCTCTGTGGTCTTTAAAAATCCCAGGATGTCCTTTGAAAAGGGGTAGGGGTGTAACCCCGGTGTCCTGGCCACATCTGCCCCTTGGCCTCTGTCCATCATGGCCTCCTAATCATCCCCATATACTGATTGGCTTCATCACTGTCTCCTCTCCACCAGTAAGCTGGTGTGCGTGTGTGTGTGCGTGTGTGTGTGTGTGGTTGGCGTTCTGGCGCACTATGGCTACCGTCGCATCAGGTGATGCTGCACATTGGTGGTGGTTGAGGAGATGTAAAGCGCTTTGTTACCTTTATATAGCGCTTTTTCTGGGACCTCAAATTATTATTATTATTATTACACTGGCTGTGTGCTTTCATGTTGTCATGTTTTGTGCAAACACGTGGCTTGTCATGTGTGTTTCTTTGTGCCGTGTGCTCTCCTGTCAATTGTCTAGCACAACCTTTTATTTGTGTTTTGTTTTATTTTATTACTAATAAAGCCCATATATCTGCATCTTTGAGTCCTCGCTTCATCCCTCACCCACATCCATGACAATAAGCCCATCAAGCAAAAACATCCTAGCTGTAACAAGACCTAATAGAACCAAAAGCTTGATCAATAATAAGGGAAATGTTTGCTTCCACTAATCAATACCATCTATGATCTTACGGCAGCAAGTGTGTTTATACCTGTATTCGGTTTACTAGGTTTCTGCGTATCCGTGTTTCCCATCTGACTAGGAGACTCGTCTCCATTGGTCTCTTGAAGCTCCCTGTGAAGTTTCTCTTCTTTCCTCGGCTTTTCCTCCTCATCTCTGAAGTCTTTTTGTTTCCTCCTTTTCTTCTTCTTCCTGGTCTCTTCTAGGTCCTTTGTCTTTGAGTTTGTACCATCAACCTCTTTTACAACAGCACTGCATGAAAAAGAAGAAGCCATTTAACAGGTTAAATGAAGGTAGATGTACTGTACTTAAATGATATGCACATTCAAAGAGATATATTACACAGGAATTTGGTAACCATTGTAATGTTTTAAATAATGGTGTTGACTTAAACGACAAAATAAGTTATACTATAAAAGTTTAAAAGGCCTTTTGGTTGGATGCAAAGTTGCAGGTGTAAAGGCCATTAAGTTTTGATAATATAGCCAATCACATTGCCTTTAAAATGTACTCCATTGACACAACCAGTCAAAACTTGCACATCAGAAAGTTTCATCTGTCCAATGTCTGTGCAACTTCACTTCAGAAGTTATAAATTAGTGATGAAATGTGTTTGTACTAGGTGTGTTGCGCATGTCACGATTCGACACATATCACGATAGTGATATTATTGCGATACTCCAAGACATATGGTAAAAGGTTAACAAAAAATTAACTGTTGATTAAAATGTTAGATTTGGTATTACATTGTGTGTGTGTAAATGAACAGGCTTGGACTTGTAACCCAAAGCACAGGACAATAGAGACACCAGAATAACAACATTCATGATTCTGAAGCTGAAAATACAGAATTATTTTAGACGAATATGCTTGTGCTCTGTCAGTGACTAGATACATTTAAAATAATAACTTTTTACTGGTAACATAAGACATTTGGCATTATCAGGACGCACAAATAATTCCCCATTGCATTATTATACATTATGTATCGTAGTTTAATGTAGTATTCAAACTCAAACTCTGAAAACTTCAATTTTTTCCTAGAGTCTCACTATCCACGATACATATTGTTGGATTTTTATATTGCGATATATTGTTACACCCCCAGTTTTATGCTCTTCCAAACTGCATGCGCAGAACATACTGACCAATAATATTTAGGGCTTAAGCGACGCCTTTAAGACCAAGCAGAGTCTCTCAGCTGATCCGGTCACTAAACTCCTCCACAGGAGTAATTGTAATTTACCTGCAAATGTAATTTACGTCTTTTAGTTTGTCAAAAGATTTAAGGTGTCGTTTTTGAAGCGTGCGCATGTGCAAAAGTGCTCTGGTTCAGAAGAACGAGCCAATTATTGAATATGGAAATAAAGCAAAATAACAGAACATTTATAGCAAACCATCTAGCATTAATTAAAACTCAAACAGATTCATTAAAAAAAGCAATAACCTGCGTGACATCATTAACCAACGTGGTTAAACTACCAATTTGGAACAATGTGGTTTCAGGAAACAGTCGTGACTAGCCAGTTGATTTCTTCACTGATGCATCGTACTACGGTAGTGAAGCAGCGAGTTACGTCGTTGTACGGGAAACGCACCCCTGATCGGACTCAACGGCTGTGATTAAACTTTTCAGTAACCAACTTACCCCTTTGAGACTGTGGCTCCATTGCTGAGCTCTTCCAGCTGCTCCGGGAGTTTGTGCTTCTTCTTCTTCTTCTTCGGGACGGGGTCAACCGGAGGCACTGACTGAGGTTCGGTCTGACATTTCTCCGCTGCTTTAGACGACGTAAACTCATTTCCCTTGGCTTCTGAGGTGATGCTCCAAGTTTCTCCAAGACACCAGTCCTCATCTTGATGGGGCTCGAGATGAGACGGCACACACTCCCTCTGGACCTCAAGACCATCTTCCTCCAGCTCTCGTTTCCTCCTCTTCTTCTTCCTCTTCTTCTGCCTGTGTTCAGTGCTTGGCTTTGGCTCTTCTGGGGGTGAGGCTTTAGGGGCGTCCTGCTCTACTTCCGAATGTCGTCGCTTTAGTTTCTTTTTCTTCTTTTTTAGCATGGGACTGGCAAGCTCCTGGGGGAGTCCTGTAGAGGAGGCAGACAGGATCGTCTGGCTCTGGATTGGTTCGTGTGTACGGGGCGGCTGGGGCTGAACGCCATTGGTCTGTGTGTAGAGAGCATGAGCGGGCGGCTTCAGAGTGGAGGAGGGCTGTTTAAGGGGACTTGAATCTTTAGGGAGGCGAGTTGAAGGTGGAGACTGCAGGTTGAGCGAATGAGTTGAAAATCTGGAGCAAAGGATAGAAACACTTTAATTGTTAGACGTTGAGATGACAAATGTACTTAGTTTTTTATTTTAATGTTACGCATGTCGGGCTGAGCGAATATGGGTAGAACTCCTTTTAAAGGTATACATGTGAATTAAACGTGCCACAATGGCCTTCGTCATCATCACAGTATGCTAATGCCTATCTAGCACATTGGGATTTCATCAGTATGCTGATGGAGGACTGTCGGGACACTCCAGGCACCGGACAGCTCTGTTGGGAGACACAGAGTCGTTTGCTCCTCAATGACACGTCTGTACCTTTCGCTTCACAGGACACATGCTTTCAACTACATATTTATTTACTAGTGTGTTCTAATATGTAATTATGCCATGTTTGGTCTCATCCGACCGCTTATAAACTGAACTGAACGGTGGTGAAGGTAATAGAGATATTAAAGTATCCTGTTCGGTATGATTCCTTAAAAATACATTGAGGAGAATATGTTAAAGCATCAGTTCACCCAAATATGTAAACACTGTCAGTATTTACTCACCCTCATGTTGTTCCAACCCCGTAAGACCTTCGTTCATCTTCTGAACACAAATTAAGATATTTTTGATGAAATCTGAGAGCTGGCTCACTCCTCGAAAGGCTGCAAGGTAATCGATATCTGCCGGCCCAGAAAAGTTAGTAAAGACTTTGTTAAAATAGTCCAAGTGACTACAGTGGCTCAACCTTAAGTTTATCAAGCGACGAGAATACTTTTTGTGCGCAAAAATAACGAATTTATTCAACTATTCATTTTATTCAATTGGCCGACGCTGGTGATGTGTGATGCTGGCCAACAGTGAGCCTACGTTCTGACGTCCCAGAAGCGCTGCACTGTTACACTACGTGAACTCTCAGAGGACCACACAGAAGAAAATTAATAGTTGAATAGAACCATTATTTTTGTGTTTTTTTGCCCACAAAAAGTATTCTCGTCGCTTGATAAACTTAAGCCTGAGCCACTGTAGTCACTCGGACTATTTTAACGATGTCTTTAAGAACTTTTCTGGGCTGGCAGATAGCGATTACCCTGCCGCCTATTGAGGAGTGATCCAGCGCTCAGATTTTTGGGTGAACTCACCCTTTAATGTTCTTCTCTCCCTCTTGATCTCCACCCATTTGCCTCATGTTTTGGTTTCCGGTTTCGGTGTTGGTATTCCCACTCATGATTAACAATGCTTTGCTCAGGGCATAAGAAGGAAAGGTAACTGTTGATCTGGGAGAAAGGCTTTAGCCCCGGCACTCCCGCACACCGGTGTGAAACCTCATCCTACGAGAAAGGCTTTTACGGCCTCGTCTGCACAACAGTGCATTATTTGTTAACACTAAGTTTTCTATACAGTATATTGTTTCATTCTACTGTCTGTATATTTAAACGTGACTTAATAAACAACTTTGCCTGCTTTAAAAGGCTTTGAGAATCTTTCCTTTTATCACTGATTATGTTGAAAGCTAAAGTGATTATAACTTTCGTTATCTAAGTTTTCCTATCAGTTTTTAGAAAGACCTTTACCTTTAAACAGTAAGAGGTCAAAGAATAACAACTTTAACGGAGTCAGATTAATTATATTGGAGTCAGATTAATATTTTAATTATACACGTCATCCTTCAACTGCCTTTTGTTCTCATTATTGGTTCAAAATAGTAGGGCTTGATATGGACAAATGTCACAATTTGATTAGATTTCGATTTAATGATGAATTGGCACATATAAGGTACACTACATGTTATTTTAATGTTAACTAAAGCTGTAAACTATACAGGGAACCCATGTTGGTACATTACTATAATATTACAGTATAAATGTACTGATTTGTATAGGCTACTTGCATTTAAATTGCAAGTTTATTTTCTAATAACTTTAATGACAATAATGTTACTAATTGTTATTTGAAATACAATAATTTAAATGGTGGCTGTCAAAAAACATGACGAATTTATTCAAACATACAATAAACACTGAAAAATAGGCTAAGTAAAAATACAATGTATATGCAATATAGTAGGGCTGGATGATTAATTGAAAAATAATCAAAAACGAAATTCAGAGCCTATAAGCGACGTCATTTTACCATGTCGGTTATTGCGGGTTTTTTCCGGTGTGTTAATGTACTTTCCCCTTTAAACATAATTACCGCGTGTGTAGTCACGTAACTCCGCCCGTCCAGTCAAAAGCAACATGCCATTGAAGCAACATGAGCTCCTTTCACACAGCGCATTGATCCCGGGCAATTGCCATAAACACCTTCTGTGTGAACGCAAACACGACCCGGGATTGGTGCCAGGTTGGGGACATACGGTAGTAACATTGCCATGTTCAGTCCTGAAACACGCGCTGTGTGAACAAAAGCCGTTGCTTAAAAAGCTGGTGCTTAAGCCGGGATCGTTCGTCGTTGTGAAACGGTGCGTAATGCGCTAGTTTATGATCGAGACAGAGACAAAAGATGCACAAGCGTGGTTTCTCGAGAGAGAAATCACAGCAAACTATAGACGCCGCTGAGACATGTCACATGTCTTTGTGGGTTGTGTGTGAACGCACTCTCTGATTCCTCAAATACTGAGTCAACTCAGCAACAGGAGCTGCTTGTACCAAAGAAACATGCGGAAAAAGAGACAAACGCCCAGCAACAATTGCCTCCACTCCACAAAGCAGCCTTCGATAACAAAAGCATTTACAAATGCTACAAAATATGAAAAGGATGACGTATGGCAATACGTACAATAATTTATTTTGCTTACAAAAATAACTATTTTCTACATTTTTTAATATTTTGAAATATTTAATAAGCATTAAAAGCTATCTGTGTGTTTCCTTATTTTAGAACCACAAAGATAGGATTATGCACTCTTTCATTATAAAAAAATACATACATACAGTATAAGCCTTGCCAGTGACATGAGAATGTTTTTTAAAATCGTTCAATAATCGTAATCGAGGTAACTTGTTCGATTAACTGCGATTATGATTTTAGCCAAAATCGTCCAGCCCTCCAATAGTGTATATATTTTCAAAATGCTCCTCTCTAGAGTTTATTTTTCTAGCTAAATATCAAGTTTTTGAACCTTGAATGGCTCTTCTAAGGTAAATGTAATGATTTAAGTTGTATTATATCTTTTAACACCTGATGTTCATTCATGTTAATTTCAGACTATAACTAGTAGTAATTGTTTGAATTTCATAAAATTGACTGTTTCCTATCAGAAGTCACAAAGCTCAAAGCTTATTGCGATTTATTGGATGGGAGGCTTGACAGTTTTGTTCATTCATCAACTGAAAACAGCACTGACTAAATGATTGATTCTTGGCATTATGAAATGATATCAATTTATTAAAATGAGAAGTTTCAAATCAAGAAATCGACACTTTAACCTAGCCCTAATGTAACAATATCTGTCTGTAGTATCAGTACTACCAAACAATTTGAGTAATGTATCAATTGCATAAGTGTTGCCTGCATGTGCCTTTTCAATAAAAATATTGATTACAGTGTGTATGGCAGCACTGCATTGATATTCCTCATATCCTCTGGTCAGGGGTTTTGACAAAGGGATAGATTCAGATTTCACCACTTCACTGAACCTCATGTCTTTCCAAACCGGTTTGACTTAGTTCTTGAGGAAGAAAATGACAGGCACCACAATTTTACTGTTTTAACCCTCTGGTGTTCCTCGCGTTTCAGTAAAAAATTACAGATTCATTTCCAATGAAATTAATGTACTATCTTTTAGTTCGATAATGTTTTGTATTTAATATTTTGTATTTTAGGGTACTAAATCATATCTATGCAGTAGTTATAATCCATTTATTCACTTTTTGAGCTTAGACCTGAAAATGAAATTGTCATAAATCTTGAATGGTTTGGAGCACCATGGGTGCAGAAGGCAAAAAGATATTACACAGCGCCTGAAAATAGCCCACAGCTATATAACTTCCAACGTGACGTTCACGTAACTACAGAAGAGGCAAGTTTTAAATAGGAAAAATATCAAAACTCTTTGGTCATTTTTTTTGAGAGAGATGCTAACGGTCTAATCAGATTCAATGATCTATGCTAAGCTATGCTAAAAGTGCTACCGCCAGACCCGGAGATCTGCTGAATGATTCGAAAACGGTAAAACTCAACCATTTAACTCTAGGGGAGTTTTGATTTCCCAAAAAATTGGAGTGTTCCTTTAAGGTTTGCTGCGTTAAATATTTGTAACGTGTTAAACTGGAAAAAATGAATCGCATGCGTTAACGTATTAATTTTGACAGCACTAATTATAAATGATTTATCAGTCCACTTTTTTTTTATTCGTGGCCTCGTAATCTTTAATCAAACTGATACCGTAAATTTTGCAAACCACATCCAACCAATTCCAATTGGACAAATCAAGCCCCGCCCTACATTTGATCTTTTGAGAAGCCGTTTCACTCAGATATATGCATCACAATAGGGAAGAAAAGACTATCGCCACTTCCGTTTCATGCCGACTTTGAGCCGAATCTGCTCTAAGCTCTACATATATCAGAGAGAGAGTGTACCTGTGGTGCGGGTGAGCTGAGGCCTGGCTGAGAAGGTCATTGGACAGATGAAGAGATGAAGGGGGCGGAGCCTCAGTGCTGCTGCTCGGGCTCTGCCGGGGACTGGCCTGCAGTTATTGACATAAATAAAAACTTTGTGGTCTAAAAAAAATATAAAATAAAAAAACATAGCCATGAAACGTGACAATGACAAAGGGACCCATATGGGGGAAGAAATCATCAAAATCAAACCAAAGAAAGAAGGAAATAAAAAAACAGTAGGAAGGGGGAAGGGAAAAGAAAGTGTAGCAGAGAAGAATTAGAAATTGTTAGAAATAAAAAAAAAAAAAAAAATTTTTTTTAAAAGGACAGCAGTGCAGACTGCGAACAGACATGAGCTGAGAAGTAAACGCATTATTACTACAGATTATTGGCCGCTATGAGCAAAGTCTTTCAACATCTGTTCGTCTACGAGGAATGAAGTGGACAAACATGGGAAGGCAAACAAACAAGCAGTCTTGAGCGCCACCAGCAGGTGAAACGAGGCTGGACTGAGACTGACCTTCTTGGCGGACAGGGCGAGTCGTTTGGCGGGCGGGGGCGACATGGTGCTGACGGCCTCTGACGCGACATTGGTCAGAGCCGGGGGCTTGAGCTTCAGCAGCTTCTGCTCCTCTGAGTTCACACGCTCTGAGCTCTTCGCTGGAGACGACAGGGCGTTCACACCAGACGAGCCGCCAACAGGCGTGCTCCTCGTGCCAATAGACTCCTGAGAGAGAGAGCACACACACCACAGGTGAGAGGAACATCTGCGCTCATAACGTGGATATTCAATGAATATGTCGTGTTGACTAAATGAGGGGAAACGTCTTCAGACTTGAGGTTGGTATGCAACGGAAAACGTAACTTCTGTTTACACAAGTATACTAGGGCTGCACGATATATTAAAAATAAAATCGATATTATGATATGGCTTAGTGCAATTGTCAAACCGCTCAGGCGGTGATTTTATTAAACATGCGCTCGCACTGGATTCAGAGGCATTTATTTACACACCTGAGAGCATGTAAATGAACCCAGTGCTGAGCTTCACTCTGAAATATTTTTATTTGAATCAAAATGGGTTACTGATTGAAAACAAAGAAATTCAGAAATTAATATAGTACTAATTGAGTAAAATGATTTTTTTTTCTCGATATTTATTTTACAGTACAATATAGTATTACTACAATATATTTATTTTAATTTTGCTTAATATTTTAATTTTTATTAACAAATCCATAATTTTTCTTTAGTGATATTGAATTGGTAAAAAAAAAAAGAGTGGAAAACACCACATTTTTCAACAATGTGATGTAGAACATACTTTAAAAATTCACTCAATTACAAAGAAATAGCAAATAAATTGAACTAAAATTAAGTTGAAATATAATTTTTTGTAAAACGTTCAAAACTTCAAAATTATTATTTATTTTTTATTATCATGAAGTGTTTTCTAAATCGTTCAGCCCTCAAATAAGTTAAAAAGTCTTCAGAGTTTTTTTTCCAACTTTTTTATATTATTTTTAATTTTTCTATGCAGATGCAACAATCACCCCACTCACTGTAGAATGATTAATTCTTTCCAAATACAGCTTCTATTCAAGTCATCTGGTGAAACTTCCTGTATGTTTTAAATGATCACAAAACAAAAAAGTCACAATGTCAGTTCTCTCCAATATCGTGCAGCCCGTGTCATCACACCGAAACTCTTGCAGTTCGCTTTGCTGGACACGCTCCACCAGTAAACCAGCACACACAGGTCCACGGGGACTTACTTTCGACTCTGAGGTGTCTGCCGAGGAGCTGTCAGACAGGGATTTGAGTGAGGTAGATGATGGCAGGCCTCGGCCCTCGCTGTGGGGTTTGGGGAGGCCGTTGGATTGGGCAGGGGTGCTGCTGCGGGACTGAGGCTGAGGTATGGGCTTCTTCACTTTCTTAAAGGACTCCTCGATCAGTGTGGGTCCACTGGACAGCTTGGGCAGGGCGTGAGACGTGCCCGTACCGTTAGACATCTTCGGCGATTGGATCCCTGAACAGTTCCTGGCTACTGGAATACCAAGACCTCCATCCACAGACTGGATTTTCCTCAGCTGAGCGGGATCAAGCTTCTGGAGGAGGAAAAATAAGATTTTGTTTTTTAAATGTGATGTTAGCATGTTGCTGTGCAGATGCGATGCTGTGCCAGTAACAGTGGTTCCCAACCCTGGTCCTGATGGACCCCCAGTAGAGATGTTTTGGTATCAAGTCCAATTTTAACATGTGACGATACCAGCATTTCCCTCTAGGGTTCTTAAACACCTCTGATTGGCCATTGTGTTGACAGTAATATAAACATAGTACATAAACCACATACTATAAAAAAACGTGTTTTTTGACCTTGGATGCATGTTAACCTATTGTAGGAGAAAAAATCAAAATGGTGTCAGACATGACTACCTTTGCAACCTGTGGTGAAGACAAAGGTCCATTGAATGTGCTCTTCTTCGGCTGCTCCGGTGTCATGTTAGTTCTCCCAGAGTGCACCATGTTCTGTTTTGTATTTGAAGCCTCTGTATTTTTCTTTTCAGGGATCCTAAAACACAAAATATGTACTTGTAATAATGAAGCATATCTCCTGGCTACTGAAATATGAACAGAGGATAAAAGAGCATGAATATTACCTCAGGTAAAAGAGGACATAGGCCTGCTGATTAAGGACAACCTTGATGTTACTGGAATGCACCATTGAGTCATTCATCTGGTACCACTGCCCATTACTGGCCTATCAAAGGACATTTGCACCAGAATATTAACCAAACAAATTAAAAATGAAGATGACAACAAATGATCAACTTTTCCCCTAATGGGCTAGTTGTCTATCAAATGCATCAACAACGCAACATTGTCTCTCATCCAGCTCTTCGTGTCCTTCGATCAATGATTATTTGTGTGTGTAACTGGGGACTTCTGAGATTCTAGTCATCCATCAAAGGTTTCACGCTCACCATATTAAAATACTGTGATCATTTTCGTAAAGGCAGCAGCTATAACCGTTTTTAGCAGTTATAACAGCCACAACGAGGTCTTCTAACTTGCATTGGTGCAAAAAGATAAGAACTGCGAAAATGGAGCCGGTAGATTGACAGCAGTGATAGGTACAGTTTAGCAATTATTATGCAAAACACTGGACCACTCAATGCTACGATTGGCCAATCAGAATAAAATTTTCCAGAGAGCAATAACCAATAACAGTGACAGACTAGCAAGTTTTATCATGTAAAAAGCAGCAAGGTTCTCGTGGTTTTTGTACATCTACCAATGGACCCTTTTCACAGACTGTGATGATGCGTTTCCAAAGCTACTAACATCGTAAAATACGTTTTTTCATTTTCATTGTTCAAAAAAAAAAAGGGGGGGGGGGAGTACATTTATACACATTATTCTGTGTGTTATATTACCTTGGCATTACATTTCAGAAAACTAGAGTGTTTCTAATACAACGGCTAATGGATCGATGGAAAATTTGAAATTTGCAATATTTTTTCCTGTTCTGGAAAGTCATAGAAATGCCACTGTGGATTTGTCTTTTGCTATTGGAGCAAATGGGAACACGCACAACTTTTGTTGAAGTTTCAGTTCACCACTATAGAAATTGTAAAACGTAGTATGATAAAACAATGCAATACATGATATAACCAACTTATACCATCACTATATCACTAAATCATGTTACCACCACAGCACTTGTTATGATGCAATCAAATCCCGATGGATAAATGTCCTGCTATTTTAGGAATACATTTGCTGCTTCATAAATTAAAATGAGCTTATTTTAAAGTGCCTCTATTATGCTCTTTTGGACATTTCTGTTGATGTAGTGTGTAATCTAGCTGTTTGAGAATGTAGAAGTTCAAAGTGCAAATGGAGTTAGTCTAAAAAAAACAAAAAAAACAATTCCAATAATTCCAGTCTTACTTCCTGCTCGAATTTACGTAGGTTTGTTACAGATTTACACAATGGCAGCCTATGGTCTTTATTGATTGCCCTTGAACATCGTCTACTTTCACTATAGTTGCGGCTGGAAGAGTTTGGTTTGTTGTTGACCTGTCAAGAAGATGCTGTTTTCTGTGCTGCCCAAGCAAATACACTTCGCATCTCTTCCAAACGCCGAGGACTTAAACGGATATGGTAAAACTGACGTCATCATTACTGTTCGTATCACTGTGTATCAAATGCTGAGGAAGATCCAGGGCTGAAGTTCACAGGGTTTCTGCACACTTTTTAAAGTCAAATATAAGGCTTTTTAAGACCCGAAGAAATCAAAATTAATAATACCATGCATTAGGGGTGTGCAATATTGACAAAATATGTCTACATATTTTAAAGGTAATATTTGCCACCTTAAATAGATTTCTATGGGCATTTTCACCTACATATGGGCATTTGTAGATGTATGCATCAACTGTTGTGTCAAATTCTAACATTCAAATTCAATTATATTAGAATAATTACACAATACCACTGTTACCGGTCAAATTAAATCATTAAATCAAAATCTATCTTTGCAGTGCAGAGGTGACACAGAAGTGGCATTAATATACAGGTCCTTCTCAAAATATTAGCATATTGTGATAAAGTTCATTATTTTCCATAATGTAATGATAAAAATTAAACTTTCATAAGTTTAAGACTTTTTTTGTATTAAAAACACTTCTTTTATTGGTCGGATGAACTATGCTAATTTTTTGAGACAGGAATTTGGGGTTTTCATGAGCTGTATGCCAAAATCATCAGTATTAAAACAATAAAACACCTGAAATATTTCAGTGTGTGTGCAATGAATCTAAAATATATGAAAGTTTAATTTTTATCATTACATTATGGAAAATAATGAACTTTATCACAATATGCTAATTTTGAGAAGGACCTGTATTTACACTGCATTTACAATTGCATAAATAAAGCTATGGTTCAAATTTGGAAAACATTTAGATTTGTCTAATTCAAATTGCCATAGAAAATTTAAGACCTTTCATAAGTAAAAATAAGATTTTAAGACTTTATGGCCTTAAATTTTAAAAATCTAAGACTTTAAGGATCCGCAGACACCCTGAGTTCAGATATAGTAATGGCCGTTTAATTTCTGACAGACTGTAAAGCGGAAGACCAACCAATCACAACAGACTGGACCAATCACAACAGACTGGGCCATCTGACCAATCAGAGCAGAGTAGACCAATCACAACAGACTGGGCCATCTGACCAATCAGAGCAGAGTAGACCAATCACAACAGACTGGGCCATCTGACCAATCAGAGCAGAGTAGACCAATCACAACAGACTGGGCCATCTGACCAATCAGAGCAGACTAGACCAATCACAACAGACTGGGCCATCTGACCAATCAGAGCAGAGTAGACCAATCACAACAGACTGGGCCATCTGACCAATCAGAGCAGAGTAGACCAATCACAACAGACTGGGCCATCTGACCAATCAGAGCAGAGTAGACCAATCACAACAGACTGGGCCATCTGACCAATCAGAGCAGAGTAGACCAATCACAACAGACTGGGCCATCTGACCAATCAGAGCAGAGTAGACCAATCACAACAGACTGGGTCATCTGACCAATCAGAGCAGACTAGACCAATCACAACAGACTGGGTCATCTGACCAATCAGAGCAGAGTAGACCAATCACAACAGACTGGGCCATCTGACCAATCAGAGCAGAGTAGACCAATCACAACAGACTGGGCCATCTGACCAATCAGAGTAGACCAATCACAACAGACTGGGTCATCTGACCAATCAGAGCAGAGTAGACCAATCACAACAGACTGGGTCATCTGACCAATCAGAGCAGAGTAGACCAATCACAACAGACTGGGCCATCTGACCAATCAGAGCAGAGTAGACCAATCACAACAGACTGGGTCATCTGACCAATCAGAGCAGAGTAGACCAATCACAACAGACTGGGCCACCTGACCAATCAGAGCAGAACAAACCAATCACAACAGACTGGGCCATCCGACCAATCAGAGCAGAGTAGACCAATCACAACAGACTGGGCCATCTGACCAATCAGAGCAGAGTAGACCAATCACAACAGACTGGGTCATCTGACCAATCAGAGCAGAGTAGACCAATCACAACAGACTGGGTCACCTGACCAATCAGAGCAGAACAAACCAATCACAACAGACTGGGCCATCTGACCAATCAGAGCAGAGTAGACCAATCACAACAGACTGGGCCATCTGACCAATCAGAGCAGAACAAACCAATCACAACAGACTGGGCCATCTGACCAATCAGAGCAGAGTAGACCAATCACAACAGACTGGGCCATCTGACCAATCAGAGTAGGCTCTCAGAAAGGAGTTTATAGAGACCAAAACCTTTATCAAACCATTTTTAAGAGATTAATTCTTGTTTTTTGACCTTGGATGCATGTAAACCTATTACAGGAGACTCTTTAAAGAACCTTTAAAACAGCATAATAAGGGCACTTTAAAAAACAAAAAATATATTTCTGAAATGATTAAATAAGCAGGTTTTATTTAAAAGCCTTACTACAGGGCGCTCACCTTGACGTAGCAGTAGTAGTGTCCAGCATGGCAGCTGTAGCCCGAGTGCACAAGCACAGCATAGAGGCCATACATCACAGGATCTCCAGTGCTCTGGGACATGTACGGGCGAATGTTCAGGAACTCTGGGTAGCCGACATCCTACCAGAAAACCATCAATCAATGGGTTGATCAAGACTAAAGGCCCGTTTGCGTGGCAGTGGCGTGTGTAGGCTGATACCTTGGTAATTTTCCCTCCACTGAAGTTGGCGAACCGCTTAAGTGACAGCGTCAGCACATTTGATGTTCTGTGAACTGTGAACCGCTTAGACGCTGGGACTTTCTTCTTACATCTAAAGCAAGAAAAGAAACAACTAAAGAGATGCACATATGGTGTGAATGGTTGCTTACTGGATCAAGAGCTTGATTGGCCTGCACGAATATGTTTTGAAGATATATAAACATGGGTGTACAACTCACTTGGCACACATGTAGGCATTCTCGCCACTCAAAACATCAGGCTTGACAAATAGTTCCAGAGCGCGAACGATGTTGGCTGCTTGCTGAAATGGAGAGTTAATGTTATTCAGAGGAGGTTTCAGTCTGGGACAAAAGACATTCATCATCCTGACATGGCTGAACCACAGGGCTTCGAAAAACAGAAGTCAGAATCTCACCCGAATCTCCAGAGCGATGTCCAGGTATGGGTCATACGTGTCTGACACGCTTTTACAAACAGAGCACTTCACTGCAAAAACAAGAGAATACAAAATAAACACACTGATTCTGACTTCATACCTCACAATTGCGAGTTTATATTGCACAGTCAGAAAAAAAAGCCAGGAATTGTGGGATGTAAACTCACAATTGCGAGAAAAAAATCTGAATTGTGAGATTAAAAGTTGCAATTGTCTTTTTTATTTCCATGGCAGAAACAAGCTTCCATTGAATCCTGGGGAAAAAATGTATCAGTTTCCACAAAAATACTAAGCAGCAAAATGTTTTTTGGCATTGATAAGAATAAGAAATGTTTCTTAAGAAGCAAATCAGCATATTAAAGGATCATGTGACATTAGGCGCGTTTCCATTACAGATTTGCGCAAAACTTTTGCGTTTTTTTCAAAATGTCGACAAAAAACGATTGCGAAATGACGGCGTTTCCATTAACCGATGTTATGCGACTAAAACGTTTTTTTCCCTCTCACGATAATCATTCCAAAAATCATGGCGACACACATTGGTAGGTTCACGTATATCCCAGTCACTGCACTGGCCATTATTATTAATCGAAGGAGACGTGTGTGTGTGTGTGTGTGTGTGTGTGTGTGTGTGTGTGTGTGTGTGTTTTCCAATCATTAATGGCAAGGAAAGCCCCTTATACTGTGAGCGGCACATGAGGAGTTTCTGGGTGTTTCTCCCTCATTTCTGCTTCGAGGTCTTGATAAACTGTGATTGTGGCGTTTCTTTGAGGTTTAGAATCCAGTATTCCTGTAATTCTTTTGTCTTTTATGAATTTAATAAAGATCTCTGTCTCGTATTCTGTCCAAACACACCGCGTCATCTACACCAGGTGACTGTAAATGCGCAAAAACTGTTTCCATTGCAGTTTTGCAAAATATTTCTTTTTCGAAACACCTGAAAAACCTCCTCATTCGAACGTAAAAACTTTTTGCGATAAATGGGAGTTTTGCGAAATTGACGTGTTTCCATTGGCCGTATTTTCAATTCGCAATTTGAAGGGTAATGGAGACGCGGCTAATGAAGACTATCTATTCACCCATCCATCGACCAGAATGGGTGATCCAGCTAAAATATCGGAATTATATCCTCATGCATTTTTATTATTGTTGATTTTTCTTATGATATTTATCATGTTTAATCCTTAACTTTTATCTATAACCAGCAAAATCATCACATTTTCCTTTGAAGCTCAATGGATCATGGTTAGCCTCTTAATTCATGTGGTGTTTGTGCTCACCTCTTGACCTCAAATAACCCCCAAAAATCTGATGGACCAGTGTGGTGGCCTGTGTCTGTCTGTCCAGCCTGTGAACAAAAGGGCTTGTCACTCCTGTGATCCAGCAAAGCAAACTCTCTGGGGCTCTTTCACAAACTCTGTGTTCTTACTTGGGATATCCGTTCAAACAAGCTTTCTGCATGGCATCAATGGTGTAGCGCAGGAACTCGTGAGCGTCCTCTTGGCTCCCAAATCGAAAATGGCGAGCAATTTCTGAAGGATTAAATATATATAATCAGGTTGTGTCAGAGGATAATTGAGAAAAGAGAGCCAGAAAAGGAAAGAACAGAAACAACACTTTCATGACTCAACACTTTGTCACAGGCTACAACAGTAATTCCTGTAATGTGCAAGTCATCTCTTATAAAAGCCATTTGGAAATGTTGCATGTTTGTTTGAACAAATTTGGCTAAGCTATCAGAGGAAGCTCTTACTTTTCAGATCTCGGATGAACGATACAGGTTTGATGGCATTGCCTGTGTTGGCAAAGGCTTGGATGATGTGGTTCTGCATTACGCAAATCATGCAAAATCCAGATTGATGACCTGAAGGAGTAAAAAGAGGGGTTTTACATCTGCAAATTCCAGACAGGAAACATCCTTTGGGACAACCCAGCTACCGCTACAATGTTAGCATTTTTATTTAAAACTAAATATACTCTAAACCAGTGGTTCTCAAGCCGGGGAACACTTCCGAGAGGGGAGGCTTCAAAATGGCTTCAGGTGATTTAAAATAGACAAAACAAGCTTTAAAAAAAGCTTTAAACTTTAGTTCAATTGGTTCTTTCAACAACTGTCTTTTACGCTGTCAGCATATGCATAGCTAGCTATACATCCAGTTCAATGGCACATGGGATGTTCCCGAATACTATGTTCAGAAAGGAAATGACGAAATTCTACAGACCTCCTAAAGGGACATGGTGATGGAAAATATATATATTTCAATCCTTGTACATTCTCTCGCAATTATAAAGTAGTAATTATATTGTATATAATTTGCGGGGATCATAGAGCTGCTATCAATATGCAGGGTATTGAAATCGCTTTTGAATGTGAACTCGTATCATTTACTTTCCCTTTCGAATTCGTGATCATGAATGATCAGTGTATAGGGAGCGGCGGTACTATTAGCTATGGGCATTTATCAAAAATATTGTATTTGAATATTTGAGCTCATAAAAATCTAAAATGTGTATATTTAAATGACGTTCAACGAGAAAGACGTTATTTTTTACGTTTTTGTCACCATTTCTGAACAAGCTTAGGATAAAGCAATATACACAACAAGCTTATATTATATCTTTAAGGTTTTCTTTTAGTTGAAATCATTAAACAATATGTGTAAACAAAAAATTAAGAACAAAAGCATTCAAGCTCAAGCAGTGCGAACCCAAAAAAAAAATGCTAATAAAGTTATGGTACAGAGCATATATACACTCGAGTCAGCATATTCCTGTGTGTTGTTTCATGTTCATGTTAGGAAAAACAATATCCACATGCTTGAGTGACAGACGTTGCAGAAACACAGATAACGGTGTGCTAAGCCAAGTTTCTAACAGCACTTTTGCTTTTCTGTCTCCCTCAAACAAACAAAGCAAGCGTCTCAAAATCATTTTACACAACGACATTATGTGATCAAATATACAATCAACTTAACACACTCCACAGCGCCACCCAGTGCATTTAATTATAACTGAGTCAGTGCTTGGGATTTATCATGGATTTATGGCATAAATTCAAATAGTATTTAATTTTTCGAATAACAATTACAGATCGAATATTAAAAAAATGTGTGGACACCCCTTGGTACTACCCGCACATTTTACAAGATAAGATATTTGTCAGGATCTGTTGCGCAGCGAATAGTCCTGTCAGTCATCTCTCTTAACCATCTTCACATGATAAGTGAAATCTGACCACTAAAGCGATCCTAACCATGTCCCTCTAGGGGCTCCGTAGAATGCGCTATTCATTTTCAGTGCCTTTCCTAATTCGGATTTAGGCTTCGGTCACATGACATCCCTGTCGAGCAGTAATGTTTGCTACAACCACAATGCTGATGACATGCGCATACTAGCGTAGATTGTGTTGAGTGAAGTGCTTTCTCACAGGATCGGCTGTGCTCCTTTGAGAGGAGGTAGTTGGCCAGCGGGGGGGTGTAGGTGAGACACTGCACAGTGGAGTTGAGGAAGCAGGTGTTGCCCAGGTTGTGGAGTCCGGCTCCAACCCGATACACTCGCTCCCACTTCATGGACAGCTTGTTCCCCGGGAAGAGCATCTTCTGAGGAGCAGGGATCCCATCGCTCTGCCCAGCGCTCAGGCTCTCGGAAACTGGCGGAAAAGAGGAGACCAGTTTATTAAAAGAAAAATAAATACCTTTACTTGCATTCTAAATCATATGAAGATCAAATATAAAACTACATGCAAATGGGATTTGGTGATATGATGTGCAGTATTAAGGTCACATTTACAAAATCCAGTCACCTCAACAGTAAACCATGCTATCAGGAATTTACCATGAGGTCAAAAGATTTTGAATCGGTTTTAAGTTCGTCAAATGAATTCGCTAAGTTGACCAACTAAAAGCTGCTTGGATTTTAAATGAGTTATTTGTGAGCTGTGCTTCATATATCACTACACTGTTGACAGGAGACAGAGGACCTTTTTTTGCCACAACATTGTACTGAAACTTTTAAAGTTTTAAATATGAATATTTTTCTTACACAACCGCATCGCTTCAGAAGGCCTTTATTAACCGCCGTAGCACTTTTATGATGGACTGATGCACTTTTTTGGGCTTCAAATTTTGGCCTCCCATTCACTCCCATTATAAAGTTGGGAAGAGCCAGGTTTTTATTTTAATTTTTTTATATAACTCCGATTGTATTCGTCTGAAATAATAATGTCATATACACCTAGAATGGCTTGAGGGTAAATTATGGGGTAATTTTCCCTTTTGGGTGAACTATGCCTTTAAGAATTTAAAACTAAATTTGGAATAACTAGATTAAAAACCGTTTCAAAAGTATGAACAGAACAAAACGCATCTCAGAGAAGAAATATTAGAATCCAACAAAAAATGTTAAGTCTGACTAAAATCTCATTTCTTAATTGTTCATTTTAATGACAATTCACTTTTGAAATAATAAATCCTTATTAACAACCCTGAGAAATGTGCTGAAAGAGTCTGTATGCCTTAAACGTCTTGGGGATCTTACTTTGCCTCTTAATCTGAGCAGGTTCAGACGGTCTCTGTGCTGCTGCCCCATCATTCTTGGGATTCAGGATCACATATTTCGTTTTGAGGTTTTCCAGCTGGTAGCTGAAGCCTTTGCTGGCCGGCTCAAACTCGATCTTCTGCAGAAGCACTTTCTTGGCGGATGAAGCCAGCAACTTGTTGAGGTCGCCTTCATCGCTGGAGTCCTTGCGGCCCGGCTTCAAGGCCTCTTTGAGCTTGTCCACTATCGGCATTGTGTGTCACTGATGAGAAAAATATATATTTTCAAACATGCATTACTTGGTTAAAAACTTCAGTATAACAATAATAAACCAATGATTTTCCATCCCTCAAAGCCAGTATAAAGTTCATCCAGATCAACAAATCTGATTGGAAGTCATTCCATTAGGTTTATGTCAACCTTATCTGGCAAACCAACCAAGACACTTTTGGAAAACCATGAGCCTAATCATTTAAACCAATTAAGCTATCAGTAACACAACAGTCATTGAGCCACAATTCACAAGGCTGCATTATCAGAGCTTTTGCATGCTTTGACAGCTAATAACACAAGGCTACATGAAATGCAACATCCAAACATTGTGTCTGAACAAAATCCCATAGGTGAAGAGTCAGCATGTGGCAGGTGTTTAGATACATAACAGCGACTGCGCTGCTACTGGGCAAAAGTGCACACCCATCAGGAGGCACCGCTGAGACGGTTTATGAGAATGAACAGAAACGGACAGGGCATCCAAATCATCAGGAACGATACTTGCATCAATACATGCAGAAAATCACATCAATAAAGCACAATAGCAGATTACATGAGATACAAACATTCATTTTTAAAATACATTCATCTCAAGGTTGAAATATTAAAAAACATATCACATTGTTTAAATCACCAAGTACTGGAATAAACGACAAACTATGAAGCATCAATCACCGCATTATCTTTGAAAAGGCAGAAGAATAACAGGCATATTCTCGAACGGTCACTTCATATCAGATTTACTGCAGGGAAACGGCTCATTACAGCTGCACTGGCCTGGACTGCGGCTGTTGCTAACAAAGAGACCAGATGTGAGATCATTCCCAGTGCAATGAGACCCTTCTCCCGTCCAGCTAATGGCAGCCCATCTACCAGTGACTCAACACTGTCTGTACTACAGCATTGGGACTCCTGACCTTTACACCAACAGGCACTGAAATTACATCATATTTGAAATACACATAATAATATGGAGATGTAATAGCTCTCACTCCTCTGGGGAGGCTTTCCATATGATTTTGGAGCGTTTTGTGGGAATATTTGCATGGTCATTCAGTAGAGCATTTGTGAGGTCGGACGCTGAAGATGGAAGAGAAAGCCTGGCTCACAATCTCCGTTCATCCCAAATGAGTTGGGTGGGGTTGAGGTCTGGGCTCTGTGCGGGCCAGCCAAGCTCTTCCACACCAAACTCATCCAAACACGTCTTTATGGGCCGTGCTTTGTGCACTGGTGTGCAGTCATGTTGGAACAGGAAGGCCATCCCTGAACTGCTCCACAAAGTTGGGATTATGAAATTGTCTGAAATGTCTTGTTATGCGGATGCTGAAGCATTAAGAGATCCTTTCGCTGGAACCAAGGCTGCGTTTACACTGGCACAAAAAATTCGATCTTTTACTCACATCTGAGACAGATCGGAATTTGTTGCACACGTGTGTAAACAAACATCTGCACGAGATACGATTTTTTTCACATCCGTTTGAGCCACGTCCAAATTAAGGCTGTCGCGGTGAAGGAATTTCCCTTGCGGTAATTTTGAGTGGCTCAATAGCACGATATGCGGTATTATGGCCATTTATTTATTTAGATTTATTTGTTGCTATATAAATGAATGTTACGATGTGTTCAGCATGCACAAAAACGAGGACATTTTCAGTAACCGAAACTAAACAGCATCTCTGCGCATTGAAAGGCTGTCACTCAGCTCATCGCTACGGCAACGGACTGTCTTTGAGTCATTAAACCGTTCATTCAACGAACGCATTCAAAAACGCTGATTCATTGAAAGATAGATGTAATAAAACAAGGTGTTAATTATTTTTAACTGTGAGCTGCACTTTTCAAGGCTCAGCTGACCAGCGATGTGTCGCATGGGTAACACTGAAGCTTCACTTAATAGAGACCAATGGCATTGATTCAATGTGGAAAGTTGACCACTGACACCCTTCATGGTAAATACCCTTAAAAGTTAAAAAGATGATACGACAAATATTTCGCTTTCCTTGGACACGGCAACCTTTTCACGAATATATATGACTTGACCTCACAGACAGAAGCAGGTCATCGCACGCGCTCAGTCGATCACTCATTCACTGTCTAAGTGCAAATCCACGAAGCCTCTGTACAAATCACCATGATAAACAGCCTTATTATCATTATACACATTCAATACACATGCACAAAGTTCAAAACAAGAAGGGTATTGCCTTATGAAAAAAGCAAACTGTAATATCGCGGTTGCTGCAGTTACCTGCATTCCTCTGCTGTTGGCTTGTCAGAAGCGCAGTGCAACAATACTGCGGTTATCGCGACAGCCCTAATCCAAATGTGGATTTAAATCAGATACTAGGTTGATACAAAAAAAAAAAATGATACACCAAACCCACGATTCGGTTTGTATCACGATTCGATACAAACCGCGATTCTTTTCCTTTTTTTGTGTGTGTGTGTGTGGGGGGGGGGGGGGGTTAGAGGAGGTAAATCCCTACAGGTAAATCTTCTTTATTTGCGAGTCTTCATTTTATTTTGTTTTCCTTCTCCAGTTCTTGTTAAAACTCACTAGATGTGTTTACTCTGTGCACTTTTTGTGTGCAATCATATTTATTTCATCCATCAAAAGTGTGCTTTCACTTTAATTGAGCGTGAACTAGATTTGTGGTGTAGGTCTACGTATTTTATAACGTTAACTTCAAATAATACTAATAGTAATTTAAAGATGAGGTAGCACTGGATCTGGACGGGAAGGGGTGTCGGGAACACAGGTTCGTGGATCTGAGTGTCGCGATTTCGGTTTCATAACGCATATCGTGACAGCCCTTTCAGATACAAATCCGATACACATCCAACCTCCGTCTAAACACGCATGTCCGATTCCCCTTTGAATTCAAGCCACTACAAGGTGAGGACGACGCGTTTATACACAAATATTTTGTTTTATGTTGTATTATGAGGCAGACGTGCATGTATGCGCTCACTCACAACTTTTTATTGAGGTGGGAACTTTATATTTATCTTTGTAAAGAAATTGCGTGAACACAGAAACATTCAGGAGCATATTTTCAACCTCTGCCTGTGACGTTCATAAATATAACAGCTTCACTACTGAAAGCTACATTATATTTCTCAGCAATTAGTGTCTCAATACTTTTGTCTACATAGGCCTGGGGCCAGTTGTATAGACTTCTAAGACTAGTCTTACAAGTTAGTCGTCATTTTTTTTTTTTAAGACTTCTTATCTTTTTTCAAGTCAGTTACATAAAAACATAGACTGGTCTTATTTGATAATGAAAAGTAAGACTGATTACCCCTAACTAACTCCTAGTTGTTTGCACTAGTTCTTAAGACACAGTCTTAAAATAATGGCTATATTTATGCAACTGGCCCCTGGTTTCACAGATAGGGCTTACATTAAGCCAGGATTAGGCCTTGGTTCAGTTGGGGCATTTTAGTGGCTTTTATAAACATGCCTTTGTAAAAAACAATGAAACTGACATTTTAAGAAATCTCAGTGAAAGTGGCTTTCAGTTAAAACAGCTTAAACATGCAGTTTAGTCTGGGACTATCTTAAGCCTGGTCTGTGAAACCGGGGGTCTGTCTATGTTTTTATAGAAACAATTTACAATGAGGTGCCAATTGTTGACACAAGTTAGGTATATTAGTTAACATGAACTAATTACAAATATGTCTAAAGCACTTATTAATCTCACTTAAAGTAAATGTACCAATATATTATTAAAAATCAAACGTTGATAGTATTTAATGGAGCTAAAATGAACTAAAAATTAACAGTTGTATTTTTATAAACCCAAGTTAACCAAGACTAATAAATAAATACTGTAACAATAACATTGCTCTTTGTTAGTTAATGTTAGTTTATGCATTAAATAACAAAAAATGCAGCCTTGTGGTAAAAGTTGTTACCATTTTTACATCACAAAATTTGGATTACACAGACAGACATTAAAAGATAATGACAATGTATTTAAATGATCAAACAGTAAGATCAGATCCCAGGCTAACTATCTATCTCTATATATAAAACCCTTTATTACTTATATGTGGTAACACTTTATTTTACAGTGCGTTACATGTCACATATATTTATCATCGTAATAACAGTAAATTATCCAGAATTACAAATAGCCCTCAAACAAAACCTAATCCTACCCTTATAGTAAGTAGCCAACGTGTAGTTACTTAATATTACCCAGTACTTAAATATATAATTACTCTGTAACAAGGACACCTTGAAGCCAGATAAAAGAGATGCTTTGTGATTATTTGGGTTTTACTTGTATTTTAAGTAGTTATGCAGACAAAGCCTGAATAGATGCACAGAATTTTTATACACACACACACACACACACGTTTGGTGCATTCAGGACACAGATGAGCAGTAAAGGCTGAGTTGTGTTCTGCATGGTCTTACTCATCAGGTCTAGTGCTGACGTGCACATGCATCACAGCCACAAGGGCAGACTGACCTTCACGTGCACTCAGCCGAAACACTGATGTAACCACACGCGCCCCTGTGCACCAAGACACTCACGAGCATCTCCTCACGCTAATGACCGCTTACATGCGTACGTATTCAACAGCAGATCTCAGAGCGTGAATATAGATTATCCTAGCCTAGATATCCACCTCATCCAGCGCTCTTTGTTTTCTGTCTCATATAGGATCCCGTTACTATTATGGTCTGAGCAACCAGCCGCTGAAACTGAGCTGTGCAAATGTTTGACTGGTTACATCAAAAGAGTGATTGATTCAGCACGGCTAGCTCTGATTCTACACGACGGCGAGCGTACAGCTGGATGGCTGAAATACTGTCAAGAACGACATTTCTCAGGCAGGCATAAAGTCCCCATCGCCAGACAAGCATTTATCAGGAATATTTCACTGAGGCTTGAGTCCTACTTAAAAGACTAACACCAACCCACTTTAAACTCCTTTCATTTATTTTCTATTGCAAATAAAGAACTCCCGCACACTATCAGTACTTGCAAGCTAATATTACAAAACTTTTATTAGCAACGTTTCGGTCTCACGACCTTCATCAGGCAGCTTTGTAATATTAACTTGCAAGTGCCGATACTGTGCGGGAGTTCCTTATTTGCGGATTTGTCGACCTACCTTTTGGTCTTTTTTTCCTGCGCACCTTTCACCTGCAGGTGTGCAATGGTGTTTGCTAATTGATTGATTTTCTATTTGAAACAAAAACTGAATTGACCCTTCACAAAGTCTGTCGATATGCCCGACAAGCCAGACATCATGTTACAAACAGAGGTCGACCAATAGTGGATTTTACCGATACCGATATTTAGGTTAGACCGTACATGCCGATAACCGATTATTCAACCGATATTTTTTTTAAATGGATACTGGGATTAAAAACACACATAACACTCCAAGATGTCCTAAATGAAATAAATATATAAATATGAACATATTAATGAGAAGTTGTACAGAACAAACTCAACAGAAAATAATTTAAACATTTAAATATTACAGGTCAAATGTGTTTTTTTTATAACTATTTCATAGGTAACGCTTTGCAAGTCCCATTTGTTAACAAGGATCTATTAGCTAGCTTTCATGAACTATATGCATTATGCAATATACGTTTTTACTGCATGTATGATTATTTGAGCAATACAATTGTACCTTGATCATTCTTGTTAGTTCATAGTACATCAAGGTAATAACAGATCAAATAAAAATTTAAACTCAATTTAAAATATATAAGTAAATGTTGAAATAAAAAAAATAACAATGAATGATACTTCTACAACATTTATTAACCATATTTAATGCTAAAATTGTAATCTTATTGTAAAGTGTTACCAAAGTGTTCATATAAGATTCATGCTTAAAGAAGATGGACATATTTAAATATCTGCAAAGGCCAGAGCATTAAAACTACATAAATGCAGACCTATATTAGACTACATGTACAGTCTCTCACTTTATTTGCTTAGATTTTAGAACACTTGATTATCTAATCAAAATAACAATATGTACTGTAATGATAAAAAAGAACTGAAAGCGATTGCGTTTCTGATTTGTTTCTGTCGGCTGCATATGATCACATCAATGTTGAGAAAGCAATCACATCACTAGCTTTAAATGTACAACTTCGCCGGCTAATGAATGCATAAAAGTGACCAGCTGGATATAAACGAATGCAAATAGATGGTACATAATTGCGACATAAATCATCTGGGTCAGGTCTGTGTGTGTTTTTGCTTTAATCGCTTGAGGTAGCCGTTACTAATGTTATTCCTCTCAGACTCGACGGCAAACTTCTGTTCTTTCTCTGCTGATGTTTAGTCAACAAAGTAATTACTTTATAATGATATGGCAATATATGTACTTTGGTGTTCTGTATTCATACCGTTTCGCTGTCTGTGTTTTAAATGCGCATCTGAAGTGTCAGCGCTCTCCGTATAATGTGTTCTCTCCGTGCTCGCGCTGCCTCGTGTTGACGTAAACAAGCCAGTGATAGTTTGTTATGTGTCCTCTAGAGGGCGCTCTCGCTCTGTATAATGCCAGCAGTGTCTTCAGCGCTCTCGTACTGTGTAATGACTGCGCACACTTCTCAGCCGCTCCAGCAACGGATGCAACCCGGAAAAACATCGGTGTGGATATTTGGCGACAACGATAGTTCCACCAATCAACTATCAATCGGCACCGGTATATCGGTCGACCTCTAGTTAAAAACACATCACAGGGCAAAGACCGACAAGACCTATCAGATTACTTCTGACCTCTTGAAACCAAACCACTTCCATACTATTGAAGTAACTCCCTTTTTAGGTAATAAATCGTCATCGGAGGCTGACATGCTGCTTTTACTCAGACAGGTGTTGTTGTGGAAACGTAAATCCGCCATTGCGTCGCTATATCATTGATATCGCGATATGACACTTATCTTGTAAAAATGTATACCGGTGTTATCGTGGACGGTATGATATGGCACACCCCTATTTAGTAGGAAAAAAAGTCTAGCTTTAAAATGGTAATTTTTAAGAATTTCAAACAATAAATTCTGTTGCGTGTCTCTTTAATGTGGCGTACAGGCGGCACGTGAACGATACTCTTCACTACTAGTTATAGCACGAAACAAACATGAACAAATATCTGAAGGCATGTTTCAACCGCGGAAAGACGTCAACAAAAAACAATTTTTCAAGTCTAAGTCCACCATCGCTAATCTACTGCCACTCTTCTGTCTGGTTTGTTTGTCGGACAAAATGGCGGATTCTGCGTTGTGATTGGTTAGATCGCCTGTCAATCAACATATTTAAGGTCAGTTTAGCCACCATTGTCATGAACACGATAAATTAAGAAACTACGGCTACCACGGAACTGCCGCGGTAAAAACGACACAAAAGAACTGCCGTGAGAACACAAGAACAAACTTGCTTTGGACTCTCAAAAGCCACATACTGCACGTTAAAAGCCCCTTTCAGAGATTCCAGAAAATACGCTGATAATTTGGCATAGTTTGAGTTTGGTTTATTCACATTTGGTGATTTTCTGGAATCTGTGCATGCGTTCACACACACACATCCCGTAAAGACACGTGACTTCAGGATGTGACGTGTGGTGTCCACGTCGTAAACGCTAGTGTTACATTCCCCGGTCAAAGAGGCGCACGATTAGGCTACTACATCATTGCGCCGACACACGTACTACAACACACACCTTAAGGCACTGATCCTCCGGGGGGTTTCAGACAAAAGTGTTCCAGGACTGATCCCAGCAATGTAATCAGGTACACATCAATCCCGGGATGTGTTTGAGTTCACACAGAACGCACTAGCAATTCTATGGCAATTTTCTGGGATCAACGCTCTGTGTGAAAGGGGTTTGAGAAAGTCTACATGGAAAAACAAATTTATGAAATGTAAAAAAAAAAACGTGTTTTACCAACTTATTGTATTCCTCAACATTATTGACATATGTCATGAGAGATTTATATCAAAATAAATTATTAATTTACTCCATAGGTCAATGGTACATTATCTGGTTACACTTTATTTTAAGGCGTCCTTGTTACATGTACTTACAACAGTAATAACAGTAGATTATGCATAATAGGCACAATTGCAAGTTATAAAATGCAATCCTGAGGAAAAAAATACTTTTTTTCTTAGAAATACGAGTTTATAGCTTGCAATTGTGAATTTATATCACGCAATTCTGACTGTTTTCCGGCAATTGAGAGTTTAAATATTAAGTAATTCTGAGTGGGGAAACAAGTCAGAATGGTGTGACAAAAAGTCGCTATACCCAGTGGCGTCATGCCCATTCAAAGTGAGGGCACGTGCCCCCTCAGATTTTTCCTCCCTGATAATTTTTTTGTCAACTTTATTCCTATTCTGCTCCATAATTACCAGAGCCTATAACGACTCAAATGTATTCGTCTGGATGTGTAATAAATCGGCCCCTTTTTCCTAATATGGTGTCTGTGTATATCAAATCTAGAGCGCTAGAATCTTTGCTGTTTGTTCAAGCAAATCACTCGTCTCGCACGCTGAGCTGGCAATGTTTTACAGATGGTCTTGAAGTGGTACGTGGGCAAAGCAACAAATCGGCATTGAATTAGTTATCGGATGATATTAAAAGGCAGTGGGATTATTTGTGGTTGACCTGGAAATTTTAACTTGATCAAAAAGTTATGGATTTGATATTAGCTGCGAATTCAGAGCATTAAGTTAAGTTGTGTCAGTGTAACGTTATTGATAGCTAGCCTAGTCTAACCGTAAACTAGTTGGCTAACGTTACTGCCTACCATACAAAGCCAATAAGCCATAGTAACGTTATCTGATCGGTTTTGAAACATCTGTTCTGTTTTGTCTTGTGTCAAAGTCTCCAGCTGGTGTAATTGTTTTTAGTTCGATAGAAACGAGGGTGTTACATTTGTATTTATAACATCACAATTTAAAATCATAACATAAAAACTGCAATGGTACTGTTTTTAAATCATGTGTAGTAGGCCTAAGTGTACAGTAAGTGTGTGTGTGAACATGCTTTAATGAAGTAGACTTCAAAAGCTTTTGAATTTGAGCTTACAGTTCTTTCATCAACCTGTCTTTTACATAAACTTACAAAATACATACTTTAACTTAGTCCTCGGATAGAGGAGGGTTGCTGCTAGCTCCGTTAAGGTATTTCTGTCCCTCCCAAACTGCATTGAAATGGTATGTTTAGCAGCCAGAATTTGACACTTTTCAGAGGGAGAACCCCCTGACCCCTCCTAACATGATCCACATCACCGTCAGAAAACAATTGCACTGTGTCAGATTGTGCCCCCAGAATTTGGGCTTGCATGACGCCCCTGGCTATACCTTTTTGATTTTGTATTCTGTGGCGGAAACAAGCTTCTATATGTTAGTTACATATAATTATGCATAACTTGCTGCCCAGTATCTCGCTGAGGTAAAGTCTAAAGTGTAGCCTATATCCGGCTAAAAGCACGTGTGCAATGAGGACTCATGTGGCCTTTAACTGGTGCATACTAATCCCTAATAGTCTTTCTAAACCACTTCATGTATCTGTGTTTTGTTATTTTATCTTTAAGTGTTTAAAATACACTTAACGTTTCTCTTTTCGGTTTATGAAGTCTCGAATCGTGTAATGTTGCGTCTCATTGCGTGGCTAGACAGCAGTTTTGGCCATTGCAACACGTGCAGCTGAGCTCTAGGTAGACAGCAGGGATATGCTTTGTGCCACAGCCTAGAAATGTATCATCTAAGTTACCATTACGCCGCACAATATCCACACGTTCGTGACAGTATTTCATGCAACTCATCTGACGTTTATTAGTGATTATTATGATGCAGTTAATAGGGATTCAGTCCACAGAAACATGCGATGACCAAGGACACCGTAATGACGGGCTTGTGAATCAACTCTGCTCACCAGTTCGGGTTGTTTACCACAAGACTGCGCTATTAATGTCAATGTGGAGGATGTGTTTTGCGCGGGTCACGTCAGAATACGCGCCGCAGTCGCTAGTTACTTAGAGCTGCTAGTCACACAAGCTAGCGAGCTAGTTTAGCATCTGCTTTAGCGTAAACAGTGCGGTTTTATTCGACGTTTTGGCACATTTGAGTATTTAACGCTGGGTAAATGTAGCGACAACAATCGCGAGCGGTTTCCTGCCGATATAAACTGCTTTACTTCCTGACCCGAACCGCCTCACAAAGCGAACGTGGCGTTCAAACTGCTGCAATGTGCTGCTTCTAACCCTCACATAGGCGTTTTCTCAGGAACCTACAGTCATTTGTATGTCATTTGTCACCAAACGCATGCGAATAACATCAGATACGTACCCATCCGTGAACGATCGCGAATCGTTTGATCTGTTTTGATGTTAAGACTGTATTCCGCTACGAAGCCTTCATTTTGTTACGTTCTATCCCCCATGCTGCATTATGAAAGGGCGTGTGCAGGCGTGATTGACGTGAGTGAGCGGCCAATCGGGTTTGAGAACGACTGTGACGACACTCATTCATGGCTACAGTGTCCAATCAGAGGGCGGAAATCGATTGCCGTCTAACTTTTAACATGGATCCTTTCAATTCAAGAATTGCCTTCCTCGGACGGACGGAGGGTTGCCTTCTGTCACTGTGTTGCCAGGGATTTTTAAACTGGAGTCTACATAGGGCTAAAAAAAAAAAGAAAAGAAAGAAAGAGAGAAGGCTGACAATGTTATTATAAATTAAATTAATTATAATAAATTACATTAAATTCATTATATTAAATTAAATATTAATATTAAATTAATTCATTTATTCAACATAAAAAGTTGTGTTTATATATATATATATATATATATATATATATATATATATATATATATATATATATATATATATATAATTTTTACAAACAACAAGTTCCCTTTATAATTTCATTGTTTAGGATTAAATTCATACTCGCATATACATGTTTTTAATGCATGAAAATGTATAGCTGCATTTATATATTTAATAGTGTCATTCACATGTAAACCTATAGGGTTTTCCCTATAGAAAAAACGCTGTTATGGCACCTTAGTAACAATATACAAAAAAAACTTCATACACACACACACAGAAAAATAGACTTGTATAAGAGTGTCTCTGTTGCACATTCACCCCATATTGTTTTCAGTTGCATACATGAGCTTTAAAGATGTTGTTGGAGACCAAAAGTCAATCTTTACTCAAGATTTTCATGAATGAGCAGCTGAAAGGCTATTCCCTTTTCTCAAAGCAGATATATATATATGTATACACACTTTAAAAATGATTGTGATTTTAACAGTAAAATACTGTAAAAATGCTACAGTGAAAAACTGTTAATTGGTTAACAGAAAGTTTCCTTACTATGTACTATGTACAAATAACTGATAGATCTAATGGTATGTAATTATGTAATGTAATTTTACTGTAAAATACCGTTAAATTTACAGTTTTTGAAAGTGAAAAAGAACAACTCATTGTATAATTTAAAAACTGCGGTGTCATAAGTAGGGAAACTACTACAGCAGTGCCTCTAGGGGTCGCAGAGCTCAGTGGGACAGCAGTTCCCGTGGGATTTCAATGTCTCGTGTCAGATCAAACAATAGCTGAGTAAAATCGCTACTAATCAATAATAATATATGTTTCTTATTCTGCTACACGTTGAAACATAATACCAGATAATAATACATCAATATTGTATTATTATGCCAGTAAAACAATCACTGTTCTTTAAATAAAACACGCCTAGAAAGAAAAAGAAGAGGTGAAAAAACATGGGCAACACTCAAAAAAAGCTGTTAAACGAACTTAAATTAAGGAAAGATTTTCCACGAAATTGAATTTCATTTTACCAACAAAATCTAATTTATTTGAAATTATTTGTTGTAATTATGCTGTATGAACTTAAATGCATGTAGTCAAGACTATTAAAATTATTGTCATTCCTCCTAGAAGTTTTATCAAGTAAATCAGATTAATAACATTATAAATTTAGCAAATTTCACTCTCAATCACATCCAATGAAAGAAGCTACTAATATTCATTTTAATAAAAACAATTTGTTTCATAGTGATAATGTTAAACATGTCTTGGTCTGTATGTGGGTTTAAAGCACTTGTTTTTTAATGTTGATTAATATGAGGCTTAATGTCGAGTATATTGAGTGCCACATAATAAACACAGTCGTCACTCTTCTGCATAATGGTAACCACAAAATTCAAAAACATTACAGAAAGTCCTCTAAGTTTCTAACATAACTGAACATTAAATGCTAACATTAACTAACAACATCTTTCCATTTAATGAAAAACACATAAAATAACACTTTAATCCCTAAA